>OY992880.1:82513926-82649903 GCA_963921405.1 Cepaea hortensis | reverse complement strand
GACGTAATGAACGCAGTAAACACTTGGTTCGGTGAGTATCCACAATCCACATTTTGCGGACGGCATTCGCCGCCTACCTAAGCAATGGGATACTTGCCTGAATGCCTACGGCGACTTATTCTGACCAACCCATGGTGCACAATTCATTCGAAATGAATGCTTTATTTAATTGTACCACACCTGTTAATGTTTCTTTCATGCTTTTGTAATAAAGCCATTGGAACGGGTTTCAAATGAACGCCCCTAATAATTGCTACTAACAGCAGCGGTCGCGATCCCCACAAATCACTTAACTACCCACTTGGATTTCGCCACCCATGGGTTAAAAACCTCTGGTATGTAGGAACTCACTTCTGTGGCTTCGATTGGTTTTCTTGCGTGTGTTAAAAAGAAACTTACTTCACATGCATATATATAATTTTTTTTTCCGCATATCCTTTACAGGACATCGCTGTCAACATCAGCATCTTTCAGCTGATTGTTGATTTCTTGGCAAGATTACGCTCAGTAGTTTGCCATTGCTTTCTGAGAGCCCGGCTCACTTATCTCGTAAGTTACCGACGCGGAGAGAACCGATACCGATTCTCACGCACGTCACGTTACTCACAAGAGTATACGGGACATATATATATATATATATATATATATATATATATATATATATATATATATATATATATATATATATATATATATAAACGGATAATAGAAGCACTCCAAATTAATTCTTTCTTCCCGACTTCAGCATTATCTAGCTTTCTTTCATTGCAAGTTTTTACGTGTTCTTAAAGCCGTTTCTGCTATAGTTTACATAGATATTGCACAGACAACCTGGAGACGAGGTTTCTCCAAGAATATCGAGAACAGAAAGGAGACAGGAGAAGATAAATGCTGACACACAGACAACTTCTGTCATCACTGGATCGCCCATCGAAATCATAATAAAGAACAACTGATGTGTATGGACATATCAGTAAAATATGAACAAACACCACATTTTATAAACAATGAACAAAACTGTATTTTATTAAATGAAGAGCATATTATGCAATGAACCCATGCCATTGTAAGTTTAAGAAATAAGTCTTGCTGTTACATAGAATCGGATTTAACAAATGTTTGTGAATACTGAACAATTAGTAAACAAACACACACGCGCGCGCGCGCACGCACACACACACACACACACACACACACACACACACACACACACACTGGGCCCTTGAGACTTCAGAGTGTTGGTAGAAGATGGCTAACAATTCATGGGCTGACAAAATGTGCAAACTATATATTTTGAAAGAGAAGAGGATAAGACACAAAAGACACCAAATCAAAAGCATCAGATATAGGCATTTGTCATGTCTGCCGACATTATGAGAAGGGAAAACCTGGAATACGTTATTACAACAGGAAATATTTGTTGAAAGACAGTTAGCGGAAGACAACGAGCTTAGGATCTTGGCAGACTTTTGTCATGCAACGTAAATGTGTCAGAATACGAAAGGATAAATGTTTATGAAGATTGCATTAAATAGAGAAGAATAACCGCCAAAGTTAGTCGGCAAGCTACTCAATAACTGCCAGAAGAGATAGACTACAGACATTAACTTCATTATGGAAAATACTGGACAAGAGAAATACAGAGATCAAGTATGTGGAAAATGTAAATATTTGGAAATAAAAATAACAATACAAGCGACACTAATTACAATATCAAATGAAAGAGAGGAGTGACTAGTCATGATCGCTATTGACAGCGTCAAACAGACATTTGAAGGTGAAGATAGACAATGATGATCGCCAGTGACAGCCCCAGAACAGACATTTGAAGATGAAGATAGACAATGATGATCGGCAGTGACAGCTCAAAAACAGACATTTGAAGATGAAGATAGACAATGATGATCACCAGTAACAGCTCCAGAACAGACATTTGAAGATGAAGATAGACAATTATGATCGCCAGTGGCAGCTCCAAAACAGACATTTGAAGATGAAGATAGGCATTGATGATCGCCAGTGACAGCTCCAAAACAGACATTTTAAGATGAAGATAGATAATGATGATCGCCATTGGCAGCTACAGAACAGATACTTGAAGATGAAGACAGACAAATGTAGAACCGATATGACAGTTTCCGATGTAGTGATCCTACTAACAAAAACGTGTGTGTCTACATCTGGGCCGGCATCTTCCAATGAATAAGATAAACTTACTTTAGAAAAACTGCTAATGTATTACACAACATAGTGAAGAACGCTGAAAACCTATCAACCACAATAGTGCCTGCTCCCCGCTAAAGATATTCATTCTGTCTTTTAAACCTTGTTTACTGCATACATCCTCTCACCACGCTAATTCTCGTGTCTATAAACATGCATCCCTCCCACGTCACAGCACAAAGCAGAATTTCAATGGGAAGCTGGGAATATCCGTGGTTTTTGAAAAAGAAAAGTTATAGAAACCATCTACTTAACAGTTCGTATATAAAATGTAAGACAAATGTCTTTGTTAAGGAACGTGTAAATACACATGCAGGCTAGCAAAACCACTCCATAGTTCGTAGCCAAACAAAAAAACTAGAATTTTGTCTGGCCATGTTTATCGCAACAACTCGAAAATACTACATCATGGTATACCAAAAGGCAACGAACAATGGTATAGTTGAAGGCGATACTCCACGGCATAGTTGAAGACGATACTCGATGGTATAGTTAAAGACGATACACGACGGTAAGTTGAAGACCATACTCCACAGTACAGTTGAAGGCGGTAGTCCTTGGTATGGTTGAAGGCGATACACCACGGTACAGTTGAAGGTGAGAGTCCACGGTACAACTGAAGAAGAAACTCCACGGTACAGTTGAAGGCGATATTCCACGGTAAAATTGAATGTGATATTCCACGGTATAATCGAAGGCGATAACCCATGTTACAGTTAAATAACCTGCTCCACGGTACAGTTGAAGGCGATAAGACAGAGCACAGTTGGAGGCGACTATCTTTGGTATAGTTGAAGGCGATACTCCAGGGTATAGTTTAATACATATTTACTGTACACTTGCCTTCTACAAACCCACATTGTTCTTCCCATATTTCGGGTTGTATTTTCTCCCTAACTCTTTGCATGATGATTCTTATCAAAATTTTTGTGATGTGGCTCAATATGATAATTGTTCGATGTTCACATTCCAAGGCTCCTGATTTCTTCGGGATTGCAATAAATATAGAGTAACACAATTCAGGAGGTAAATATCCAGTATCATATATTGTGTTCTGCAATCAGGTGACCTGATATATTCCATATTCTTCTAAGGCTTTGATAATTTCTGTTGTGATGTTTGGAACTGGGGTTGTGCCAGTCTTCATAAGGTTAAGCCAAGCATTCTGAACATTATTCCTCAAAATTGATAGTTGTTCAACATTATTCAGAACATCAAACTGTTCCTCTCTGGTATCGTCATCAAGTTCTTTAACATAATCTGACCATGCATGTAAAATCTTAACTTTCCGATTATGATTTTGCCATCGTTGCTTCTTTTTTTTGTTTTTTGGCAACCCGTTCATATATGTGTTCCTTTCTTAGTGATATAATTCATGCTTTTCTGCATTAATTTGGAATTTCGGCTTTTATGTAGGTTTTTAATATCCCTGCAATTTCCCTCAAGCCATGCTTATTTTGCCTCTTTGCACAATTTCTTAATTTTCCTATGAATACCTTCCTAGGTTAATTATATTATTTCTTATTATTTCCATTAGTTTTAAGATGTCTTCCTTATCCAGTTCTTACGTCCAATTATAGTCGTTTTGAAGATAATTGTTTATGCAGACGTACTGACCGAGTTCTTCAACATTTCCCATTGGTCACTGATATTTTGAAATATAATTTCCAAATCGGAAAATGCATCAGATCGATTCTTTACTTCTACGTTGAATTTGTCTTTTATCTCCTCACTCTTCAGTGCACGTAGATACAATTTTGTGTTTCTTAATTCTTCTTTAATTGTATATGTATATTGCTTATGACTAATCTATGGTCGTTGTAGCAGTCATCATTTAGTATAGTTTTTGTGACTTTTAAGGCATTTCGAAATCTCCTATTGATGATTGATTGATTGATTGATTGATTGATTTAGGAACCGACATCACAGCATTCGGGACATTCCCATAAGCGCTCCGTCCCCATCCTCAGCAGCCAGTGAAGAGTTCCAACACTAATAGTTCCAGTAGCAATCTGATTATATGTCCGTCTCGCCTTTCCTCTGAGCGTCGAGCGTCGGCCAGATCCCCTCGTCACACCTCGCTGTCTCATTCTTACCAGACTATGGTGATCCATTTGCTCCTCCGAGGTGTACACGTGCTCCCACAAGGCCGCAACCACGTCTGCCTTGTCATGCATCAATACTCCACCAAGTTTTGCCGAGCCAGCCAATCTGTCCGCCTGTTCATTCCCCAGCACACCGGCATGCCCAGGAGAAAAGATCCAGGTGATGCTTGCTACCCGTGACCTCCGAAGCGAAGCAAGCCACTCTGCACGAAAGCTTGCCTGTTCTCACCCTTCTCAGCATGCTTTCTGAGTCAGTTACAATCACAATGTGTGTATGTATCGTGTTTTCTATCCAGCGGAAAGCTGCACTGACCGCCTCCACCTCCATTCTTAAGCTAGATGTAGTGTCATCATACGCCAGGCTCTCCTGTACCAAACGCCGACCATTAGTTTTTGCCAAGAACCCCCAGGCACTTCTCCTACCTGTCAAATGTGATTCCCAGATACTTTAGTTTGTTCTCTCTGTTGACGCTTCTACCATCTATCGTGAGGCTTGGGGCATCTTTCTCTCACAATCCTGTTGTCCAGAGAGCACCACAACACAGCCGCCTTTTCCGGGTGGATGACAGCACCCATTTCAGTGCACCAGTCAATCACTTTGTCTACTGTCACCTGTAGCTCCTGGTTTCCCCTGCCTGTATGCAAGAATATCATCTGCAAATGTTAGAATCCTTCCAATCCCTGGTGCTTCTAGGTATGCAATCTTGCTCGTATACACATTAAAGAGCACCGGTGAGATTGCAGATCCCTGTGGCAGTCCCGGGGTTAAAATATGTGGCTCTGAGGTCCATGCGCCCAGACGGAGAGCAACATGACGAGAATGCAGGACGGCTGCTATCCAGTTCACCAACCAGGGATTGACCCCCTTCTCCATAAGTGCGGTCATCAAAATATCATAGCGAACTCTATTGTACGCATCCTCGAGATCAAGCGCTGCCGCCATCGTTTCCTGTCTACTCTGGAACCCCTCATAAACGTCAAAGGCAAAGGTGGCTGCATTTGACCAGGTATCTTTTCCTGGCCTGTAGCTCCCCTGGCCTCTTGGAAGAAGCTTCCCCCTTTCCAAAAAATCCTGCAGCTTAACAGCGACTATCTTCTCTAAAACCTTCCCAAATGTATTTTGAAGGGTGATGATCCTAAAGCCGCCAAGCTTTGAATGATCCTTGTATGGTTTTGGGAGAGGGATGAGATAGCTATGCAGCCAATCCTGCGGTACTGACGCTGTCCTAATGCTCTGATTAAAGCAGCCGACCATCTCCTTCAGGTCTACATCGCTCAAAGCCTTCATGTGGCCATACCTGACACCATCAGGCTCTGGTGCCGTGTCTTTTGCCTTTTGCAAAATATGTTTAACATCTTCAAACAGTATGATGTCTTCGTAAGGCATATTCTCTATTGTGCCAGATAATTCCACTCTAACTGCATCCCTGGTATCCGCATCACTATGATTGGTCTGCTCTTAAAATCTCTGGAGAAACGCTTCCCCTTTCTCCTTGTCTGTTGTCACGCGTACCCCATCCTCTTTATAAATTGTTCCCACTGCCATAGGCCGATCTTTTCTTTGCATTTGTCTGTACAGTTTCCAGAATTTATGCAGTGTTTTATCACCTCCAATCTCCTTCATAAAACATTCCCATTTTACTTTCTTGGCCTCTGCAGCACATCGCTTGAAAGCCTCCACCTTGTCTTTCTTGTCATTTTCCGCTTATGTCCACTTCCTCTCGTGAGCTTAGGGGTGTCTGTCACAATTTCCTTAGCTGCTTCACTGCAGCTCTCTTTGCTTTCCACGCATTGTCTACTTCTGGGGTCTACCATGAGGGCTGCAAAAAAGGAGTTTTAACAGTCCTGTTGCATGCCCCATGTCTGAGGCGTCCAAGAAGGCTGTCGCTCCACTCATACCGGAAGGTCTTGTGCGCCCTCCCAGCCTTAACTTTCCTGGACTTAGAGATCAGGACTGAGCATGGCATGTGATCACTCCCATGGTCATTCAAAACAGTCCACTTTACATCAAGGACTGATGACTGGGAGACAAGTGTCAAATCAATAGCAGTATCTGCATCGCCAAGCCTCATTGCCATTCTAGTCGGCCTACTATCATTTATGCAGACCACATCGGAGTCCACCATGGCATCCGCAAGTGCAATTCCTTGTCGATTTTCTCCACTACTGTCCCAATCTCTGTTTCTCGCATTAAAGTCTCCACATATGAGTAGCCTATCACCTGGTAAGTCCTCTAATTCCTTAAGCCAGTCCCATTGTTCCTTTCTGACAAAACAGTCCACTGTGGCATATACATTTATGATGTTCCAACTTAAGCTACCAATCTCCATTTGTATACCCTGGACCTCTCTTGCACTGTGATTCCACTGGCTCAAGTCAAGTGCCACATGCTTTACTCCTTTCTTCACCAGCAGACCTTGCCCATGTCTCTTCTGCTCAGTGGGGTTTATATAACTGACGCACCCAGGGCAATGGTATTTATCTGTATTTAACGCCTGGAGCATGAGGACATCAAAATCATATATTAGCCTCTCCAATACAGGACCTCTCTGCCTGGCACTACGACAGTTCCAGTATCCCACTCTTACATGGTTGAAACCTAGTCTCTCCACTTTTCGTCTTGTTTTCCTGGCGCCTGCCCTCCTATTTCTATGCCTTCTTCTCACACCATTTTCTCGCCTTCTCCTCCTCACTCTCACTTCGCTAGCCGCTGAAAGATGTGTCAAGCGCAGAGCACGTGCTCCGTAGCTCCGGCGACGATTCCCATGTTTAATTAACTCCATAAGCAAATTTTGGATATTGCAGGAAAAAAGAACGGTCACCCTAGCATTGCCTGCTTACTAGGGAAGGGGCAGAGGATGTCCCTCATGAGTCCATACGCCTGGCGCCGCCCCGCCCGCATACCAGACGTTCCACCTTCACGACCAACTCACCCGTGGCCATTCAGTCCTCGGCACGTCGGTCCACCTTAAACTTAGGGGTTTATAATCGGAGTTTTCCATCTCCTAGATTGGCCGCTTTATTAGCTAACGGGCCCAATCTATCCGGGGGCAAAAGGTTCCTATTGATGAGGATGTAATCAATCTGGTTTCTGATTGTAATGTTGGGACTCCTCCATGTCCATAGTATCGTTGGATGTTGTTGAAGCCACATGTTACCAATAATCATTTCATGTTCTTCTGCCCACTGTACATGTCTGAAACATCTGTCATTCCGTTCACCTAGTCCATACTTGCCTACTGTCCATGCGTCTTCTTTATATCAATGTGATTTTGGTGATATCATTTGTAAAATCATAAACGGCATGTGACATGGATTAAGAGACAACGATAGGTATTTATAGAAATAGAGGAACACAGTAGAGATTACTGGAGGCACTAGAAAACATGCAATTTGAAATTTCTAGTAGCACAGTGTTGTTGGAACCTGCGTCCCCAAACGACGGTGTCATCTCGCTCCAGGGGAATGTGTATCTTGACTCAAGACTATTGTCCGTGGTGCTATTGAAATGGTTGGATGCGAATTATTTTCCACATTGCACAGTAGCATGTTAAGGTGACTGATAGACCTGGCTAATTAGGACACGTGATAGATTGCGTCTAGTAGGCCGTTCGTCAAACCAAACTTGTCCTAAAGTGAGATGCTGTCGTTATTTTCAGGCAACAAATTCCAATCCTATTGTATCCATTATATCTTTCAATTGTTTTATTCTCTGGTGTGTCTTGGAATGTTGACGTACTTTCTATTGTCTGTTGTGTCTTGTAATTTTGACATCTTTTATATGCTTTGGTGTGTCTTGTAATGATGATATCTTTTCTATTGTATGGTGTGTCTTGTAATGTTGACATCTTTTTTGTTATCTGGTGTGTCTTGTAATGTTGACATATTTTCTATTGTTTGGTGTGTTTTGTAATGTTGCCATCGTTTCTGTTATTTTGTGTGTCCTGTAATGTTGACATATTTTCTATTATCCGGTGTTTCTTGTAATGTTGACATCTTTTGTATTGTCTGGAGTGTCTTGTAATGTTTACATCTTTTGTATTGTCTGGAGTGTCTTGTAATGTTGACATCTTTTCTATTGTCTGGAGTGTCTTGTATTGTTGACATATTTTCTATTATATGTTGTATCTTGTATTGATGATATTTTTTCTATTGTCTAGTGTGTTTTGTAATGTTAACATCTTTTCTATTGTCTGGTGTGTCTTGTAATGTTGACATCTTGTCTATTGTCTAGTGTGTTTTGTAATGTTGACATTTTTTCTGTTGTCTGGTGTGTCTTGTAATGTTGATATCTTTTCTATTGTCTGGTGTGTCTTGTAATGTTTGAATTCGATAGACCGTATTTTCCTGATGTATCTCATAATTGTTAACATCTGTTGTTACCTTTGTGCTTCTTATTTTACTGTATTTTAATTATTAAAAAACAAATTATTACTGGTTTATGATCAGTATAATTATCTGTTTTTGAAGTTTTCTAGAATCCATTTGTAGTCTTCTGTCTATTTTTCTAAGGAGGATAAAGTCAATTTGAGATGCTTGATCTATGTTGTCCGATTTATACCAAGTGTTGGTGTATCTACAGCGATGTTGGAAAAAGAAAAACTATTTGTTATTATTAGTCCTTATTCGGAGCTCATGTTAAGTAGATATTCACAATGGCCAAATGCAATTAATCACATGGTGGTCTTCTTGTGCCTTCCGTTCCTTAAAAATCATCCATCACAATAAGTTCATCTTTTTCACTAACATTGTTTAACGTGTCTTAAAGGTGATCGAAGCATTCCTTATTGTCTTCATCGCTATAAGTGTCATTGCATATGGCGTATGTCTATATAATAGTGGTTGTTTAACTATCGTCTTTAATCTGTATTAACATTGTTCTTTCTCGTATGCATTCAGCGTTGATAATGCCTTGAGCTTTTCCATGATGTAATATAAAACCCATTTTATCTTTAGCCTTTGCTCGCTGGTCGACACTATTTCGTATCCACGTACTACAATATCCATACACATGTACTGATAGGATGACATTTGGAACAGGTGTCATCATACCATTGAAAGGTCGTCTGCAATGCCCACTGACTTTCTCAGCACATTTCCTGTACAGTTGGAGCTTGGTCAAAAGACATCGGCTAATGTCAGAATCTGTTCCTGTTACGCAGTTTCAGGCGTGGCCACTTTTACTGTGTAGATGGTAAATAGAACCGAGAGAACACGCCTTGTGACAAACACAAACATTAATTATGATGCCAACGTTTGAAGTTGGATAAGAACTAATCTTTCCATCAAGAGGATCGCTATCCAGAGATTTACCTCTACCAAAGTAAACATTAATACTAACAAGCTTTACACTATAGGACACATTCTCCAATTCCAATGCCACGTCGAGTGAATCCTGCTTGCATGTGTTAAGAGTCTCTCCTAATCATTAAGGGAACAATTCCATAGCTCCATTGCATCATCTTGAATAGTCTATATGTTTCTAATGCATCAGGTAGAATCCCTGCATTTTCCGAATGTAACTGTAATGTTCTTACTACTGTCTCTTCTAGCAGTGTTCCATAGATGTTGTGTGAAATGATGATTTGATAACTGCTTAACTCCGTGGCGAAGAGGTTAAGAACTCAAATCGTAACCCCGCATACCGCGTTATAAACAAAGCCGCGGGCGATTTGGAAGCAGACAGCTTTGTGTTGATTTCCTCATAGACAGGTATAAGTGCCGGTCGTTCAGAAAGCAATGGCAAACTACTGAAAGTAAATTTGCCAATTAATCATGAAAAGCCAAATAATGTTGGGGTTGACTGCGACGTCCTGTAAAGGGTATGCAACTAACTAACTTAACTGTGTGGAATTTACCCTGGTTTAGTATTCTGCTGTAGTAGTATGTAGCCAACCTTGTGGCACTTCTGTTTCCTGCACACTTGATGTTACACTGTCCGACCACAAAGTGAATCCCCTTTTCATCTAGTATCTTCATTTGGTAACACTGTACTACCGCAAGAACCTAACGTGGTTTTCTTGCATATATTTAACACATGCATAACAACATTTTGTAATTGAGGGTCTTCTTTCATAATGAAGTTTCTTCTTATATCGTTCTTTATGTCTTGTCAGGTTTATCTCTTTTCTTTTTGTCTGCTTGCATTAAATATCGATTCAGGAAAGCTCGCCCCTTTCCTACCTCTATTCGGAAACTTTTTCCAAGCAGGCAAAAATATTCAAGCTAGAATTGATCTTCCTATATTTTGGTTGTAAATATCGGAACCTATAGAGGGCTGCTTCTTTGGCCATGTGGATTAATATTACCTTTCACAATCCTTAGATTCGCTGTCCACGCTCTTAAAGCTTTTGGTGACTTTTATTCTTCGAATTTACTTTCTAGGTTAGCCACATCTCTTTGTCATTTCTTCTGGTAATTTCACTACCTCATTGTTGTCTCGTTCTTGGCTATTCATGCTTGTTCTTCCGGATGGCTGAACAAGGCGTGTCCTCGTTGTCCTCACCCTACTAAACCAGACATTTAGTCACTAACACGCATATTCCAACACAAATAAGCACACACACACACACACACACACACACACACACACACACACACACAAACATATATATATATATATATATATATATATATATATATATAGTCACCACGAAGCATATTGAGAACACACACACATACACTCACACACACACCCACTCACTCACTCAGGTACACAAAACGGTCACATCTCATTGTAAAGAATAATCATGTAGCATGTACTGTTTGTACACATTGAGGAACATTATATTTTATGTACACAATCCATTTCTCAATGTGTTTACAATACCAGCTCTATGAATTACGTGCATGACCAGCATATTTTTGTATGTGGTTGAAGCTTGTGGATATCTATAATTCCGTTATATATATATATAACATATATACATATATACATGTACAGACCTACAAGCACTTGGAATCAACGACTGGCAAGAGAAGGTCCACCAGAGAGACGAATGGAGACGGATTGTATTTGCAGCAAAGAACCTCAATGGCTCGGAAAGCTGAAGAAGAAGAAGATATATATATATATATATATATATATATATATATATATATATATATATATATATATATATATATATATATACACACACACCCAATTATATTCTGGAATCTTTTATCATATTTTCCTGTGTAATTTGATATTTAGCCAGGGCTTCCTGCTGTCTGCAACACATACATCAACACGTAGCTTGAGAAGGAAAGATAACAACGATATTCCGAACATTATGTTGGAAACCGTTACGCACATAATATTCTTCCATGGTAATCATTTATTCTCACGCCTGCAGATGTCTAGATCGTGTTGTAGTTATCCAAACAGTTGTCATCTTCTTGGAGTGATATGCCCCTGGCGTATATGATCATATGCATTTATGTAAATAATTAAATCAAATGCTTGTATGTATCAGATCAGGTGTCTCTGCGTATCAGATCGGGTCAGACATCTCTATGTGTCAAACAACATTCGGCGGCTTTACGTATAAGATCAGATCAATTGTCTTCATATAAGATATGATCGAATGCCTCTACGAATCAGATCAGATAAGATCCCTTTATATCGGATCGGATCAAATGCCTTTATTTCTCACATCAAAAAGTTGCCTCTATATCGGATCGGATTAAATGCCTCTATGTATCACATCAAATGCCTTTATATATCAGATAACAACAGATGTCTTTATGTAACATATAACAACCGATGACGTTATGTAACAGATAACAATATATGCCTCTATGTAACAGATAACAATAGATGGCTTTATGTAACAGATAGCAATAGATGCCTTTATGTATAAGATAACAATAGATGCCTTTCTGTAACAGATAGCAATAGATGCCTTTATGTAACATATAACAATAAATGCCTTTATGTATCAGATAACAACAGATGCCTTTATGTAACATATAACAATAGATGCCTTTATCTAACAGACAACAATAAATGCCTTTATGCATAAGATAACAATATATGGCTTTCTGTACAGATAACAATAGATCCCTTTATGTTGCATATAACAATATATGCCTTTATATAACATATAACAATATATTCCTTTATGTATCAGATAACAACAGATGCATTTATGTAACAGATAACAATAGATGCCTTTATATAACAAATAACAATAGATGCCTTTATGTATCAGATAACAACATATGCCTTTATGTAACATATAACAATATATGCCTTTATATATTAGATAACAACATATGCCTGTATGTAACATATAACAATATATGCCTTTATGTATTAGATAACAACATATGCCTTTATTTAACATATAACAATAGATCCTTTTATTAGGGACGTTCATTTGAAACCCGTTCCAATGGCTTTATTACAAAAGCATGAACGAAACATTAACAGGTGTGGTAGAATTAAACAAAAGCATTTATTTTGAATGAATTATGCACCATGGGTTGATCAGAAGAAGTCGCCGTAGGCATTCAGGCAAGCATCCCATTGCTTACGTAGGCGGCGAATGCCGTCCGCAAAAATATATTGTGGTTGCTCACTGAACCAAGTGTTTACCGCGTTCATTACGCCTGCATCTGTGTGAAATCGTTGCCCCTTGAGAGCTTTTTTTACAGGTCCGAACAAATGAAAATCACATAGTGACAAATCAGGACTATAGGCTGGATGTTGCAGAAAGTTCCACTTCTTCCTTGCTAATGCTTCCTGCACAATCTTTGCGACATGCGGACCAGCATTATCGTGCATCAAAATCACACCGCGAGAAAGCATGCCGGGTCATTTATTCTTGATGGCGTTTTGCAGCTTGTCTAGTGTTTGCAAGTTGTGGGTAGAGTTGATGCTGACACGAGGTTCTTTAAAGTCGGTCAACAATAGCTCTTCATGGTAAAAAAATGCGCTTAGCATAACCTTACCAGCAGAAACCTGTAACTTGAAATTTTTGCTTTTTGGTGATCCAGCATGCTTCCATTGCATGCTCTCTCTTTTGCTGCTCTTCTCAAAGTGGTGACACCATGATTCATCGCCTGCCACTATGCGGAAGAGAAATTCATCACCCTCCACTCTGTAACGCAGAAAGTGGTTCAAACATCATCTCATGCGTTCCTCTTTTTCATGGTCGGTTAACATCCGTGGTACTTACTATGAACACACCTTCCGTTATTGCAGTTTCTTACGAACGACCTTTTCGATTGTCCCAATTGACACATCCAATTATTTCGCTAACGAACGCAATGTTCGACAACGGTTCATCTGTACTGCTGCATCAATTTTGGCGATGGTATTTTCTGTTGCAACAATATGCACTTGACCTGGCCGTCGAAGATCTGTCGTGAACTGACGTCCTTTTCGAAACATTCGTGCCCATTCTGTCACTGTTGTCTTCAACACACATTTGTTACCTACGCTGTCTGGATTCTTCGATGAATGTCCACAGGTCGACATCCTTCAAATGAAAGAAACTGAATCGCCGCTCTTTGAGTTTCTTTGGACTGATTTTGGATCAACTCGGCCATTTTCTCAACGGTCAGAAACAGAACCTCTGCATCATGGGCTGATAAGCACTTGCTCTTTTATTCATTGGTCGGTACTTATCACATGACTATGGCATGATCATGTTCAAGGTACGCAATTACGCGCGATGCAGCACCAGCGGATTTCAAATGAACGCCCCTTATATGTATCAAATAACAATCCATCCATCCATCATGTGCCATGCCGATAAGCGTTGGCGGTCATGTTCTGCCTACTCACTCGAATACCAGAGTTGTGGATCAGCTCCGTGTTCCTGTCACAACCATGCCACCTGGCCAAGCCATCCAGGTATTTACTTCTCGATCTTCCCCTTGGTCTCTTCCCTTCAATCTTGCCAGTTGTCACAAAGTTCTCCAAGTCACTTCTTCTCATAACATGCCCAAAAAATTTTGACTGTCTACGTCTGAAGATTGTAATCAGTTTACGGTCTTCATTTGTTTCTTGAAGGACTTTTTCATTGGTTTTTCTGTCTGTCAATGATTATCTTTGCATGTTCCTCAGAAACCACATTTCCACAGCCATCAGTTTTTTTTTTTTTTTCAGTTTGACTGCTCATTGTCCACGCTTCATATCCATACAAAAGTATAGGTTTTATGTAGCAATTCAACACTTTGTTTTTCTGGTTTCAATTGAAATCATTTTATTGGTCATATATGTTTTTCATCTTGCAAAAGGCTACCTTCGCAATGGCATTTCTTGTTCTAATCTTTTCAAGGCATCTCCCATTATATGTTATGACTGTTCCGAGATAACTGTATCGATTAACTTGCTTAAGAATTTGCCCATTTACTCGTATATCACATTGTGGTATTTCCTTCTTCCCAGTGACAACCATAATCTGTGTCTTCTTAATATTCAGTTCTAACCTAGTTGTTCACTGTGTGCAACAAACGCATCTAACCAATAGATGCCTATATATTACAGATAACAACATATGCGTGTTTGCATCAGATCATATCCCTCTATGTACTAAATCATACGACTTGATGAATCAGGTAATGTCAGATACATGTATGTATCAGATGGGATTAGATGTCTTTATGTATCATATATCATCACATACCTATATGTTTCAGATAAGGCCAGTTTCATAGCCCACATGGGCAGCAATGGGCCTCTAGCAATATGCCACTCCTGTCTATGGTAAAACTGACATCCACATTTTGATCTTATTCTCTAATTCAATTCGGTGTCTTCCGTTTACTTGTCTGATATCCAATCTTCCTTCTAGTGTGGTTTTCAACAGCCTGTTACGTCTCTTTATGTACCAAAACTATTTGATCTGTCTACATGAGATCTTATTGAGTATGTATTCCTGTATTCCTAGCGTGTTTAAGATTCCGCGTGTGTTCATGTATCATTCAGAGAAAAATGAGATCTGATTGAGTATGTGTTCCTGTATTCCTAGCGTGTTTAAGATTCCGCGTGTGTTCATGTATCATTCAGAGAAAAATGAGATCTTATTGAGCATGTGTTCCTGTATTCCTAGCGTGTTTAAGATTCCGCGTGTGTTCATGTATCATTCAGAGAAAAATGAGATCTTATTGAGTATGTGTTCCTGTATTCCTAGCGTGTTTAAGATTCCTTGTGTGTTCATGTATCATTCAGAGGTACTCGCCATATTGATATAATATGCAATCATCATCATCGTGTGCCATGCTGGTAAGCGTGGGCAGTATTGTTTCGCCATCTTACACTTCTCTGCTTTCCCGCTTGTTCTTTTTCCCTCAGTCTTGCCAGTATTACAAAGTTGTCTAGTTTACTTCTTCTCATAAGGTGCCGAAATTGTTTTTACTGTTTACGTCTAGTTTCTCTAACCAGTTTGCGCTTTTCATTTGCCTTTTGTAGGACTTGCTCATTGTTATGTTTTCTGTCTGTCCATGGTATTCTTTGTATATTCCTCAGAAATCATATTTCCACTGCCATTCGATGCAATAATCTTCCGCGACAGTTATTTCTTCTTCCAACCGCGTGTTTATAATTCACAATGTATATTAGTTAGTTAGTTAGTTAGTTCGTTAGTTAGTTAGTTAGTTAATTAGTTAGTTAGTTAGTTGGTTAGTTAGTCGCAACTCCAACTCCACAGCAACCGGTCCTGTGCCAGTAAATATTACACAAAACACGCCTCACTGCCCAATGTGAAAAGGGGAACAAACAGGAGTCTCGGCAAGCCAACAGACCGCATAGGTGCACTGTGCATGATGCCGCCGCCAGAAAGCCAACATAAAAGTCCTCCACGAAAAATACAATTCATCGTCGATGGAATTGACAGTCACCAGAAAGACTTCATAGACCATGATTTTATCCCACATAGTTCGGTCGCTTTCTGCAGGGCGACCCGCCTAACGTGCCGCACAAAAAACGAACTCCGTAGCTCCAGCGACGACTCCCAGGAGTCTCCTGAAAAATGCACTCGTGAACCGAAAAGGCAAATAGGTCAATTCAGCGATAGCCGGCCATTGTTCCAAACATGCAGTTCACTGTGCAAACAACAGCGGACAGATGTAAAAGCATTCCAAGCAAATCTCACAGCTCGGAGTGTCGCGCCACGCACTCACTCAGTAGCAGGGCGACGGAACCATTCACAATATACATAAGATGAACAACTCACATAACAGACATCACAAATAAAGGACAACACATGTGACGAGCAGCACAGGTAGCGGACAACGCAAATAAAGGACAATACGGATGAAGAACGCCTCAGATAACGGACAACACAAATAACAGACAACACAGATGATGAACACCTCAGATAACGGACAACTCAAATAAGAGACAATACAGATGACGTACAACACAGATAGGGAAAAACACACGTTATGTACAATACAGATGATATGCAACATAGACAATGGATAACAAGACATATAATGAGGGAAAACAACAGTAGAAAAATCAAGCGCTAAACAAGGCGGATACTGAAGATGTCAGACAAGAGACAGGACCGACAATGACTAGACAGATACTGGACACTTTAGACACCGGAAACACAGACAATGTATAGTATAGAACACTGGGTAATACACAATGACGGCGCGTTCAGATAACCACAAATTTTCATTCTTTGCAAATTCTAGACGTTAACATACGAGGGTAAGTTAATAAGGAAGTCACACATGGTTGTAGAAATATAACTAAATATGATAGCTTGAAACCAGTTTATTTTTATACATAAATTTTCCCTTTATTCATCTCAACTCATCTCATCATGTTCCTCATGTAACCTTGCGGTGTCGAGGTGAAGTATAGGGGAGAGTGCCCGCTTATGGGCTTCATGTATCGATATTCCTATGGACTCTGTTATTCCCTGCGTCCATCGTTTACGTGGTCGGCCTCTTCCTCTGCTTCCCTCTGGTCTGTACATCATTGCTTGTTGTGGTATACTGTTAGTTGGTAATCTACTTGCATGGCCTCACCATTTGACTTGCTGCCCTCTAATAAAATCTAATGCAGCTATAACCCCCACTTTAGTCCTGATTTCTTCATTTCTGATCTTATCTCTTCTTGACACATTGAGTATTCTTCTCGGGAATCTCATTTCTGTTGTTGTGATTTTTCTTTTCTCTTTTCTGTCATTGTCCAGGTTTGGTATTGATAACATAGAGTTGATGGAAGATTGTGTTGTAAGTTCCTTTCTTAGTAGTTATTGATACATGTTTGTTCTTTAGTATTGGTGCCATTTGTCCAATGAGTTGGTTTGCCTTATTGCATCTATTTTCGATCTCGTCTTCTGATTTGCCATTTGATGATATTATACTTCTTAGGTACTTGAAACTCTTTACTTGTTTCAAGGGATGTTCGTTTTGGTGAATCGTTGTTGCTTTTTCTTCTTTAGATATAGTCCATACCTCTGTTTTACTTGTGCTAATTTTCATGTTATGTTCCCTACACATTTCATTTAAACTATTCGTGTGGTCTTGTAATTCAGCTTTTGATTTAGCTATTAGTGCTTGGTCGTCCGCAAACAGGAGTTCTCTAATGGTTAGATTTGCAGATGGTTCTTCTTCTGTGTTCTCGTCATGCGGTGTTCTTTCTGTCTCTGTTTGACTGGTTTCTTTACATATGTTGTCTATATATGTTACAAACAAGAAAGGGGACAGGACATAACTTGTCGTACTCCGGATCTTATGGTGAATGGTTCTGAGTGTCCCCCAGTTGCTCTCACTATGCATTCACTGTTGTTGTATAAGCTTCTACATAGGTTTGTTAGATGTGTACTCACTCCATATTGTTTAAGGATTTCCCACAACTTGTTTCTATCTACTCTATAAAATGCCTTTTCTTGATCGACAAAGGCTAAGTAGAGTGTTTCTTTGAATTCGATTGATGTTTCTATAAGTTGTCTAAGAGCAAAAATTGCAGCTGTGCATCCTTTGTTTTTCCTAAATGCAAGTTGTGTTTCGCTTAGCTGGGGTTCTATAATAGTTCGTAATCTTTTCTCAAGAATTTTGCAAACTATTTTCCCAGTATGACTCAACAGTGAAATGCCCCTGTATTGTGTGCAGTCTCTTTTGCTGCCTTTGTTTTTCCAAATTGGGATAATTATGGCGTTTCCCCAGTCTCGTGGTGTCTGTTGTTCTACCCAAACGTGGCTGAATAGTCTATGTAGCCATGCTGTCCCTACTTCTCTTGCTGCTTTAATTAGTTCATCTGATATTTCATCTTGTCCTGGTGATTTATTCAATGGGGCTAATCTGATGGCTTATATAATTTGTTCTTTCAGTATGTCTGGTTCTAGTTTTTCGGTGGCATTTGTGTCGGTTTCTTGAATTCCTGTGACATCTGATAGGATGTTGAGAAGGTGTTCGAAATACTGCTTCCATCTTATTAGGATTTTTGTTTGAGTTCACTTATTGGTTCTCCATTTTCGTTGTTAATTATTTCAGTTGGGTCTCCTCTGGTTCTTATTGCACTTATCTTTTTATAGAAGTTTCTAGTTGCCTCCTTGTAGTTTTTATTTAGAGTTTCTCTATACTTCTCCGTCTTTTTGTTCTACTCTCTTTACTATTCTATTCACATGTCTTCTCTCTATTCTATATTCTATGTAATCGCATTCCTGTTTGCTCTACGACCACTTTTTATATTTTTCCTTTGTGTCTTTTATAGCTTTCTTTACCTCTGCGTTCCACCAACTTGTTATTTTCTTTATCCGTGTTTTGCAGTATTTAAAATGCTTGATTTTAACATCTCCCATTCTTCTTCCACTGTCTTTCTTTTTATAGGTAATTTTACAAAGATTTCAGTTAGCTCTTTTTCATAATTTTCCCCCACTGCCTCGTCTTTGAGGTTTTTTAAGTTTACTGATTCGCATTGCATGTATTTTCCTGGTCTTTGCTTTCTTCTACTGATGATTCTTATTGTGGCAACGACTGCTTTGTGGTCTGTGTTTATACCTAAGTTGGGCACTGCCCTTGCATCTAATACATTTGTCTTCCTGTTATTTGTTAATATAAAATCAATTTGGCTTTTAGTATCTAGATCAGTGGTTCCCAAGCTTTTCAAGCAGAAGGCCATATCTACTATTTTCGGTAGTTAAGCGGGCCACACCGTTATAAAATTATAAACGTCATGCTATATCATTCTTACCTTTCTTAACTTTCGTCAACAAAATTCTAAAACTTTAAAGGCAGTCAGTGTCAGTACTACACTGCGGTCATTTTGTGGTTTAAAATCAAAAGTTCATTTAACAATAAATTTTTAATCAGTTTCGAAAATCGCTATTAATGTAATTAATTTACAATTGTAACTGTTCTTCGTATTCAGTTACTTAAATTAAGATGCCAGTTTATCAATGTCTGGGCACAAATCTGACGTGCCCAAAGTCATGAGCGCAGCTAGGTAACTGTCGGTGAGTCTGGAACTAGCTTGTTTTTTATAACAGCCATTGCGGAAAATGACTGCTCGCATCTGTAAGTCGAACCAAAACGAGAAATGTATCTCTGGGCGAATGAACGCAAGTGTTCCAATTGTTCGACAGACAATAGTCGCCAGAATGAAATCGTATGATCAGCTGAACGTTCCGAACTGAACGGGCGCATTCGATAATATCTGAACATAACAACCACGAGCAGAGTAAATTATCGCACGCTGACGGGGCGCTCTGAGTGCATTTTTTGAAATTATTAAAATATATTATTTTCAATAACGAGGCCTCGCGTGCCACTTACTAACAGCTGGCGGGCCACAAGTGGCCCACGGGCCGTGGTTTGGGAACCTCTGATCTAGATCATTCCATTTATACCAGGTGTATATTTGTGAGTCTGTGTGTTTATAGAATGTATTTGTTATATAGAGGTCGTGTTGGCTGCATAGCTCTATCAGTCCACTTCCGTTATCATTTCTTTCATTATGTTGGTCTCCAAATGCTCCAAGATGTTTTCAATGCCCGCTCTGTTGTGTCCTAGTCTTGCATTGAAGTCTTCCATAACTATGATGTTGTCCTGCTTATCTATTTTATTTAGCACGTCATGGATGTCTTCGTAGAATTCCTCGCATTCTTGCTCATTATTGTTTGCATTACATGGTGCGTATATCTGTACATATGTTGTAATTGTTTGTTCTTTTATTCTCACTGTTATGATTCTTTCTGATATATATTTTATTTCTAGTATTCCTCTTGCTAGCCGTGGTTGAATGATTATTCCCACACCGTGTCTTGCCTTTTCTTGCCATTTCACTCCAGAGTAGACAAACGTGTAACTGTGGTGGGTATCCTTGCATCCTTCCCCCTTCATTCTGGTGTCCGCTATTCCCATCAG
Source organism: Cepaea hortensis (assembly GCA_963921405.1). Lineage (NCBI taxonomy): Eukaryota > Metazoa > Mollusca > Gastropoda > Stylommatophora > Helicidae > Cepaea > Cepaea hortensis. Next base: position 82,629,258 of record OY992880.1, on the reverse strand, counting down.
TCCAATTTTCCTCTCTTTCATTGTTTCTATAAGTTCTTCTTTACTATTAAAACCGCAGACGTTCATTGTGCCTATATTTTGAATCGCTGATCTATTTCGTAGTCCATTAACATTGCCGGGTCTATATCCATTAGGGTCAGTCCGTTTTTAGTTTTTCTACGAGCAGTATGAAGATTCCCTGCCGGCTTGCTAGGCCAGTCGCAGGTTTAGGACAACAATCTGACCACAGGAAGTCCATCCCCTATAGCGAGCCATATCCCCGTTAGCCCATTACCTCGCGGTCATGGTTTCCCAGTCTGCACCACGTGGAGGTAGGGTTGAATTGTGTAGTCTGCGGGTCATCGGCAGGCTACTAATTTTCACTTTTCATTTAGCTGCCATCTCACAGAACTGTGTGACTGACTTATTGACTCGCCCTCGTAACTTTTTCCACCCAACTATGCACCGCTTTACTGGAAATAGCTAGGGGCTATGTCCATTGAAAACCCACCTTGGCGGGAGACATTTCGCGAATGACGCCGAAGTTGAATGTGAAGTGAAAACGTGGTTTAGAAAACAGAGCACGCAATTCTTCGCAGCCGGTTTGGGAGAACTGATGAAACGATGGGATAAGTGCATCACTTTTGGTGGAAACTATGCCGAGAAATAGAGGGACAATGTATGTATATAAATAAACAGGTTTCAAGTTGTTATCCTATTTAGTTATTTTTCTATAGCCATTTGTGACTTACCTATTAACTTACCCTCGTATTATAGACCAATCGTTGTGAGACTTCTGCGAGGGTTTGTCATAGGATTTCGAGAGATCCTGAGATCTAATCTCGGATAATAAGATAACAGTCATGATCTATCTGTCACTCTCTTAAACAAATGCCCCGATGATGTGATGTCGGTTCCTAGATCGATCAATCAATCAATCAATCTCTTAAACAAACCATTACACAATGTCAGCACTTAGGGGAATGTTGCACATTGATTAGAAAAGAGTGGAATAGAAAGATAGTATAAACAAACACATACATCACGATCAGAATCAGACTTATGATAGGCCGATAGAGACACAAATTCCCACTCACTTCGTTAATTACTAAATATAGTACGTCAAAGTTATAACAATATACTTTTAATCAGACTACTAGACACGAGCGAGGATAATTGTAAAGATCATATTGGAAATGGTTGTTGAAAGGGTGTGTCTGATTTAGAATTGATGGTGTCTGGTGTCTGGATGCGAATGTCATTATGAGGGGGTGGATCGAGTTAATTTGATTTAGTGAATGTTTGCTGTGTTAGAACTCGGTATTAACTGGAAAATAGGGTCACCGTCAGGGTTGCAACTTTCTTTGACAGAAAACATCTAGAAATGGAACAAATAGCATCTAGAAATATCTAGATTGTGTTAGTAAACAGCTAGAAAAAACATCTAGATTGAGAAAGTAATACATTACTCGTACATATATATCGATGTGACTTACCCTATAGAATCATGTCCTTATCTTCACTGATGTTTGTCTCACAAAGATCCACAGGATAAACTTAGCTTGGATGATGAAGTTGAAGATGACTGGTATGCTTTAGCTGTTCCTATGTCATTTAATACACAATCAGGGAGCTGATAAGTTGAACAGCATTTTCCTACTCTCATCAGGCCAAATCTTATTGCCAAGAAAGCATTTAAGAAATCAAGTTTCATCCTATGTCTTAGTTTCCATTTATATAATTCATAGTACTGAAAACTCTTTCCACATCAGCATTTGAATGGGGTAGTATCATGGCTTACATCGCACATTCAAAGAGCTTTCGGAATGAACTGTTACCTGAAGGATCTTTAAATCGTTTTACTTCACTCCAAAAAGCTTCAGTTTCTGTTTTGTTTGTCCAGTCAACCAAATTTATTTTGGTTAAATGATATTCTGCTTCCGCCACACTATTATCAGTAGCCCTTAACAATTTCATAACTTGAAAATATTTAGGTACGTACTTTACTGGCTGAAGTATGTTAACAGAAAAGAGTGAAATATTTTTCAATACATCTAAATTTTCAGGAAGTCTCTGCTTCAATTGCTTGAATAATGAGACAAGAAAATCGTGACAGCGCTTTCTTAAGCTGTTCTCTTCATTTTCTGTTAACATTCCTTTTGTTTTTAAACCATCAATTTTTGATTCTATTTGGTATCCCAGGTATGGCTTAGGGGCCAAATAGCTCTCTATAGTGCAAGTGAACAAATCAGCTTTAGAAGTTGGCAATATAAGTCATTTACCAATTGAATGAAATGGCAAAGTGAGATCGTCAAGTAATTTAACTTTATCAACATTTTAAGATTCAGTTTATTAACTGTTTGCACTTCACTTAGAATGGGTTGTAAAAAGAGAAGGAATGACACATATTTTTTTCATCACTGTACATTCCATAAAGTATTTCAGCTGCGTAGCACTTTTCACTTTGTCTTGTTGTTTCAGCAATAAGGTATTTTAAATTCCTTGGTAAACATTCTGATGAGGCATGTGATAATTCTAGCTGCATGGAATGACACACACACATTTTATGAGGACTAAAGATGGGATATCTTCCTTCAATTTTGCATATACGCAATGGTTAATACCAACCATTAAAGAGGCATTATCGGTACCAATTGCAGCCAAATTCACATGACAAAGAATAACAAAGTCGGCATCACAGCAATAATTCGCAACACAATGAGTTTACGATTCAAATAATGTTACTATGATTTACACGCGCTTTTACTTATTACAGGCGGATTGCTAGATTGTTGAGCGTTGACCCAAGTCAGTTAAAGTTTACATAATGGCAGTTACTATAATTTACGCGCGTCCCGACCAAACAATAAATGGGTAATAAATACTTTAGACAGTAATAATTAACTGACACCGAAAGAAAAGTCAAATCTATAAAATATCTAACTCCAAATGAAAAACATATAGAATTACATCTAACGTCAGAAAACGACCTCTAGACGCCGGGCAAAAACATCTTTATCTGGATGTAAAACATCTAGAATGGCAACCCTGTTCACCGTGTATGTCACCACTCCCTTGATAAACAAGTATATAGACAAAACCAGGTTATCAGCGCACATTGCTGCTTTAATTCCATACGGTAGATTAGCAACAAGATCATTGATGAAGATTAGAAAAAGCGTGGGAGACAAGACTCCGCCCTGGGGAACACCGTGACGCAATAGTACTTTCTTGCTCTTGAGACCGTCTATCTGTACTCGGGCTCTTCTGTTGTGCAATTATGCTTTCACCCATTTGTACATTCTTCCATTGACTTTACAGTTTCTCGGTTTCTTCATCAGACCTTCTTTCCAGACTTTGTCAAAGGCTTTCTTCATATCTATCCAAGCCGCAAGTACCAGCTTCTTCTCTTGGAATGCATCCTCAACATCTTGAAAGAGGTAGGTTGTCTGATCTTCCGTAGAGTAGCACTGCCTAAAGGCAGCCTGTTGTGGCACAAGGATGTTTTCACTTTCAATGTACCACTGTAGACTGTGATTGATGACGCGTTCCATTGTTTTGCAGAGACAGCTGGTGAGGCTAATGGGTCTGTAGCTGGAGGCAATGGAACTGTCTTTCCCAGATTTTAGGAGGGGTATCATGATTGCTTCTCTCCAGACTTGTGGAACACTGCCTAGGGTCCATGTGTTATTAAAGATCTGTAGCAGCTTTGCTTTGGCCTCTGTTCCTAGGTTCCTGATCATTTCATTGGAGATACCATCAGGTCCTGGTGACTTTCGCATTTTAAGTTTTGATATGGCTAGCTCCAGTGCACTGAATGTGATAGGTGTCTCCATAACCTCATGAACAATTTCCTTCTGTCCTGTATGTTGCCATTTCTCTTGAATCTCTTGTTGTTTCTCTGGACTAATTTCGATATTGTTATCTTGTGCGAATTAGTCCGCAAAATGATCAGCTGCTTGCTTTCTTGTTAAGATTTTTCCATCTTTATGTAGTGCAATTTTTGAGTTTCTCCCTGTGCCCTCGTCATTAAGCTGTTTTATTAGCTTCCACAACTTCCTTGTGTCTCTTTCAAAGTTCAGAGACTCCGTTTTCTCCTGCCAGCTTTTCCGTCTAGCCTGCAGCTGTGCCCTTTGAAATTTGGCTTTTGGGTGCTGGAATTTATTGTGGTGCTCTTGGCTGGGATTGGCCTCTGCTTGCTTTCTAAATACATCCACATCATTATGCAACTGTTCCAGTTCACTACTCCAGTAGGGTTTATAATATTTACGGGCTCCTCTTGGTATTGTTTCTCGTGCTGCCTGTAGTATGCATTTCCCAAACTCTTCAACTACTCTATTTATGTCCTTCTCAGTGTTCAGGTTTCTAACCAGTATGCTGGTGCGATGCTTGTACATTGCCCAGTCTGCTTTCTTGTAGTTCCACCTTGAGAGAGTGCTGCTTTCACTTGCAAGCTCATTTTCTACAGTTAGAAAGACTTGCCGATGGTCACTACCACCAAGTTGTTTCCCAACAATTCGTGTAATGTTCCACTCCAGGTCTGGTGAATGAAACGCCAGGTCAGGTGTAGTTGTAGTGTGCCATGATCTCGAGTAGAAGGTATGTGGGTCAGACGGCTTGTTAATCAGGATGAATTTATTCTCATCCAGCCAGTCTTCCAGTCTCTCTCCTCTCTGGTCCATGTGATCATAGCCCCAGCTCTGCGAATGGCTGTTGAAGTCGCCACACACAATCATTTTTCCTTTTAATGGTAGTGTGTCCAGTGCCTGTGGGCGGTCATTTGGACAGTAGTAATTGATCAGGTGAAGGTATGTATTGTCTGTCTTAAGTTTAAGTGCCTGATACTCAGCCCCTTCCATGTAAACTTCAATTTGGGAAGCAGGAATGTTGTTTTTGACAAGAGTCAGTATCCCACCCTTTCGCCTGTCCTTTCGGTCAGATCTGTAACACTGGTAGCCTCTGATTTTGATGGCTATATTTTCGTTCAGGTGAGTTTCTTGCAAGAAACATACACTTACATTTTCTTTGGCCAAGATTTTTTCTAGTCCTATTCTCTTTTTGTTGATACCCTCTGCATTCTTCTTCTTCTTCTTCTTCAGCGTTCCGAGCCATTGAGGTTCTTTGCTGCAAATACAATCCGTCTCCATTCGTCTCTCTGGTGGACCTTGTCTTGCCAGTCGTTGATTCCAAGTGCTTGCAGGTCTTTACATGTATTATCTCTCCACCGCCTTCTTGGTCTACCTCGGGGTCTACGGTCATTTATTTCCTGAGTGTAAGCGAGTTTTGTTTCCCTATTATCTTCCATTCTTTCTATATGCCCCAGCCATTGTAGTCTATTAGCCTTCATGATACCAGTGATTAGCGGGGACTTAAACAGATCATAAATGTCTTTGTTACTTCTTCTTTTCCACTCTCCACTTTGTGTATCCCTAATGGGTCCAAAGATGCGTCTTAAAATTTTGTTCTCAAAGGTTTGTAACAAGGCTTCGTCTCCTTTCGTTGTACTCCAGGTTTCAGAGCCATACAGCACAACTGGTCTGATCAGTGTTTTGTATATTGTGATTTTGGTGTTACGAGATAGCGTCTTTGATTTTAGTAGATGTTGTAGTGCATAGTATATCTTATTTCCAGAGTTGATTCTAGTTTGTATTTCTTCCCTTATGATGTTGGAGCAGTTGAAGATCGTACCCAGGTATTTGTATGTTTCCGTTCTTTTAATGGTCATATTATCTATTTGTATGTGGCCAGAATTTCTAGCCATTCCGTCTCTTGAAATTACCATATATTCTGTCTTATCTTGGTTGATAACCAGCCCCATCTGTTGGGCTTTTTCCTTTAAGTGAGTCAATATTTCCAATGTCTTTTGTTCACTTTGCCCTATAATATCTATATCATCTGCATAACCAAGCAGCTTGGATGTTCCTCCAATATCACATTCCTCCTTTACCTTCCTTACAACTTTCTCTAGAGCCAGATTGAAGAGTAGCGGCGATAGTGCATCCTGTTTCAAGCCAGATGTTATTTGGAAGGGGTCTGATTTCCTGCCTTTACATGTTACTATATTATAAGTATCTTCCATGCATAGTCTGGTCATGTTGATTAACTTCCTTGGTATTCCAAATTCCTGCATAGCATTCCATAGACTATTCCTATGGACACTATCATAAGCCTTTTTAAAATCCACAAAAATGTTATGGAGATCTCTTTTATATTCCCAATGTTTCTCGGCTATTTGTCGTAAGATAAATATCTGATCTATTGTTGATCTGTTTTGTCTAAACCCCGCCTGGTAGTCACCTAATATGTCTTCTGAATATGGTTTTAGTCTATTTAGTAATACTGCGGATAGTATCTTATAGCTTGTGGACAGTAGTGATATTCCTCTATAATTTCCACATTGGAACTTGTCTCCTTTCTTAAAGATAGGTATCAATAATGACTCTTTCCAGTCATGGGGTAATTCTTCTGTCCTCCAGATTTTTATTATTAGTTCGTATAGCTTTAGATGTAATGCATGGCCACCTGCCTTTATAAATTCAGCAGCAATTCCATCAGTCCCAGTTGCCTTATTGTTTTTAAGTCGTGTGATTACATATAGGATTTCTTCAAATGTAGGTTCTTCAATTTGTGGTTCGCATGTTAGAACCTCTTCCTGTGAGAAAATGTTACTTGGAGCTTCACAATTTAGTAATTCAATAAACTATTCTGTCCATGTGTTGCACATTTCCTCATTGGTATTTATCATATTCCCATTTTTGTCTTTTAAACCATATGTGTTTTGTTGGTGCCCTCGTTTTATTGACTTCAGTTTTTTTTTAAATTTTCTGGATTCATTTTTCTGGTGATTAGTTTCCATATCTTTGATTATATTATTCATATATTCTCGCTTCTGCTGTCTGACTATTTTTGTAGCCTCTTTACATTAATTTCTATAATGCTCTTCCTTTTGGATGTTATTGATGTCATTTAACCATACATGTCTGGCATTCTTCTTCCTAATGACTGCTTCTTCACATTTTTGATTGAACCATCTGTTCTTTCTATGCGTGGTTAACACACCGAGACATTCTTCTGCGGTAGACTGAATTGTATTCTTGATGTTCAACCAAGTTTGGTCAATGCTTTCCTCCAAAGGGTTTTGCATTCCAGTGCATTATTTTAAGTCTTTGTTTGGTACGGCCAGACGTTCTATTGTCAGGCCCTCCGGCTCCGCAGGACATTTTAGAAGGACCTCCATTATTTGTGGTTAGACCCTTACGAGGCATAAGGCCCGGAACTGCACCTGTCTGTGGGACCAGAGCAGGGCGAGCACCATAACATGTAGCAGTTGTCGACATAATTCACGGCGTTATTGCGTGGCAGCCTGATTTCTGTGGTGCTCCTCCTGGCTGGCTGTCTCCGTCTTCAGCACCTATCTTTTGCAAGAGTAGACTATGGTCTTACTCGACACACGAACGCATAATGCTGTTCTTCCGGTCTGTTATTTATAAATACAAGCAAAATAATGACGTCACCGCCAGTGTACAACAGCTTTAGTCACTGCGTTAGAAAGTACTCCAGAAGTTAAGTTAATTATAACTTAATGACGTATTTACAAGAACCATTGGTATGAACAATCCAACATATTCAACAAAGAGGCACATGCCTGAAATAGTTGCCTTCACGATTCTGTTCCTCTGTACTTTGAATAAAAACTCTTGAATCCCGAAACCATAAATACTGTGGACAAATGCTATTTAGTACTTTTGAATTTCTTCATGCGACTCTGGCAGACTCTCCTTGACCTTAACATAACAACAGAATGTTTACTTTGCAAATAGAAGCATTTGACCTTGTGTAGGCATTTTATTTCCGAACCAAACATTCAGGCCAGTAGCTTGTTGACCAAATCAGGTGATAATGTCCAAAATGAGAAAATACGCATAAGAAAACCATCTCTAGAAGTAAAATCACACACACACTTTAACGTATCACCGGCCTATCAGCCATATTGGACCGGAACACAATTCGGTATGACCTAGCTCTGGAGCAATTTGCTCACTTCTTGATTGGTTAAACTTGAGTGTTGATAATCAAGCTGTCGAAAAAATGGGAATATGGAACACACGAAAAGGAGAACTCGATGAGCACTGCCTGACATACTCCAACCTTTATTCTCACACCCCATTTTGCACTATTATTCAACTCAAAACCTCCCTCAGAACTAACAGAACAGATCAACAGACAATCTGCTACAACCAGACCCCATTCCGAGAATGATCCTAGACAAAGAACCATTGGTGTTTTTAATAGTAATCCTACATAGAACAGGGATACGAATCCATCCTCCTCTTAGAACCAGTCCTCATAGTAAGTCATACTCAAAATCAGGATAGTAGACACCAAAGTAGCCCAAGGAAACAGAGTAGACTGTAAGCTCTGGGATACGGCACGCCACAGGATGATAACAAGATGAATTTCAGTAACCTCCCAGAGAAAGGAGTCAAGCGATTTCTACTAGTCCGTAGATTTAGATTGCAATTGCGTTCTTGCGACAGTCTACCCTTTACAGGCTTCAAGGTATTACAGAGCCCAGGAATACTACTGGAACAGAATGTTCTGAAATGACATCACTTTCATTCACAGGAAAAGGGATATTTAGATCTGGCTAACCACCTACTATGATAGATAATAAGCTTATCTTGCTAATAGAACAAACCTCATAAAGGAACTGGTCATTCCTCCATGTAATTTTTCAAAGGATATTTAAAGAACACATAGTAAAACAATTCCCTTCCCCGGCCACAAAGCAAATGTTAAGCGTTAGCAACCTAACTTATAACTTTGGAGTCAGGTATATCGCGTTCAGTCAGTGCTCAGTGCAGGTGTGAAATAACACCGGGGATTCCCTAATCCAGCACGTCCACTAACCTAACAGGGATACGATTACAAGATATGCATATATTTGGTACGAGGGGAAGTCAGTAAGTAAGTCACAAATGGCTGTAGAATAATAACTAAATATGATAACAACTTGAAACCAGTTTATTTTTATACATACATTGTCCCTTTATTTCGTGCTCTGTTTTCTAAACCACGTTTTCACTTCACATTCAACTTCGGTGTCATTCGCGAAATGTCAATCGATCATGCATTATGCTGTATGCTGAACAATGTGAGGACCCTATTATAGTTGCTACAGAGGCTATCGTTACTCGCCTGTCACCTCTAATCATCGCCTCCACCCGCTGCACGGATGCTTCTGTTGCAATCTCAACAGGACGACCAGATCGGATTTCATCAACTATTTTAGAGCGTCCTTGAGAAAATATTTATACCCAGCTATACACCGCTTTATGGGACAACAATTTGTCAGCATAAACAGGAAGTATTTCTTTATGAATGTCCTTTGCAGGCAGTCCTTTTGCCAACAAAACACGCACAACAGCATGTTGCTCTTTGGTTGTACACTTCTTAAGTACAGTCGCCATTTGGCTCATGCGCTGCGCATGCGCATGAGACACCTGACGAACGGGAATATAAAGTTCGATGTTGCTGTCAACTAATGACACCTGTAGAAAACACTAGCTACATTTACCTGCCATCCCACAGAACTGTATGACTTACTTATTGACTCGTCCTTTTATAATTATATATATATATATATATATATATATATATATATATATATATATATATATATATAGTAAATACATATATGGTTTATTATTAGACGATGTTACATAGGAAATTACTGCATGAATGTGGTTCAGAAGACTCGAGAGTGGCTAATTGCGTGACAGTGTCCAAGCAGACTTTATTCTCGGAAAAGAGTTTATTTTGGTGGCATTTCTGTGAACATGGTTACATCTGGGACAGTTACGTCAGCAGTTACATCCGAAATGTGACGAGAAACTACTTCACAGACTACAGCAGGAATGCCATCAACCAAGTGCACACTGAGAGAGTTTCTGGCGTGTATCTGTCTATCAGCCCTCTGCCTCTGAGTTCAAGTTCTATTAAACTGTCATTTTATGGATGGAGTGTGTGCCACGAAAAATAAACAGGACATTCATGGTAATTGAAATATAAGGGTAAATGAGGGCAGGGACCTGATATTTACAATTGTACCTTTAAAATGAATAATAATAATAAAATGAATCATCATCATCATCATCATCATCATCATCATCATCATCATCATCATCATCATCATCATTATCATCATCATCATCATCATCATCATCATGACCACAGGTTTCAGCCTCCTGTGAAAACATATTCAAGAATGCACAATAATGCGTATAGGGAGCCGTGGTAGCGCAGTCACTAGACGCTCACTTGCTGGCACTGTGGTCACGGGATCGTTGGCGGATTTGAATTTCTGTTAATTCACCCGGGCTCCAGGTTAATAGGTTAACTAAGCCTAAACTGGATGCCAGGAAATGTATTGGGAAGTGAAGACGACCGGCGTAATACTAACCACATCACCCGCCAATATAAACAAATATCGGTCTAGCACAATATAGCCAATGCGCTTTAAGCCGTATATAATCATGTACATGGAGGAAGATGTGCCAGGGAAACAGAGTGAAGGAAGACCACAGCATAGATGGATTAAAACTGTTGTAGATAATGTAGACATGACAGCAACAGATACAGGACGTCTGGCTTGTGTCAGAGAGAACATTCCAATGACCATGACTGGGAACAGTTCTGCGCATGACAAGCCACGGGATGAAGATAATATGTTCATTCTAGTCAACACACAAACAACAAGTACACTCTCTGTGTCTGTAATCATGCATACGTACGCGTCAGCTTGCTCTGTGACGAAGGGGTTAAGAATACGATTCGCAATTTCGTATACCGCGTTCGAAACACAGCTGCGGGCTATTTGGAAGCAGATTGCTGTGCATTGATTTTTATATAATGGTGTGAGTACCGGTCGTTCAGAAAGCAATGGCAAACTACTGAACGTAAATTTACCAAGAAATCGCAAACAGTCAAAATAAGTTGGGGTTGAATGTGACGTCTTGTTGGGGATATGTAACTAAAATTACGTCAGCGTACATTTCTTTAGCAGTTGAGGCATGCAAAGTACCAACGCCATAGCCCACAGATAGACCCCTACATTCTGACTCACCTTCCCGGAGTTCATACTAAGAGTGGTTGTAACGGACGCACGGTGAGCATCTCAATGTGCATATACCATTATCCACGGGTCAGCATCTCAACGTCAGTATCCATGGGTCAGTATCTCAACTTGCACATACCAGTATCCATGGGTCAGCATCTCAACGTGCACATTTTAGTATCCATGGGTCAGCATCTCAGCGTGCACATTTTAGTATCCATGGGTCAGTATCTCAACGTGCGCATACCAGTATCCATGGGTCAGAATCTCAACGTGCGCATGCCGGTACCCATGGGACGGCATCTCAACATGTACATTTAGTATCCATGGGACAGTATCTCAACGTGCACATACCAGTATCCATGGGACAGCATCTCAACTTGCACATACCAGTATCCATGGGACAGCATCTCAACGTGCACATACCAGTATCCAAAAAAAAAATCCCACGACAGCTGTAAATAGCAAAGGGTAGACCGTAAAACCGATGCCCAGGCAACACATTGGTAGGAAAGAACAACTCATGTAGATGAGCCCGTTATCTAGGACGTGGTGTGTCTAGAGGCAGACAATCGTACACAAATGCATCCGAACTCGTACACACGGACCTCTGAGCTGAATAACTAGGTGTGACACACTCCCCTTGTCATACAGAACGCACACGAAAGAGAAGAAGATACCCCTATATCGTCGCATCTCAACTCATCTCATCTCATCATGTTCCTCTTGTACTTTGCGGTGTCGAGGTGAAGTATAAACAGCGAGAGAGTGCCCACTTATGGGCTTCATGTGTCGATATTCCCATGGACTCCGTTATTCCCTGTGTCCATCGTTTACGTGGTCGGCCTCTTCCTCTGCTTCCCTCTGGTCTGTACATCATTGCTTGTTGTGGTATGGTATACTGTTAGTTGGTAACCTACTTGCATGACCAAACCATTTGACTTGCTGCCTTCTAATAAAATCTTGTGCAGCTACAACACCCCTCCCACCCCCACCCCCACCCCCAGTCCTGATTTATTCATTTCTGATCTTATCTCTTCTTGATACATTGATTAGTCTTCTCAGGAATTTCATTTCTGTTTTTGTGACTTTTCTCTTTTTCTGTCATTGCCTAGGTGTGGCATTGGTGACATAGAGGTGGTAGGAAGATGATGTTTTAAAGTGCTTTCTTAGTAGTTATTGATACATGTTTGTTCTTTAGTATTGGTGCCATTTGTCCAATGAGTTGGTTTGCCTTATTGCATCTATTTTCGATCTCGTTTTCTGATTTGCCATTTGATGATATTATACTTCCTAAGTACTTGAAACTCTTTACTTGTTTCAAGTCAAGGGATGTTCGTTTAGCTCAATCGTTGTTGCTGTTTCTCAGTCATTACCTCTGTTTTATTTGTGCTAATTTTCATGTTATGTTCCCTACACATTTCATTTAGACTATTCATGTGGTTTTGTAATTCAGCTTCTGATTTTGCTATTAGTGTTTGGTCGTCCGCAAACAGGAGTTCTCTAATGGTTAGATCTGCAGATGGTTCTTCTTCCGTGTTCTCGTTATGCGGTGTTCTTGTGGTCTCTGTTTGGCTGGTTTCTTGACATATGTTGTCTATGTATGTTATGAACAAGAGAGGGAACAGGACACAACCTTTTCGTTCTCAGGATCTTATGGTGAAGGGTTCTGAGTGTGCCCCAGTTGCTCTCACTATGCATTCACTGTTGTTGTATACGCTTGCATAGGTTTGTTAGATGTGTACTCACTCCATATTGTTTAAGGGTTTCCCACAGCTTGTTTCTATCTACTCTATCAAATGCCTTTTCTTGGTCGACAAAGGCTGAGTAGAGTGTTTCATTGAATTCGACTGATTTTTCTATAAGCTGTCTAAGAGCAAAAATGGCAGCTATGCATCCTTTGTTTTTCCTAAATCCAAGTTGTGTTTCGCTTAGCTGGGGTTCTATAGTAGTTCGTAATCTTTTCTCAAAAAGTTTGCAAAATATTTTCCCAGTATGACTCAACAGTGAAATGCCTCTGTATTGTGTGCAGTCTCTTTTGCTGCCTTTGTTTTTTCCAAATTGGGATAATTATGGCGTTTCCCCAGTCTCGTGGTATTTGTTGTTCTACCCAAACATGGTTGAATAGTCTATAAACCATGCTGTTCCTACTTCTCTTGCTGCTTTAATTAGTTCATTTGGTATTTCATCTTGTCCTCCTACGTGGAGGATTAAAAATAAACAATTTTGTTTTACCGTAGCAACATGTATTTTTCCTACTCTTTACTATTTCCAACTTCCAGATTCTTTTCTCTAGAAAATAAATAGATTTAACGCCGTTTTCACAAAGAAGGTTGGCATGATCGTTTACAGTGGTGTATTATAATGAGGTGTTTTTTTTTTTTTTTTTTTTTTTTTTTTTTTTTTTATGTTGCATATTCCCTACTGGACGTTGCGGTCAACACCAGCATTTTTGAGCTGCAGTTTATGTACTAGGCAAAATTGCGCTCAGAGCGACAGGCTCACATACCCCCATAATTAACCAACACGGCGCGATCCGCTACCGAATCCCGCTCATCTTCGTTACTCACGAGAATAAACGGGATTACAGGGAAAGACATTAACTCCTACGCCAGGGAGAAGTGAGGGTTTATTATATTATATTCTATTGATGGTTTATGATATTATATTCTAGTGAGGGTTTATGATGGTGGATTCTAGTAAGAGTTTATAATATTGTATTCTAGTGAGAGTTTACTATTTTATGATATTGTATTCTAGTGAGAGTATTATATTGTATTCTAGTGAGAGGTATGATATTGTATTATAGTGAAAGTTTATTATATTGTATTATAGTGAGGGTTTATAACAGTGTATTATAGTGAGAGCTTATGATATTGTATTCTTGTGAGAGTTTATGATTGTGTATTCTAGTGAGGGTTTAGTTAGTTAGTTAGTTAGTTAGCTAACTAACTAAACCCTCACTAGAATACAATATCATAAACCCTCACCAGAATACAATATTATATATGTATTATAGTGAGAGTTTATGATATTGTACCATAGTGTGGGTTTATGATGATGTATTATAGTGAGAGTTTATGATATTGTATTATAGTGACTTCCGGTACAATGGCGACAAAATAAAGCGTTACTTTTCGGAGGGACGCTATTTAGTGTTATCCGTTGGATTTCGTGTGATTTCCTATGGATTTCCTGTGAATAGTGTTTTCCTGTGGATTATGTAATGTTATTTTGTGTTCCTTTTATTGGAAGTTTTCAAAAGAAGCCACGGAAGGCAGGTGGTGGATGAAATTTTGAGGGCAGCCGACAGATATTTGTGGGTCATGGCCTCGAGCTTCACGACGGCAGGCAGAGGAACTCTTCTTGATTCAATGGCTGCGGTCTCCGACCAGTAAGGTCACTGCAATAGAGGAAAGCAACGGCAAACTACCTCTTTAAAAGTGCCTAGTATATCATGATTCGCTTAAAGACTGATCATCGCAAGACAAGGACAGAGACGTTAAAATTAGCACCTTGGAACGTTAGGACGTTAAACAACGACGGAAAATTAGAGAACATAAAACAAGAAATTGAAAGAGAAAAAATTAATATTTTAGGTATGTGCGAAACGAGATGGACAGGAGCAGGCATCAAGATAGGAGAAGATTTCAAGATTATTTATTCTGGAGGTGAAGATCGTCATAGAGGAGTGGCAATTATTTTGGACCGGAAAACAGCAAAATCTGTTCAAGGATATTGGGCCGTGTCTGACAGAGTTCTACTAGTTAAATTAAGTGGCAGACCTTTTAGCATAAATATTATTCAAGTATATGCCCCAACAGGAGAATCCAGTGAAGATAGTGTAGAAGAATTTTATAATGACATAGAGTCTGCCTTAAAGAAATGTAAAAATTCATAAATAAACATCATAATAGGGGACTTCAATGCAAAAGTAGGAAATCAAGGAGATAGATACACAGTAGGAAACTATGGTTTAGGAGAGAGAAATGAAAGAGGATACAGACTCGTAGAGTGGGCAAAAGAACAGGAAATGATTGTAGGAAACACCTGGTTCAAACAACACCCTGGAAGATTATGGACATGGAGGAGTCCTGATAGCAGGATTAGAAACCAGATTGACTACATTCTGATTAGCAGAAGATTTAGAAACGCAATAACACTAGCAAAAACAGTACCCAGTGCTGATTGTTATAGTGACCACAGATTACTCACAGGAACATTGAGGATAAAGTTGAAGAAAGTCAAGTATATAACAGGAAACACTAAATATGATTTGTGTACATTGAGTAATGACAAGGAAATACAAAACGAATTCAACATAGAAGTACAGAACAGATTTGAAATTTTGTCTGATCTAGTGATCCTATTCCAAGGATGTGGATGATCAATGGGAAACGTTGAAGAATTCAATCAATGTGGCAACTATTCCAAAATTAAAGAAGGTGGGTCGTAAGAAATGGATGACTGAACAAATTTTACACCTCATGGAAACAAGAAGACTCAACAAAAATAATTCTGTCAAATATGAAGAAATTCACAGACAAGTCAGAATATTATGTAATGAGGCAAAAGAAGCATGGCTTGAGGAAAAGTGCTTAGAAATTGAAAACCAACACAACAGTCAAAATACCAAATTAGTGCACGAAAGAATTCAGGAACTTACTAATAAAAGAACAAGTACATCAACAGGGTGTCTAAAAACTGAAGATGGCAAAATCATAATAGAAAAAGACCAGATTCTGCATGTATGGACAGATTATGTGAAACACCTTTATGATGATAACAGAGACGAACAGTATGATATTAGATTTATTTATGAAGGACCGCCAATTTTGGAGATGGAGTTTCGAAATGTTCTTAAGCATATGAAAGCTAGCAAGGCCCCAGGTGCAGATAACATCACATCAGAAATGATTAAAGCTTTAGAAGAATTTGGACTAGAGCAAGTCACCAGACTGCTGAACACATTATATGATACTGGAGATATACCTCCTGAATTATGTAACTCTGTATTTATTGCAATCCCAAAGAAATCAGGAACCTTGAAATGTGATCAACATAGAACAATTAGTATAATGAGTCACATCACAAAGATTTTGCTAAGAATTAACATGCAAAGAGTGAGGAAGAAGATACAACCTGAAATAGGGGAAGAACAATGTGGTTTTGTAGAAGGAAAGGGTACAGTAAATGCTGTGTATATGCTGCGAACAGGTATTGAACGTGCTATAGAAGAAAACAAGGATATACATCTTTGCTTTATTGACTATACAAAGGCTTTTGATAGAGTTAGACATGTCAGCATGGTGGATATGCTTGCAGATCTACAAATTGATGGGAAAGACATTAGACTTATAAAAACCATATATTGGAAACAACAAGCTGCAATAAGGATTGATAATGAAGTGGGACAGTATCAGCCAATTAAGAGAGGTGTTAGGCAGGGATGTGTGATGTCTCCAGATCTTTTTTCACTGTACAGTGAAAATATTTTCAGAAATGTAGAGGATATAAATGGAATCAGCATTGGGGGAAGAAACATCAATAACATTAGATATGCAGATGATACAGTATTAATTGCAGACAATGCGCAGGACCTGCAACAATTAGTAGATGCGGTTGTTGTACACAGTGAGCAACTGGGGTTAGAATTAACTTGTAAAAAGACTCAGGTTATGGTCGTCAGTAGGAAGGAAGAAGTGCCACAATGTAATATACAAGTAAATGGAAATATTCTTCAACAAGTGAATCGGTACAATTATCTTGGAACAGTTATAACATCTGATGGGAGATGCCTTGAAGAGATAAGAACAAGAATCGCCATGGCGAAAGTAGCCTTTAGCAAGATGAAAAACATTCTGACCAATAAAAAGATGTCAATTGAAACGAGAAAAAGAGTGTTGAGGGGATACATAGAGCCTGTTCTTTTGTATGGATGTGAAACTTGGACAATGAGCAGTCAAGCTGAAAAGCATCTGATGGCTGCAGAAATGTGGTTTCTGAGGAAAATGCAAAGAATACCATGGACAGGCAGAAAAACCAATGACCAAGTACTACAGGAGACAAATGAACATCGTAAACTGATTAGAGAAATTAGACGTAGACAGTCGAAATTTTTTGGACATGTTATGAGAAGAAATGGATTGGAGAACTTAGTGACAACTGGCAAGATCGAAGGGAACAGACCAAGAGGAAGACCGAGAGGAAAATACCTGGATGGCTTGGCCACATGGCATGGACGAGACAGGAACACTGAGCTGATCCACTTCACTGGTGATCGAGTGAAATGGCGAGTCATGACCGCCCACGCTTTCCGGCATGGCACATGATTGATTGATTATAGTGAGGGTTTATGATATTGTATTATAGTGAGGGTTTATTTTGTGTATTCTAGTAATGATTTACGATGGTGTATTCTAGTGCTGTAGGACTGCACAATTGATGTTAGCTCAGAATGCTTATATGAGATGCAGATAAGCGAATAGCCCGCATCCTCCACACATGCGTGATGTCGATAGCATAGAGTGTGGGTTGAGGCCCGGTGTCTGGTCTTGCAGGAGTGTGGGGTGGTAACATCGGGGCCAGTAAACCTGTTTATTGTATTGTAACAGTGGTAACAAGGGTGGTGACATCGGAGCCTGTAAACCTGTTTGTTGTATTGTTACAGTGGTAACATGGGTGGTAACATCGGGGCCACTAAACATGTTTGTTGTATTGTTACAGTGGTAACATGGGTGGTAACATCGGGGCCACTAAACATGTATGTTGTATTATTACAGTGGTAACATGGGTAGTAACATCGGGGCCACTAAACATGTTTGTTGTATTGTTACAGTGGTAACATGGGTGGTAACATCGGGGCCACTAAACATGTTTGTTGTATTGTTACAGTGGTAACATGGGTGGTAACATCGGGGCCACTAAACATGTATGTTGTATTGTTACAGTGGTAACATGGGTGGTAACATCGGGACCACTAAACATGTTTGTTGTATTGTTACAGTGGTAACATGGGTGGTAACATCGGAGCCACTAAACATGTTTGTTGTATTGTTACAGTGGTAACATGGGTGGTAACATCGGGGCCACTAAACATGTATGTTGTATTATTACAGTGGTAACATGGGTGGTAACATCGGGGCCACTAAACATGTTTGTTGTATTGTTACAGTGGTAACATGGGTGGTAACATCGGGGCCACTAAACATGTTTGTTGTATTATTACAGTGGTAACATGGGTGGTAACATCGGGGCCACTAAACATGTATGTTGTATTGTTACAGTGGTAACATGGGTGGTAACATCGGGGCCACTAAACATGTATGTTGTATTATTACAGTGGTAACATGGGTGGTAACATCGGGGCCACTAAACATGTTTGTTGTATTGTTACAGTGGTAACATGGGTGGTAACATCGGGGCCACTAAACATGTATGTTGTATTGTTACAGTGGTAACATGGGTGGTAACATCGGGGTCAGTAAACATGTTTGTTGTATTGTTACAGTGGTAACATGGGTGGTGACATCGGGGCCACTAAACCTGTTTATTGTATTGTTACAGTGGTAACATGGGTGGTAACATTGGGGCCACTAAACATGTTTGTTGTATTGTTATAGTGGTAACATGGGTGGTAACATCGGGGCCACTAAACATGTTTGTTGTATTGTTACAGTGGTAACATGGGTGGTAACATCGGGGCCAGTAAACATGTTTAATGTATTGTTACAGTGGTAACATGGGTGGTAACATTGGGGCCACTAAACATGTTTGTTGTATTGTTATAGTGGTAACATGGGTGGTAACATCGGGGCCACTAAACATGTTTGTTGTATTGTTACAGTGGTAACATGGGTGGTAACATCGGGGCCAGTAAACATGTTTAATGTATTGTTACAGTGGTAACATGGGTGGTGACATCGGGGCCAGTAAACCTGTTTATTGTATTGTTACAGTGGGGGGGGGGGGGGTACGGGGTGTCAGGCATTGGTAGCACCTTTGGTAAGGATGGCTCTCATGTCCTTTCAGGACCCATCCCCCACTGGTCCAAGTCTGACACCCAGCTCGTGCCTGTGGCTCCTAGTAGCTGTCAGCATGCGACAGCGGCCACCCCCCCCCCCCCCGGGCAACAGCTGTGAGAGGCTGGCTAAACCAGGCATGGGTATCCGATTTGGTGTCAAACCAAGAGGTAAACTAGGGTATGCCTACCCAGCATGTGAAGACAGGATTCGGCAGACTGCGCGGAAGAAATCATTCCTGATTCAACGGGCAAGACGGCGTTTACCTGCAAAGCGTTGTGGAACGTAATGAGCACGGCAAGGCACGTAGAGCGCCCTGGTCATCCACTGCACCTGTATTCGTCTCCAATCGTCTCGACTTGTCTTGCCACTGGACTCAGATGGACTCAGGCGAGAGAGTGAGGTCGACGAATTGCGCAACTCTTCCTCACTTTAATCCAAGTCATCGCGCAAGTCATTCTTCATCCAACGTCACATATCACCTTCAAGCCCTGTGGCGATGGGCGAGCGGCAAAGCGGCAGGCGTGGGTACGCTGGCAGCCGTAGTCACAGACCTGCACACAGGCGGCTCAGGCCATATGGTCGTCTTCTACTGACCGGAGCAGCAGTGGGATTCGGCAGCCCCCTGAGCGACTGAGCAGCCCTCTATAGGAACACACTGCTCACCTCCATAGCATGAGGAAGGGGCTAGAAAAGGTGCCCTAAACATTGTCTGCTTCATCACTACCTAACCAGCTAGCCGCGGTTGGTGGGTACCCTTAACTGCGGTCGACATACAAAGAAAGATAAAACAAGCAAAGCTAAAAGAGTAAACCATATTCCCTTAACAATTGGAACTTGGAATGTACGCACCCTACTTGACAGAGACGGCGCGTCGGGTCCAGAGAGACGAACAGCACTGATTGGGAAAGAGCTGGGCAGGTACAACATCGACATTGCAGCCTTGAGCGAGACACGACTTGCAGAAGAAGGCCAAATCTGTGAAATTGGTGCCGGCTACACATTCTTCTGGAGTGGAAGGAAAAGCGAGGAAAGACGCCAATCCGGTGTGGGATTTGCCATTAAGTCGGCCCTGGTCGGCAAATTAGCTGGATTTCCAAAGGCTATAAACGACAGGCTCATGACCATGAAGTTGCCCCTGCTGAATGGAAGGAAGCACGCAACCATTGTGAGTGTCTACGCACCAACTATGACCAACGAAGATGATGTGAAGAACAAGTTCTATGAGGACCTGCACAGTGTATTAACATCTGTTCCCAAAGGAGACAAACTTATACTCCTTGGGGATTTCAATGCCAGAGTAGGCACGGACACCACCTCTTGGAGTGGCATTATTGGAAAGCATGGAGCTGGAAATTGTAACAGCAATGGACTCCGCCTCCTTCAGACATGTGCCGAACATGATCTCGTGATTACGAACACAATTTTCCGTCTCCCCATGAGAAATAGGACATCGTGGATGCACCCTCGCTCGAAACACTGGCACCTCATTGACTATGTCATTGTCAGGAGGAGTGACAGACAAGACGTTCGAGTGACAAAATCCATGTGTGGTGCCGAATGTTGGACAGACCATCGTCTCATTGTCTCGAAAATGAACATCCACATCAGGCCACCACGGCGTCCTCAAGGGGCGAAAATGCAAACAAAGCTAAATGTCACCCGCCTAAACAGCAAGAAAATGCAGCAGTCGTTTGAAAATATGCTGGAAGACCGCCTCAAGCCCAATGCTGATGCTAAACAGGATACAGAAACTGAATGGAGAGCCCTAAAGGACACAATTTACAACACTGCTATGGAAATCCTGGGTCCAGCCCCCCGAAAGCATAAAGACTGGTTTGATGAAAATTCCGAAGACATCAACCAATTGCTGGCCGAGAAACATCTTCTCCTCAAGGCACATTTGAATGACCCAAAGTCAACATCAAAAAAAGATGCTTTCAAGAACATTCAGAGAATAGTGCAGCAGAAACTTCGGCACATGCGGGACTCCTGGCTGAGCAGCAAAGCTGATGAAATTCAGCGCTTTGCTGACAGACATGATATGAAAAACTTCTACGACTCACTGAAAGCGGTCTATGGTCCTTCATCACCAGGCATAGTTCCCCTCCTCAGTGCAGACGGGGGAACATTGGTCACCGATAAGAAAGAAATCCTCCAACGCTGGGCAGAGCATTTCAGCAACATCTTAAATGCAACTTCCTTCTTCGATGATGAAACCATCAACTGCCTTCCTCAAGTTCCCACCAATGAGACACTTGATGACCTGCCAACCATAGTGGAAATAAACAAAGCCATCCAGCAACTCTCCAGCGGCAAGGCACCTGGTCCTGACTCCATCCCAGCAGAGATATACAAGGCAGGTGGGCCGGTCCTAACAGAGCAGCTTCACCAAGTCTTCACAAACATATGGATGAACGAGACCATGCCACAAGATTTTAAGGACGCGTCAATAGTCCACCTTTACAAACGTAAAGGAAACCGCCAATCCTGTGACAACCACCGAGGCATCTCCTTGCTCTCAATTGCAGGGAAGATACTCGCCAGAATTCTTCTCAATCGCCTCACATCCCATCTTGATCAAGGTCTTCTTCCTGAGAGTCAATGTGGCTTCAGAAAAGAACGTGGAACTGTTGACATGATTTTCGCTGCAAGGCAGCTGCAAGAGAAATGTCAGGAACAGAACTGCGAAATGTTCTCCACTTTCATTGACCTTACCAAGGCTTTTGATACAGTCAGCAGAGAAGGACTGTGGAAGATTATGGCAAAATATGGCTGTCCACGAAAGTTTGTCCAAATAGTGCGGCTATTTCATGACGGCATGCAGGCAAGAGTACAGGAAAATGGTGAACTGTCTGAACCCTTTCCTGTAACCAATGGAGTGAAGCAAGGATGTGTCCTGGCACCAACACTGTTCAGCCTCATGTTTTCAGCCATGTTGATGAATGCCTTCGAGAACGACGACATTGGAATAGACATCAACTACCGTATGGATGGAAAGTTATTCAATCTCAGAAGGCTGAAAGCTAAAACCAAAATTGACAGCGGCACCGTCAGAGAGCTCCTGTTTGCTGATGATTGCGCTCTATACGCCAACTCAGAGGCGGGCATGCAACATAATGTTTCAGCTTTCTCACATGCCTGTGCCAACTTTGGGCTCAATATCAAGTTGGAGAAGACTGTAGTTATGTACCAGCCAGCTCCAGGGAATAATCACACTGTGCCGAATATCAAAGTGAATGATCATAGACTAAGTGTTGTGGACAAATTCACCTATCTTGGCAGCACTGAGACTGCTATATGCTTGTGAAAGCTGGACTGTTTATCAGCGACACGCTAGGAAATTAAACCACTTCCACACAGTCTGCCTAAGGAAGCTACTGAAGATTAAATGGCAAGACAAGATTCCAGACACTGAAGTCCTAGAAAGAGCATCCATGCCCAGTATCCACACTCTACTGATGAAGAATCAGATTCGCTGGGCTGGTCACTTGACCCGCATGCCAGATCACAGGCTCCCTAAACGAATTTTCTACAGCGAACTGCGTTGTGGTAAACGCTCCCAAGGTGGCCAGAGGAAACGTTTTAAAGACACTCTGAAAATTTCACTGAATGCTTTTGGAATTCATCATGACACCTGGGAGGCTGCAGCCAGAGACCGAAATTCGTGGCGTGCATCATTGCGCAAAGGTGCAGTCATATGTGAGGCAACCAGGACTGCAAGAGCTGTGAAGAAAAGGCAGGACAGAAATACCACTGCAGGAAATCCTCCTCCAGAGACGTCAAGCATTCTTTGCCCACATTGTCAAAGAACATTTAGAGCCAAAATAGGCTTTATCAGCCATCTTAGAACCCACGGCTCCACACCTTCAACCCCACTGGATGAAATGAATGGTCATCATCATTCTTGATGGACAAACAACAACATTGTTACAGTGGTAACATGGGTGGTAACATCGGGGCCACTAAACCTGTTTATTGTATTGTTACAGTGGTAACATGGGTGGTAACATCGGGGCCACTACACATGTTTGTTGTATTGTTACAGTGCAGTAACCGGCTCTATGGTGAAGGAGTTACGGACGCAATTCGTATCCCCGAATACCGCGTTCGAAACACAGCTGCGGGCGATTTGGCAGCCATCGCCCTGCGTTGGGTTTTAATAAATTGGTATGCGTGCCGGTTGTCAAGAGATTACAAACATAAAAAAATTATGTGGTTAACTGCGACGTTCTGTAAAGGATGTGCAACTAACTAATTTTAGTGAGGATTTATGATTGTGTAATCTAGTGATAGATTATAATACTGTATTCTAGTGAGGGGTTATGATATTGTAATATAGTGAGGGTTTATGATAATGTATTCAAGGGAGGCCTGTGCAGGCTTCTCGTAGATAAGCTCATAAGAAGTGTTATGAATGCATTATTATGGCCTCCCGAATCACAGTGGTTCCCGGTGACTGTGAGGTCTCCAACAAAGACTGAATGATGTTGGCTTGAATCGAAAGTATCTAGCTGATTAGCATTTCTGGACTTACCTGGATCAATGGTTGCTTTAGTGTTGATACTTCGGGTGCATGGTTAATAAACTAGATGTTTACCCAGTGTTGAGAGGACATTATTATGACCCTTAGATATCACCTAGTGATATCTCCAGCTAGTATTGGATGAGGTGTAGGGTGCTAATTCTGGACATGTCTCGATATTCCGTCCTGTTGATAACTTCACAGTCTTGTGAAGGCCAGGGTCATATACAGGATAATTGCATACAGTTAACTCACAACCACAGATTATATCACAAGGTGCACATGAGGTACCATCAATCTTTATTGACGACGCCGAACTAGAGATAGTGGACCATTTCACATATCTACGATCAGAGGTAAATAGTAAATTATCCCTAGATCAGGAAATCAACATTAGGATTGGTAAGGCAGCAACAACAATGAACATGTTAACAAAAAGAGTCTGGTAGAACAGGAAGCTTACTGCCTAGACAAAAGTACTTGTCTATCAAGCCTGTGTCCTTAGTACTCTTCTTTATGTCAGTGGGGCCTGGTTAATTTACCCACACCAAGAGAAACGTTTAAACAGCTTTTATATGCGGTGTCTGCGAAGAATACGTAGTATTAAGTGGCAAGACAAAATCACAAAATCTGAAGTATTGAAAAGATCAAGTTGTATCATGGTTTGTTCCACGCTCAGTCATCGTAGACTTAGATGGATAGGACATCTTAGGAGGATGGATGACGGTAGAATACCAAAAGACATATTTGTTTGGTGAATTACAGATGGGTAAGAGATCTTAGGGTCGGCCTCTATAACGATACAAAGATGTATGTAAGCGGGACATGATTGATAAAGGCATTGATAATGCATAGTGAGAGCAAGTCGCCGCTGAACGTGTTGCATGGAGGGCACATATCAGAAATGTAATAAAGACAAAGGAGAAAATTATTGCAGATAAGTCACACACTGAGCGTATGCGGTGTAAGATGGTACGTGATGGTGAAAATGACCATGTGTTCACATGCATCCACTGTGGGCGAACATTTACAGCGCGAATTGGCCTTATCAGTCGCATTTGCTACCGCCATGGGTTGTAGTTATTATGCCTTTTTGAAGCACAAACTATCGTCTGTCACATCGGCAAGGTGCCAATGATAACTCATAACTGGGATGAAGACTGTCCTTGTGAGATCAGGTTTGGTGATTCTGAGCTAACATTGATCGGCAAAGAAGAGTTAATTCTGTGGAGTTATTGTCTTTGCTCCTGTAGTTATTCTAGGTGTAGAATCTGACGGGAGAAATTAAAAGTGGACAACCAACGATAAGGAAAATCGTCACATAATAGGATCATGTGATATCAACCATGCTGGCAGTTTGGTCACTGGCTGTCGAGTTGACAGAGTTCGGCCAACGAGGGAGTCCATATTTATATTAAACATCTATTCGACGCGTGACCGAATAAAAGAGTTATTAATACCATAGTTAAAATACACAGAGGACTGTACGAACTCAATAGAACAATAGAGCAAGTTGTGGTAGCATTTACATATAACTTCGAGTTGTATGCCTCTTATCCCTGGACTTTTAGTACTTGTCATCAAACTTTGGAACATTTGTACTTCCCATAAACGATGCCTACTTAGCATGTTATTCGATACCTTATCATGTGTGTTTTAGTTCTAGTTGTATCGATGTCTCCTCATTGACTTGTAAGTGCATGCATTTTGAGATTTGCTCGCTTGTGCACATGATACACCATTTTGCTAACGTAAATAAAGCCAGTTTACGTCTTTTTTCAATACATATGGATTCAGTTAAGTTTGTTTGTGTGTTACCCGTCTAATGCAATGTTCATGTGTCTTGTCTTGAGAGTGTAGTGTTGCCGTCTGATATTCAAACTGGCTGCGTACTATTGTGATGGTAAGCGACAAATATAAATGTTGCTATCATTGCTACTGACCTGCATTCTTTGTCTTCTTGTAATTTTCCCGTTATCTGTAATAATCTTTGTCTTATATTGTCTATCCTGTCCTTTTATTTTCTGAGCTCCTGTCTCGTACATCACCTGAAGTAGGATTTTGCCCTATTATTAGGCGCCCACCGTATGGAGGCTGGTGGTGTGGTCTCTATATATTTTATTCTAGAGCAGTGGTTCTCAACCTTTTTTGGCCCATGCACTCCTTCAACATATGTTCAGAACATCACCCCCCCCCCCTTTTTCGTATTTCATCCCTATAACCCCCCCCCCCCCTTTTTTTTTACACAGTATACGTAAAAATGGAAGTTACTCTTAATAACACATACTAGAACAAGTCTAGACATCTACATAAAACGTGATTTGTGGGTCTACTTACGTTATAAAATGAATTTCAGAAAGGCAACAAGTACAGAACCGTAAAGTATGGAGGGGAAAATAATATCACGTAATCGTTTCTTGCATTAACGCGCAAATATGCGCGTAAAGATTTTGAAATGACTGTCATACTCGGAGATTTCAATGCAAAAGTAAGCAACAAAAAGTGAGTGTCTTGAGTGGTAGCTAAGGCCTGGGTTATAGGAATGAGAGATACGACATATTAATAGCACGTGCAGAATACCATAAAATGATAATAGCTGGTCCTGGTTCAAACATCATACGTTACGATTAGTTACGTAGAAAAGATTATCTAATTGTTACATACTGTGACATATTATTTGATGATTGACAGAGGACCTAGGTTGTAGTGTTCTCTGGAGATATATCTTGAATAATAATAACAAGATAAAGGATATGATTTAGCACGTTTTGTCTAGAGGTCACTCAAATGAGCTAATCATTCCCGCAATAGCCTTTTTGGAGAACCTTTTTCTTTGGCTCAACCCCCACTGTGAGACCACTATGTATCTACACATAAATTTATATAAGAAGTAACTAGTTCACCCAAGGCCAGAGAAGATCTGAACTGTTAGCGCCTGTACAACTGAGGATCCCTCTCACTCAACATAATGTTGCCAGTGTGCTGTTCGTCCGTCACATGGATCATTCCCTATATTTTTTGTAATTTCTGACCTATATCAGTTCAATTAGTCTTTAGGACTTTAGGACTCTATTTATTTGTAGACAAACAAACTTCAACAATAACGGTACATTACATCTGTTGGACAAGACATCTACATGACAGTTTCCTGCCAAAAGTGGGACATACATTCACAAGGAATTGTTTACGCCACAATTGTACAAGATAGACATCATGTGATACTTGACAACATCTATACAGGACTTTTCACAATATGTATAACCAACCACAGCACTTAAGACAGTCACCAGAGACAACACTTGACAGCAACTGTACAAGAAATTCTCTTAAGACATGTACTTAAAACTGATTCATAAAATACACAATTTATTGAGTTGGTGAGTTCAGTGATGACCATTGTCTCATCTCCTGTCATGTCAACATTTCAATCATTGCATAGAAAATGCATAAAATATGTCATACATGCAGGTTGATAAACAAGATACAACACTTCTTATTTACTCCACCACCCAATAACGCTCCTCCACCTCTCCTCTCTAATTACCACCACACCATTCCGTTACAGTATCTGTATCTATCATAATTTCCTGACTCTTGGGAATTTAGGAAATCCTATCCATGGGCAACTCATGGAAGAAACTACTGTTCTGGGTCTGTTGGATCCTTTTATCATCAGCATGGATGTTGGACTAGCTCCAGTTAGCAGCTTCCCCAGATTAAGCTTCATGGCAGATTCATTCCTCTTGAAGACAAGATTTGGTATGATGATATGGTACTGCATCTCACGGTTGATCAGGCTGTTAGTGAAGGCTGTCACTGGGTACTTCAATAATGGCATACCTAATGTCCCATACATTGCAGCTACTCACTTAGCCAGATCAACTTCCCTACTGTTCCTCACATTCTTCAAGAATCACTGTGTTAGCATCAGGCTGGATATTTTCTAAGTTTTGTCTTAGATAAACAAACACTCCCAAATTACTCCACAGTTCTCCATGAATGTAGTTCATAGAACAAGATTTGATGTTAGTCTCATTTGACCTTTTGACTGACTCAAAGATCACTGTCCAGTTCACCACATTTGTAGTGCTTCAGATTGTGTTATTCTCCCATTTATGCATTCAGCTGTTGAGCTGAGAGAAACTCTTCTTGATATTCCCACATTTTGATAGGGAGTCACATCTGGATCTAGGACTTCTGTTTAGTTGTCCCAGATGAGATATTGATGGCCTCTCCACCATACTGTTCTCTGTCGACATATAAAATGGCACAACATCTCTTTACATATGTTAAAAGATAATGTTATTATACATCAACAGACACAGACTGTGGATGGGGAGGAAAAGGATGGGTGTGGTCCAAACACACCTCTCCTAGTTTGATGATGCAGTGTATTTCACTCTGATGTACTGTGGTAATCACAAGACCATATGCTGAGACAGGGTAGCTTAACACAATTACAAGCATTCATGTGGTCTAAGTTCCACCATGTTTGAACCACAGTAGACCTGGGCACAAGGAGGACCAGACACAGTACAGCAATCATTGTGACATAGCAACATGGGACAGGCATTGTGAAGGGAAATGGAAAATAGGCATTTACAACTGCAATATGCAATATGGATTAACTAATGGCATTTACCCAATTAGCAGACCAGACATCCATTCCTATGGCTGTGATGTTGGTGCATGAATGTCCTATTCCATATTCACACAGCAATGCCAGACCTCACCCCTTTTTCACAAGACTTGTCTCACAGGTACATCATCTTCATCATGTGCTCTTTCCCCACTGAGTAATTTTCATGTCTACTACAGTAGGTAACAGAAGCTCAATTGCATACACAATTGTTCACATATGCACCAAGCACATATGTGGGAAAACATGTTTAGTCCTTGTAAATTTGCATGAGCTATACATTATATTCAGCCAACTGAGACACAGGTTCACACACCTATGGTTCTCTTAGGAACTAGTTTATATGAACCATCCAACAGTAGAGGTAACAGTGTAATGCTGCAGAGAGAAATGGTATTCTCGTGAGCTTAATTTGCCACCAGGTATCACATGAACTTAGCAATTCTGGCGTGCCACACACAACCTGTTTACATATGGATATTTGAAGCATCTTTCTTTCCACTAGATGTGAGAGGCTATTTATTAAATCACCAACTCACTCACTCCATCATTCTCAGCGTTTTACAAAGGAACTTGTACATGTTTCATCACTCATTCCGATTCAGACTGCCATCTGTTAACTCGCGAGAGCAAAGGTACAGTTGAGTCAAGAATGAGTCATCCTAGGCATTAAGAATGCACAAGGGGTTTGGGTTTGCGAATCTGCATGAGTGTGTCATACATTCATCAAGCATACGCAACCAGTCACAACAAGGGATTGATATGCATTTGGAGTATACAGCGTGAAAGACGTGTCAAGGTTGAAGATGCAGTGTTCAGAATTCTGGCGCACAGAAGTTAGGTTTTCCACTTTCACATTTTATTCATAAAATACTCATACATTCTTCTCATTCGTTTATCAGGCACACTACAACATTAAAGTATGTTTTAAAGTGGTACCTGCTGTCCAGAGAACAATATATTATTGAATCTTTAAGGGCATTTTTGGGTCATCACATCACACTAGCGACCGCTCCTGGTGAAATTCCCGCTCCTACTAATTAGATTTTAAAATATGGCCCAGGAATAGCGTGGGCTCATTACTTATGAACCAATCAAAAGACAAGTGCATACCGCCGCCTCCCCCAACTCGTTCCAGAACATTCGATCTAAGAATAGCCCTTATATATTTGGGATGGTCCCCGTTAAGACTTAAAAGTATCTTTATGAAATGTGTCGGACTGGGAATGAGGAATTCTGTTTCATCATGCTACACATACTGATTTCAAATATATTTAGAAGCAGTTTAGTAGGATCAAAAACTATACCAGGAGCAGATAGACATAGAGACCATATGCCAGTTAAAAGAAAAGATGAGGTTAAGACTTAAAACCCCAAAGAACATCAAGTTATATCTAGTATTATTTAAAACAGACAAATAAATTAGAGAAAGGTATAGTTTTACTCTAAAGGAGATACTACAGACTATCGATAACAATGTGAAAAATTGCAGGAATCAATCCAACATAAATCACAAGAAATCATTCTACCTAAACACATAATTACCAAAAACAAATGGATGACAGATGAAATTTTGCAAATGATGGATGAAAGAAGAAAGAAAAAGCAAGATAAAGTTGAATATTATAGAATACATAAAGACAATAAAGACAAATGAAGAAAGCAAAGACACCCGGTCCAGACAACATTACACTGGAGGAAATTGAGGCTCTATGTGATTTTGGAATCGAAATATTGACAAACTTCCAAAATGGCATAACATGACAAAGCTGTTACTCAGAATAATTATGAAAAGAATAAGAAACACGATCAAACCAGAAATTAGTGATGAACTTTGTGGATATGGAGAGAGAAATGGTAGAAACACTGCTACATATATTCTACAGACACTATTTGAAATAGCTATAGAAGTAAAACAGATATGTACAAATGATTCATAGAATACGCAAATGTATTTGACAATGTGAAACATTTGATATACACTCTGTTGGACATGGATGTCTGCCCTTGGCATGTCAAACTGGTTACGACAGTCCTTTATGTGCGTAAGGTTGCACTGCGCATGGGTTCCTGGACTTCTAACCCTTGTA
Organism: Cepaea hortensis; assembly: GCA_963921405.1. NCBI lineage: Eukaryota > Metazoa > Mollusca > Gastropoda > Stylommatophora > Helicidae > Cepaea > Cepaea hortensis. Next base: position 82,598,888 of record OY992880.1, on the reverse strand, counting down.
CTATTACACCTGGGATGCTGCAGGGGTCTGCCATGTCCCCAGTGCTCATTAATGTCCACACCAGCAAAGTCGCCGCTATTGAGACACCGGGTATTCGTAGAATCGTGACATTTGCAGATAATGTGCCGTTTTAACGAAGGGAAAGTCTCAGACAAATCGGTTCTGTACTACTCCATGGATAACCGGATAGTGAAGGCAGATGATCCATGTATCACGATGGCGAGTCAATAAGTAAGTCAGACAGTTCTGTGGGATGTCAGGTAAATGTAGTTGGTGCTTTCTACATGTGTCATTAGGTGACAGCAATATCGAACTTTATATTCCCGTTCATCAGGTGACGCTAGGTGTCTCATGCGCATGTGCAGCGCATAAACAAAATGGAGACTGTACTTACGGAATGTACAATCAAAAAAGCAGAGTGCTGTTGTGCGTTTTTTGTTGGCAAAAGGACTGCCTGCAAAGGACATTCATAAGGAAATGCTTCCTGTTTATGCTGACACATTTTTGTCCCATAAAGCGGTGCATAGCTTGGTGGAAAACTTGTCTCAAGGACGCTCTAAAATTGTTGATGAAATTGCCTGTTCAGATTGCACCAGAAACATCCATGCAGCGGGTGGAGGAGATGATTAGAGGTGACAGGCGAGTAACGATATACTCTGTAGCATCTGCAATAGGGTGCTCACTTGGTTCAGCATACAGCATAATGCATGATCGATTGAAATTTAAGAAAGTGTGCTCAAGATGGATACCTAGACAATTGAAGGAGGAACGCAAAATGAACCGATTTGGCCTGTCCTTGCATCATCTCTATCGATACGAAGATGAAGGAGAAGACATGCTGAATAGGATTGCTACTGGGGACGAATTATGGGTGCATCACTGCCAGACCGAATCAAAGCGTGCTTCAATGCAATGGAAACATCCTTCTTCGTCTTGTGTCCAAAAATTCAAGGTTATGCCATCAGCATGTTGACAGTGTTCAGGGATTGTCAAGGAGTGCTTTTAACCAATTTCAAGAAGAAAGGTGACAATGTGAATTCTGAATCGTATTGTGAAGTTCTATGGATGCTCCATGATGCAATTCGAAGAAAACGTCCAGGACTGCTGACTAGAGGAGTGTTGCTTCTTCATGACACTGCCAGACCACATACGGCTGGATTAACTCAGGAGAAAATTAACCGACTAAGGCGGGAAGTTCTGGAACATCCACCTTACTTAGCCCCTAGCGATATCCACCTTTTTGGTCCACTGAAAACCCACATTTCGCGAACGACGCCGAAGTTGAATGTGAAGTGAAAACGTGGTTTAGAAAACATAGCATGCAGTTCTATGCAGTCGGTTTGGGAGGACTGATAAAACGATGTGATAAGTGCATCGATGATGGTGAAAATTACGTTGAAAAATAAAGGGACAATGTATGTATAAAAATAAACTGGTTTCAAGTTGTTATCATATTTAGTTATTTTTCTACAGATATTTGTGGCTTACTTATTGACTTCCCCTGGTATATTGAATGGATGTCCTCTAATTAGAGAGAGTAAATTGAAGTACTTGGATATCACCTTTGAAAGGTGTATGTCACTTAAGGATCATGTGGAGGCTTTGCTGGTGAAGGCTAGTAAGGGACGTAATGCATTTAGTCCGATGGCAGCAACCGGGGTAGAGCATAGGATGGTTTACAGGCTCTTTCAGAAGTTGATAATTTCTGTACTTGAGTATGGGATGGGGCTGCTGTCAGTATCAAAGAGCCAGCTTGAAAGGTTGGAACGCGTACAGAATGCTGCCACGCGGGTAATCTTGGGGTGCAAAAATGACACACCAATTATATGCATGAGGCTTATCCTGGCACTACCAATAATGGCGACTAGACATAGTGTCCTTCAGGCCAAATGATACCTGAGAGTTGCTGCAGATATGGATCACCCCCTGCATTAAGTCTCAGATATGGTAAGGGTCATAGACTAAGACGAGGTAGGTCATGTGTGTGATCTCGTGACCATCAATCGGGAAAAAGTGTGTGTTAAATTATGGGAAGACATGTCGGACTGGTACAATGTGCAGAGAATGGGCGGCGGGCCGCACAGAGTTTGAGGTGCAACAACTGATCCAGAGTAACACACATCAAGGTATCATAGTCATCTACAATGTGTCAGTGGTGAGAAACAGACGTAGTAGTTGGGGTTTTATTGAGAAGACTAATGGACGAGTCTTAAAAACGGAGTCTGGGACATGAGAGAGATTACGACCTCCAGCATGAGAATGGAGGTGGAAGCAGTAACATCGGCATTCCTTTGGTTAGAGGAGACCACTACAACACATACTGTATTCATTGCGGACTCAAAGAGCATGCTTTCTAAGGTGGAGAAAGGAATGTTTCGTATGGAATGGCTCACCTCGCCTCAGAGGTCACAGATTGTGAGCATTGTATGGATATTTTGCCCTGGCCATGCGGGAGTGCGGGGTCATGAATGTCATGAATGACACACACACACACATATATATATATATATATATATATATATATATATATATATATATATATATATATATATATATATATATATATATATATATATATATATATACATACACACACACACATATATACACATATCTATTCATTACAACCTGTTTCTTGACTTCTCTAATGGCACTTTTGATTTGTCTCGTGTGGTTTTTGTAAGAGTGTTCTTTAGTATTGGTGCCATTTAGAGCAAACATACAATAACTACACTTCTGTATATATATATATGTGAAGCCCATAAACGGGCTCTCTGTTTATGCTTCACCTCGACTCGGCAAGGTACACGAGGAACATGATGAGATGATGAATGTGTGTATGTGCAACAATTTATTTATATCCCTATTTGCTTACACTGTATCCTTATTTCTGATAGCTTAAATGTTGCCTCCTTGATCAGTCATTGCTACTTGTACTTAGGGAATTCGGTTTTGTGCCGACGAGATGAGAATGTCTCTCGCTTGTGTGGCTAGCTCGTCGGGTATTGCATCTTCGTGTACTGCCATCAAGACCTCGAATTTACTTTTAATTTATTGTTATATTCAGATCATAACACGAACCATATTGGTAGTGCTGCTTTCATAACTTTTTTCTTTCAAATTTATCTTGAAATCTGATACCGATAGTTCATAATCTGTGTCGCAATCTGTTCCAGGCAGTGTCTTTGTGAATGTTGTGCATGCCCTCCATCTATGAGGTAAAATAAAACGTAAAGGTCCCGCTTACATGAGGAGTATTTATATAGGCACTAACTGAGTGATGTGGTCAACACCACGTCGGCCGCATTCACTTCCCATACCATTTATGTCTACCAGTAATATGCTGGGGCCACATACCATTTCTGTCTACCAGTAATAGGCTGGGGCCACATACCATTTCTGTCTACCAGTAATAGGCTGGGGCCACATACCATGTCTGTCTACCAGTAATAGGATGAGGCCACATACCATTTCTGTCTACCAGTAATAGGATGGGGCCACATACCATTTCTGTCTACCAGTAATAGGATGAGGCCACATACCATTTCTGTCTACCAGTAATAGGATGGGGCCACATACCATTTCTGTCTACCAGTAATAGGATGGGGCCACATACCATTTCTGTCTACCAGTAATAGGCTGGGGCCACATACCATTTCTGTCTACCAGTAATAGGCTGGGGCCACATACCATGTCTGTCTACCAGTAATAGGCTGGGGTCACATACCATGTCTGTCTACCAGTAATAGGCTGGGGCCACATACCATGTCTGTCTACCAGTAATAGGCTGGGGCCACATACCATGTCTGTCTACCAGTAATAGGATGAGGCCACATACCATTTCTGTCTACCAGTAATAGGATGGGGCCACATACCATTTCTGTCTACCAGTAATAGGATGGGGCCACATACCATTTCAGTCTACCAGTAATAGGCTGGGGCCACATACCATGTCTGTCTACCAGTAATAGGCTGGGGCCACATACCATGTCTGTCTACCAGTAATAGGCTGGGGCCACATACCATGTCTGTCTACCAGTAATAAGCTGGGGCCACCAAATCAACTTTTAAAATCACGCCTCGGTGAGGATTCGAACACAGCAATATCAGGCTGGGAGGCAATGGTGCTTTTCGCTGCGTTATCACAGCTCTCATTGTTCTGTGTTATGCTGTAATTACTTTGGTTAATGCAGTTACCATCGGGCGACGTACAAACGTCGAGCCCTCTTGGATGTCGTCTGAAAAGGATACTTGTGATTGGGAGACTGGTTTCTGGGCAAACTCTAATTAGTTTCTCTCCTCTCCCATTCCTAGGCCCTATGCTTCCTATCTTTTCCTCATCTTCCGTTCGTTCAACTTCAATTTTAACGTTGAGTTCCCCAATAACAATCACGAAATCTATTTTTACATTTTGTTTTTCTAAAATCTCTTGTAAACTTCTGTAAATGTCCCGAATGTCATTGTCTTTTGATGCATTTCTTGGTGCGTAGATTTGTATAATTGTAATGCTTTCGTTCTGTATTTTAATTCTGACATAGAGAGAGTATATAAGAGCGCCATTTGATGATTATGGCAGATCAGAAACAAACTCTCATGACCATTGTGAAGGACCACGAACAAGGAGACGTAGAATATGCTATACAACACATGAGGAGAGGTAAATCCGCGGTGCCAGTTAACATCGCTATTGAAGAAATAAAGTCTATTTGTCAACTGGGTATATAAGTTATAACAAAATTGTTGAGTGACATTTACAACAATGAATATGTGATGATTTTTTGAAATCTATGTTCTTACAATGAAATTTGGATCAGTAGATTGTGGAGAACATTGCGCAATTAATTTAGTGACGCATGTGACCAAAACACTGTTGAGGATTATAATGAGAAGAAAAAGAAGTAAAATGAAAGCAGAAATTGGGGATGAGTGGTGTGGGCATGCCGGTCTCCCTGACCTAGAGATTAAACGACTTTCTCTATAATCCCGTTTATCCACGTAGGGTAACGCAGCTCGCGAGAATTGGAAGCGATTCTCGCCGCGTTGGTAACTTACGGGATAAGTGAGCCGGCCGCCCAGAAAGCAATGTCAAACTACTGAGCGTAATCTTGCCAAGAATTAAACGACAGCGGTAAAATGCTGGTGTTGATAGCGATGTCCTGTAAAAGGATATGCGAAAAAAAGTGTGGGCATATAAGGTGCAGGCACTGACAACGTCTTATACATCTGGGAAACATTAATAGAAAGAACGACTGAAATAACTGGAGGTCATTATTTTGCTTTTATTGACGAAACTAAAGCAATTGATAATGTAAAAATAATGGAGAAATAATTAGAACGGTGGTTAATTTAAACATTGATGTGGAAGACCTAAGAATAATAATTGCGATGGGACGCAGAGGTGTTTCTAAGGCACCAGGACCAGGTTCTATCCTGGCCAAGACCTACTAACACGTCCTAGTCGTGTGTCCCGGGCAACAGGTCCCTTCGGGGTCCTGGCTAACGTAGTAGGATCGCTGATTCTTCCGAAGTCGGAGAGTATCTGCCTGCACGGCGAGGAACCACCCGTCTGCACATCAATAAGCCAGACATGGGACAACGGATACTCACGCAAATCTCAGGTCCTGTATGACATCACACTGATGTTGGACAACAGGATGCCTTCATCCGACATACGAGACCTTGCGCTGGAGTTCATAGCCAACGAACACAAGCAAGCAAGCATAATTGCGACAGAAATAATTGTCATATTTGCCAACAAAATGCAACCTTGAGAACTAATAATCAAATAGGAACTATCAAACATATTAAACAATGCGTTAAATAGAAATGTGTACTATCATCCGATTTGTTTAGCTTCAACAGATAACTATTTATGAGATCCATATAAGGCCTGCCAGGAATATTGCTTCGTGGGGATAATGTAAACAACCTGCGTTAGGCTGATGACGTGGATTTGATCGATGTAAATAAAATGCAGTTATAAGAAACGATAGACGAAAATGCAACAGCAAGATTTAAAACAATGTCGTAGTCTAAATAGCAGAAAGACAGAAGCAGTGGTAGTTTACAATAAAAGGTTTCCCAAGTGCAATATCAAACTTAACGGAACTAGTCTGAAACACGCCAATGTATTTAATTATTTGAGTAATTTGACAACAGCAGATGGAAGATGCGTTAAAGAAGACAAATAAAAGTGGTATTTCACAAAAATGGAGAATAGTTTGTGCAATATATCTTCGTCAATCTGTAAGAGAAAAGAGGTGAGAGCTAAATGGAGATTTTTCCAATGTACATAAGCGAATCATGGGGAATAGGCAGACTAGTGAGGAATTATTTGGAAGCTGCAGAGATAAGACGTTTTATAGACGTATGGTGAGAACACCGTGGACAGACATAAGATGTAATACAGATATCTTGAAAGAAGTTAACTCACAAAGAGAACTGGTTACTCGCATCAGGAAATGACAGTCCACATTCTTTGAGCATATCATGATAAGATGGAGTAGGTCGTGACAACGGAAAACTTAGATGATAAGAGATGCAAGGGAGACTAAGAGACGTTGATAGATAGTGTTAGATTATAGCACAGAAGAACAACCATATCAGAACGCATTGACAGTACGCCAATAAGAATTATGTAGACGGCATGATAACCAACGTCATACATTGTGGACAAGTAAAAACTAAAGAAAAAGAAGAAGAAGAAGAAGAAGAAGAAGAAGAAGAAGAAGAAGAAGAAGAAGAAGAAGAAGAAGAAGAAGAAGAACGAACGAACGAACGAATGAACGAACGAACGAACGAACGAACGAACGAACGGACTTTATTTTCAAAGGGTAACAAATTGGGCACGCAGGCTCGTCTTACATTCATTCGGCTCTTCCAATCACTCATCTTTCATTCATCAATAGTGCATAGGAAAAACGTTGTCAAATTAATTTTGTAAACATAAACAATGCATATTACCATGTTATGAGACACATCCACCACCCACCGACACATCCCCCATTCATCCACACATCCCCCACCCCCCCCCCCCACACACACACCCCAGGCACACATACATGCCCCCACCCATCCACCACATCCCCACACCTGCACATCTCCCCATCCACACACACTCCCACCAACCACACATCCCATCCACCCACACCCCAAGCATACATAATTTCCCAACCCACACATCCCCCACCCACACACATCTCCCCACCCACTCACATAACCTCCACCCGTCCCATTACCCACCAACAATCACCCACCCACATATCCTCCTCCACCCACACGATCCAACCACCCAGCCAAACACACATTCCTCAACCACAAATTCCCCACGCACACACACATCTCCCCGCCATCTCACATATCCCGCACCTACCCACACACAAATTCCGCACCCACCCACATAATCTCCCATCTCCCCCAGCCCACCCACAGATCCCAAGCCCACCCATACAAACATCCTCCACCGTCTCCTAATCTAGACACACTCACCCACCCACATATCCTCTACCCATCCACACATAGTCCACCCACTCATCCCGCAACCAAACATCCCTTAACCACACAACCTTACCCATATACAATCACCCACCCACACATCCTCTACTCACCCACCCGTCCCCCAGCCACACATCCATTAACCACACATCCATACCCATATACACACACATCCCCACCCACAGACACATCTCCCCACCCATACACATATCCCTCACACACATCCCCAAGCACCAACACACCCCATTCACAAATACACACCTCCAATCCACGCACAGCCAACCCACACACACATCCCCACCCATACACTCATCACTCTTACACATCCCTCCACACACGTACTTATCCCCCAACCACTAACACCCACACATCCCTCATTCACTCATCAATACATACATCTCCCATATACCCACTCACACTCACACACCCTAACCACCCCTCCAAACACACAACACCGACCCTCACACACATCAACACCCACCCGCACACCCACCCACACTCCCACCCACCCATACACACATCCTTTATCCACACCCATCTTCCCTCCCACACAACACCACACCCACATACATCCCCAAGAAACATCCCTCACCCACACACACATCTCCCACACATCTCCTACCCACCCACACATCCCCCATCTACAATCACCCTCACCACCCACACATACATCCTCCATCCAGCCACACACACCCCAACCCACCCAGACACACCCCTCCCACACACACATCCCCACATCCATCACCCACATCCATCACACACCCATTCCCCAACCCACACATATCCCCCACACCCCACAAACACACATCCACGCAAACATCCCACACTCAAACACATCCTTCACCCACACACATCCCCACACCCACAACCACCCCACCTGCACACATCTCCCACCCACCACACATCCCCCACACCCACATCTCCCCACTCACATATATATCCCACACCCATCCCATAACCCACCAGCAATCATCCACCCACATAACCTCCTCCACCCACTCACCCACAACCGCCTATCCAAACACACATCCCCCACCCTACACACATCTCCTTGCCAACCCATACATCCCGCACGTACCAACACACAAACCCCGCACGTACCAACACACAAACCCCGCACCCACACACACACACAAACCCCGCACCCAACCACACATCCCGAGCCCCACCCACACACTCCACGAATCCACCCACACACACAACCCTCACCATCCCCCAACCTACTATTATGAACAAACAGACACACACACTCACACTCCCTTACTCACTCACACTCACTAACTCTCTCACTCACTCTACAGTAGTGTGCATGCGATTATAGTATACATGATAAAATCAAGTGGCATACAAAATGATACCTCGTAATATGAAAGATAAGAATACATAAAAAGTATGGAATAGCATGTTACATGACATGCGTGCGCTCATCTCTCTCTCTCTCTCTCTCTCTCTCTCTCTCTCTCTCTCTCTCTCTCTCTCTCTCTCTCTCTCTCTAGACATACACACAATCTCACACTCATTCACTCTCTCTCACTCACTAACTCTCTCACTCACTCTACAGTAATTTACATGTGTTAATTTTAAACAGCCGGTCTCTCTGGCTGTGGGGTTACAACACTTTCTCTCTGTAATCCCGTTTATCACGCAGAGTCTCGTAGCGGAGCGAGAGCTGAGGCGGTTCGATCCCCGCTCGTGACTTGCGGGATACTGAGCCGGCCGCTCAGAAAGCAATGGCAAACTACTGAGCGTAATCTTGCTAAGAGATCAACATACAGCTGAAAGATGCTGGTGTTGACAGCTAAGTCCTGTAAAGGATATGCTAAAAAAAAAAAAAAAAAAAAAAAATTTTTAAACAGTAAAATGAGTTGGCATTCAAAATGATTATATGAAAATGAGAATACACACAAAATATGGAATAGCATGTTAGATGACATGCATGTGCTCAACTCTCTCTTTCTCTCTCTCTCTCTCTCTCTCTCTCCCTCTCTCTCTCTCTTTCTCTCTCTCACTCTAACTCTCTCTCTCTTCTCTCTCACGCACACGTACCCACACACACACACACACAAAACATACACATGAAAATACACACATATACCCACACACATACACACACCTACACAATCCACACCCGCATACACATACTTACGCACACGTACTCATATAACATACGAATACACACTCCCTCGTATACACTGCATGCATGCACACTTACACACAAACATATACACATATATACTCGAGCACACACACACATACACACACACAAATACATACACACATATACACACGCACATACATATAAACACATATAAACACACATGTTCGCACACCTTGACACATATACAGACACACACACAAGCACACATATACACACACGTATACACCCATACACACATACAGACATGCACACACACGTACATCGACACATGTAACCACACACACATAGACACACACACACACACACACACACACACACACACACACCCATCATCCATCCATCCACACACATACACGCTGCCTCACATAATCACTAAAACTAATATGAATAAACTCTTACACTTTTCACACGTACACACTGTCGACTATCGTGAGCATCCTACAGAGCATTCAAAATTGGGGGAAAATGGGGGGATATTGAAAAAATTTAAATTGGTGATGAAAATATGGTATACATCGTGTAGTGTAAAAATAAAATAGTGGTCCAATCCAGTAAGATTCCTGGAATTGACATAAACATGATGAGATAAGCAGTACATGTTAAATTCAAATGGTCGTAAAAATGCTAATATGAAAGATGAGGATACAGAAAAAAAATATGGCATAATGATATGATGGCGCTCATCTCTCTCCCTCTCTATCTCTCTCTCTCTCTCCCACTCTCTCTCTATTTATTTTTCTTTCACGCACATTGGCACACTAACTCTCTCATTGTCCCATTCTCTCCCTCTCTCTCACTCACTATCTCTCTCTCATGCTTATACGCACTCACTCTCACACTCGCCCTCACTTACACACACATACTCACATTAACTCTCACTTAATCTCTCACTCACTCTCCCATTTACACTCACTCCCTTACTCTCTCTCTCTCCCACTTACACTCACTCATTCACTCTCTACACTCTCTAAACCACACTAAATCACTCTCATACTAATTATCTCACTCACACTCTTTCTCACTCACTCTCTGACCTACTCTCTCGCTCACACACACAGTGAAGAATGATAATGGAAAAATGATACCAGTAGGTGAATTATGGAGGCATATAGTCGGTATGAAGTAAGTATAGAACGAGTTTTCTGTTGAATGTGTAGGGACTCATTGGAGTGTTCAGATCTGGTGGAAGGCTATTCCACAAGTGAGCACCAGAATACGCGAAACAAGTGTTGTATAAGTCCAATCTAGGCTTCGGAACCTGTAATAAATTTAAGCGCCTACTGTTCATTGCATTAGATTGAATTAACGGTAGAAGATACTCTGGGGTATTTTCAGTTATAATTTTGTTCACTAATTTGGCTTTGTTAAAAAGGAAGCGCTTTTGAAGTGATAGAAGTCTTAGATGGCTGTATAATTTATTATTTTCAACGTGCTTTATGCTAGAGACTAGACGTATAGCGCGGTTTTGAAGCGAACACAGTTTCATATTAGATTTAGGGCAACCATCCCAGAGTGTGGAACAATAATTGAGAGGTGATTGGATATAGGATGCATAGAATATTTTTCGTGTGCTTTCATCCAAAAAGTGCTGAATTTTAGCAAGTTGGTAAACTTTTTGTGCTATTCTCTTGGTAAGGACGTGAACATGAGAGCTCCAGTTTAAATGTCTGTCATTTAAAAGACCTAATGTTTTATGTTCATTTACATTAATTATAGGTAACTTGTCAACATGGAGCTCGAGCGGTGTTCCAGTTATGGCTACGGTCTGTAGTTTTTGTCTGGTCGTTATTAGCATGAATGTGGTTTTGTCGATGCTAATTAACATGCGATTTTCATTGCTCTATCTACTAAGGTTATCAAGTTCGTTTTGTAAAGAGCTCTCTAAGTCACTAAGGCTCTCTTGACTAGTGTATATAGTGCAGTCGTCCGCAAATATGTCACACGACGTATTGAGGTATAAAAGAAGATCGTTGATATTAACTGCAAAAAGCAGCGGACCTAGTATTGAGCCCTGAGGCACACCAATATTAAGTTGTGTGGGTCTTGATAGACAGTTATTGAAGGACACTACTTGTTGTCTGTCAGATAAAAATGACGTAATTAGGTTCACCATATTGGTGCTAGTCTTCATTTGTTTTAATTTTCTAATTAAAATATCATGATCTACCATATCAAAGGCTCTTTTAAAGTCTACAAATACTGCTCCATAAATGTTGCCATTGTTGATACAAAGATGCTAGTTATCGGTCATTTTTGTAAGGGCACTATGGAAAGAATATTTAGGTCGAAACCCAGATTGACTGTCAATTATTAGATCGTTGTTAATTAAATGATGTAGTGTTATTTTATGTATGTGTTTTTTAAATAGCTTTGATAGCGACGATAGTAAGGAAATAGGTCTATAATTACCCAAGACGCTATTATCAGTTGAGCCATTTTTAAGTTGAGTATAAACTTTAGCAACTTTAGAGGCAGATGGAAAGTAGTTTTTGGACAGGCACTGGTTATATATGAACGTTAAGGACTCACTAATAATTTGTGCAGCACACCGAAGAATTCTATTACTGATACCATCTTGGCCTTCTGAATTTGTTGCTTTGAGATTTGAGAGATATTTATATACTTCTGCAACAGACATCAAGGGAATCTCAGGAAACTATTAGTGTTGGAACTCTTCGCTGGCTGCTGAGGATGGGGACGGAGCGCTTATGGGAATGTCCCGAATGCTGTGATGTCGGTTCCTAGATCAATCAATCAATCAATCAATCAATCGCTTCACAGAATGACGACAGTGAACTTAAATTACATACTGAGTCTGGTATTGAGGACTTTAGATTCTCTATTTCTGATTGAAAGAAGCAACTGAAATCCTCGCATGTTATAGAGTTTGGTATTGCTGACTCTGAAGCGTGTTTCTTGTTGGTTAGCGAGTTAATAGCCTTCCATATATTTGTGTTATTTGATTTATCTACAAATTTTTGAAATGATCTTTCTTTATCCTACGAATTTCATATTTAACTTTATTTCTTAGTCTGCGGTAATTGATAAAATCTTTATTTTTGTGTGCTGTATCTCGTTCTTTCATGATTTCGAGAACTTCACTAGTGACCCATGGGGATTTAAATTGATTCTTGACTCGAACTTCTTTGACTGGCACATGTTTATCAAATACATTGTAGACTGTCTTTGTCCAGTAAGCTAGTGCATCATCCGGATCAGGAAGTTGGTAAACATGTTCAAGGGTTGCATTTTTTTAAGTCGTCTAAAAATCAATTTTGGTTGAGAGCTTTAAAATTTCTAAATTTGATGCTTAAATGTTTATTTTTAGGAGCTTTGAATCCAATTTTCGACCATGCACAACATATTGGGTAATGGTCACTAAATGCACTAACAGGAACAGGACATTCGATAATATTAACTGGACAAGTAACATATATATGATCAATTATAGTTGAGGAGGTGTCTGTAACTCTTGTGGGACGATTTATTAGTTGTTTGAAATTGTAAGATAGAATGATATCGTCGAATGTCTGGTTGGATTTAGTAATATCTATGTTAAAGTCACCTAATATCATGACTTCTCTACTTGCTGTGAACAATCTATCCATCATTGTAGTGAAAGAGTCATACCATCTATACCCAGCACAAGGATTCCGATATAGGTATCCAATGAGAAACGGTTGCTGGTTGACTGGCTTCACCTCTAACCAAACACATTCTATCTCTTCTGTCTCGAGATCACATCTACGGGAATAGTTGAGAGAATTGGAAATGTATACAGCAATACCTGTCTCTAATTTGTTTATTTGCGTCTCTTCGAATTACTTTAAACCCCTTAAGAGAGATTTCAGACGAAGAAGAAGAAGAAAAAGAAGAAGAAGAAGAAGAAGAAGAAGAAGAAGAAGAAGAAGAAGAAGAAGAAGAAGAAGAAGAAGAAGAAGAAGAAGAAGAAGAAGAATAAAAGAAGGAGAAGAAGGAGTAGAAGGAAGAATAAGAAGAGAAAGAAGAAGAAAAAGAAAAAAAAAAAGAAATTACGCAATAGCGTATGTTAAAAAGCAAACAAACATCAAACATATGACTTGTTGAACATCTTCTCACCAGTCGGTTTTAAGACGCTTTCACACAGAACTCACCGCCTGCCGAGTGAGCAATTATCTTCGCAGCTGGTAAGCTGTGAGTCAAATTCCACACCAGTGAACACTTAGACCTATGTCTTCTGCTAATTTCCGCATTCACGCTGTCTGACGACGCATGAAGAATCTATTTTGTTAATTCACTCCCTGAACGTAAACACATTAACCCATCATTTGCCTAACGATTCTAAAACAAACCCATGTCAAACTACCAGACAATTAAGTGAAACATCCGGATCTCGCTCGCCAATAAGGAAGATACACTGCACTATAAGCTAAGTGTTTACGCCTGAAAACAATAGCACCGACAGTTGTAAACCGATAACGCCCCTATGATGTGAAGTAATGGAAGCACATGGTCCTGAGATGCTTCTCATTTTGAAAAAGAGCATTGCAATTTTTTAAAGCAATGAGTCTAGATGTGACTGAGGCATTTTGAAAATCTGGCGGTATACCTTGGTTATTCCTTAAGAAAGGTTTCTAGAATCTTGTGGTAGGTAAGGTTATTCATTGAAGGAGGTTTTGAAATTCTGGCGGTAATTAAGGTTATTCATTTAAGGAGGTTTTGACAATCTGGAGGTAGGTAAGGTTATTCATTTAAGGAGGTTTGACATTCTGGTGGTAGGTAAGGTTATTCACTGAAGAAGGTTTTGAAAATCTGGCGGTAGGTAAAGTTATTCATTGAAGACAGATTTGAAAATCTGGCGGTAGGTAAGGTTATTCATTGAAGACAGATTTGAAAATCTGGAGGTAGGTAAGGTTATTCATTGAAGAAGCATGCGAAAATCTGGCGGTAGGTAAGGTTATTCATTGTAGGAGGTTTTGACAATCTGGTGGTAGATAAGGTTATTAATTGAAGGAGGTTTGACATTCTGGTGGTAGGTAAGGTTATTCACTGAAGAAGGATTTGAAAATCTGGCGGTAGGTAAGGTTATTCATTGAAGAAGGATTTGAAGATCTGGCGGTAGGTAAGGTTATTCATTGAAGAAGGATTTGACAATCTGGTGGTAGGTAAGGTATTCATTGAAGAAGGATTTGAAGAACTGGCGGTAGGTAATGTTATTCATTGAAGAAGGATTTGATAATCTGGCGGTAGGTAAGGTTATTCATTGAAGAAGGATTTGAAGAACTGGCGTTAGGTAAGGTTATTCATTGAAGAAGGATTTGAAGAACTGGCGGTAGGTAAGGTTATTCATTGAAGAAGGATGATAGTTTATATTTTTATTTCACTGCAAATCAGCACAGTGAGGCTTTGTAGTGTTGTGGCTAGATGTTTGCTATGGATGTGTGATCGTTAGTGCTAATTCGGGCTGATGGGAATTGTTACAGTTGACCGGGATCCCAGATGCACCCAGCCTAAGATGGGTACCGGGACATGTCTTGGGGAGTGAAGGCGACCGGCGAGGACTTGACCATATCACCCATGAAGTACCATGTCGTCTATTACTTCCGGTCGCTAACATTGCGGTTAGACGTTGAACCGTTAAGGCCTGTGGCGTGTTTATGCTTGCAGCTACAGTTTGCAATCGCATTTTCTTGATGTTGGACTGGTAGTACATGGTTCCGTTGCCCTGATACTGAGTGAGTGCGTGGGCGACACTGTGAGCTGTGAAATTCGCGGGGATTTGCTTTTTCGGAACAATGGCTACCGGCTGTTGCTGCATTGACTGAGTTGCCTTTTCGGTTCACGATGCATTTTTCAGGAGACTCCCGGGAGTCGGCGCTGAAGAGGCGGAGTTCGTGCTTTATGCGACACTTTCGGCGGGTCACCCTGCGGTAAAAGACCAAGCCATGTGAGAAAACCCGGGTCAATGAGGTCTTTCTGATGACTGCTGAGTCCATCGACGATGAACTGTGGTTTTCGTGGAATAATTTTGTGCTGGCATTCTGGCGGCGGCATTATGCACAGTGTACCTGTGCGGGCTGTTGGATTGCCGAGACTCCTGTCTATTCCACTTTTCACATTGGACAGTGGGAAGCATTTTGTGTGATATTCACTGGCACAGGAACAGAGCATAATGGGGACGACCCGTTGCCGTGAAGTTTGAACCTCGACTAACTAACGAAGTAACGAACTAACGAACTAACGAACTAACTAACTAACCAACCAACCAACCAACCAACTAACCAACCAACCAACCAACCAACCAACCAACTAACTAACTAACTAACTAAACCAAACCAACCCAACCCACCCCACCCACCCCACCCCAAACCCAACAACCAATCAACCAAGCAACCAACCAACCAACCAACCAACTAACTAACTAACTAACTAACTAACTAACTTAACTTAACTAACTAAACTAAATAAACTTACTAAACTAACCATCCATCCAACCAACCAGCCAACCCACCCACCCACCCACTCACACAACCAACCAACCAATACCCATCCATCCACCCACCCACCCACGCACCCACCCAACCAACCAACCAACTGCTATGACCATGATTCAGACCACTCAAGATTAACATACAAGAATCGACGGCAAGTCAATTGATATTTCCTTTGGCTCAAAAGAATGATCCAACAGTCAATTAGTAACAAACGAGAGCTGAACTCCAATGAAGGATCACGCAGACTCTTAGTCCAGAGTTAACATCGTTCCTGCTTTATTTTACAGTCGATGCACGGTGAAGTGTTACAAATGTTTATATTCAAAACCTATCTGGCTTGTACCGCCAAGCCGGCGACAGGAGTATTATACAGAATATACAAGGACAAATGTACACACCCGTATGTCTCAGACATTAGTCGCATTTCTCCTTCTACTTTCGTCTGTTCCTCTCTCCATCGCTTGTGACGCTGTTTGATCAGTGATCAGTCTAGGTTCTGGCTGCCCACAGGGGTTGTCAGTCGATGGCGACATTCTAATATATCATCAAGGCTTCCTTCCTTTATCTATCTGTATGCTCCATGTTCTGATATCAAGCCAAACAACTGTGACCCATGCCACTTTCTCGAACATTTACTGTTTCACGTCTTGCCATTACAACCTCCATCAGTCCTCTGTTGTTGTTCTCTGACGTCACTGTGACGTTTGTGCTGTTTACCGACAGTCTCTTAGTTTCTTGTGGGGTTTTTCCTATCTGATTTTCTACCGCCTTTTCTGATGACGTCATTCTGTGTATTTATGTGGCACTAACTAAATGTCAACGTCTCTAGGGGTTTACAAAGTTGGTTCAGACAGGCAGATGGTCCGAGTACAGATGAGGCATGAAAACATGAAGGTGATATGCATGTTTTAATGATAATACATCATAATATCAATATCATAAATATCAGAGAATATATCTATATCACTCCAAACACGCTCTCGCACCGGCTTTCACAATACTCTTGCGCAGATCAAGACAATGCGCACTCGTGTCTAGCCACGCACGTAAAGTAGCGGTCACATTCATTCGCACTGAAAGTCTAAGTATAAGTCTATCCTGTCTCTCCAAACAGTCACACATCCTCTCTCAATCGTGTCCGAGTCTCGTTTCCCCTTTCCTACTCAGTCCGGTGGTCACGAGGTACTTGACCCTCGTGTAGTCCGTGGGAGGTCGTGCTGTCACGTCTGTCCCGCACTCGCCTGTTGAGGCCAGGCGTACTGCGTCATCCCGTCCAAGGTGAACCTGTCCCGTCACTCAAGGGCACAGTCCTGTCTCTAACTTACTGTGTTTGGCGTCTGGACTGTTCTACCATCCCCGTACTCTTCCCATGTCCTTAAGTCTGTCCCCTGTCCTCTGTTATGTCGTAACCAGGACCTTGACACTAACCATCTCGTCTATACAAGTATTGTTCTACTACAACACCTCCATGAAGAACCATCTCGTCTATACAAGTATTGTTCTACTACAACACGTCCATGAAGTACCATCTCGTCTATACAAGCATTGTTCTACTACAACACGTCCATGAAGTATCATCTCGTCTATACAAGCATTGTTCTAATACAACACGTCCATGAAGTACTATCTCGTCTAAACAAGTATTGTTCTACTACAACACGTCCATGAAGTACCATCTCGTCTATACAAGTATTGTTCTACTACAACACCTCCATGAAGTACCATCTCGTCTAAACAAGTATTGTTCTACTACAACACCTCCATGAAGTACCATCTCGTCTATACAAGCATTGTTCTACTACAACACGTCCATGAAGTGCCATCTCGTCTATACATGTATTGTTCTACTATAACACCTCCATGAAGTACCATCTCGTCTATACAAGTATTGTTCTACTACAACACGTTCAGTGCGCTTACATGTGATCATTGGATGAGCTGGCTGTGAACAAATGCTCCAGTATGAAACACATGGTAGAAGAACAGGCATTGACCGCACTGGTATAACACAGTTACGAACATAGTTACGATAACCGATACATACATATTGAAACGAAATTTCGCAATAAAATCAAATACACCTTTCGCAGATGTATGCTTTAAAATGTTTGGATATACCATTATATTTCTTGGCAAAAATATCTAGAGACTGGCATGGACTAACTTAGCCTACTATTGTGAAAGCTGGTCGTTTGTGGTAACATCATCAAGTCGGTAATAACAGCATATACAATTATTTCATAGAATAGCATAAACAGTAACAGTCTGAAGTAATAGAATAAATGGATAGCCGCAATAAGACATTGCACGCATGCCAGCCTAGCCTATGGTCATGTCTTTGAATCGCATTCGAGGCGGATGTCATTGGTCTAGGCTCCCTGGTCGACCAGTCTCCTAAACTTGATACCAACAATTTATTGTAACGTAAAGGCACCACATTACCCATCTAATATCGATTGATCTAAAATATAGGGCTGAAAAACGGTCGTATAATTTATGACATAGAATACACTTAAAATAATCTTCGGCACTGAAACATACATGGTGGACACGTTTATCGATCCTGTTCCGGTTCTGCTGCTTCACGCATGTTTATGTCGAAGGTTTCTGTATTGTACTGTGTTCATCTTGATGCTAGTGCCATTCCTTGCTTCTTTCTTCTTCTTCTTCTTCTTCTTCTTCTTCTTCTTCTTCTTCTTCTTCTTCTTCTTCTTCTTCTTCTTCTTCTTCTTCTTCTTCTTCTTCTTCTTCTTCTTTCCTTCTTCTTCTCCTTCTTCTTCTTCTTCTTCTTCTCTTCTTCTTCTTCTTCTTCTTCTCTTCTTCTCTCTTCTTCTTCTTCCTTCTTTCTTCTTCTTCTTCTTCTTCTTCTTCTTCTTCTTCTTCTTCCTTCTTCTTCTTCTTCTTCTTTCTTCTTTTCTTCTTCTTCTTCTTCTTCTTCTTCTTCTTCTTCTTCTTCTTCTTCTTCTTCTTCTTCTTCTTCTTCTTCTTCTTCTTCTTCTTCTTCTTCTTCTTCTTCTTCTTCTTCTTCTTCTCTTCTCCTTCTTCTTCCTTCTTCTTTCTTCTTCTTCTTCTTCTCTTCTTCCTTCTTCTTTCTTCTTCTTTCTTCTTCTTCTTCCCTTCTTCCTTCTTCTTCTTCTTCTTCTCTTCTTTTCTTCTTCTTCTTCTTCTTCTTCTTCTTCTTCTTCTTCTTCTTCTTCTTCTTCTTCTTCTTCTTCTTCTTCTTCTTCTTCTTCTTCTTCTCTTCTTCTTCTTCTTCTTCTTCTTCCTTCTTCTTCTTCTTCTTCTTCTTCTTCTTCTTCTTCTTCTTCTTCTTCTTCTTCTTCTTCTTCTTCCTTCTTCTTCTTCTTCTTCTTCTTCTTCTTCTTCTTCTTCTTCTTCTTCTCTTCTTCTTCTTCTTCTTTCTTCTTCTTCTTCTTCTTCTTCTTCTTCTCTTCCTTCTTCTTCTTCTTCTTTCTTTCTTCTTCTTCTTCTTCTTTCTTCTTCTTCTTCTTCTTCTTCTTCTTCTTCTTCTTCTTCTTCTTCTTCTTCTTCTTCTTCTTCTTCTTCTTCTTCTTTCTTCTTCCTTCTTCTTCTTCTTCTTCTTCTTTCTTCTTCTTCTCTTTCTTTCTTCTTCTTCTTCCTTCTTCTTCTTCTTCTTCTTCTTCTTCTTCTTCTTCTTCTTCTTCTCTTCTTCTTCTTCTTCTTCTTCTTCTTCTTCTTCTTCTTCTTCTTCCTTCTTCTCTTCTTCTTCTCCTTCTTCTTCTTCTTCTTCTTCTTCTTCTTCTTCTTCTGTCTTCTTCTTCTTCTTCTTCTCTTCTTCTTCTTCTTCTCTTCTTCTTCTTCTTCTTCTTCTTCTTCTTCTTCTTCTTCTTCTTCTTCTTCTTCTTCTTCTTCTTCTTCTTCTTCTTCTTAACATGAGTGTTTATTTCCTGCACATCCAACAAAAATGGCTGTTATATTACTCACAGCATAGCCGAATGTGTAAGAGCGATCATTCTTAAACATCCGTAGTGCTAATGCCGACGCAGGGAATTCAAATCCCACATCGGTCAGTTGACTAAACCGTTGACTTCTCGTCCTTGACTGGTTGACATAAGTTACAAGTACCTCAGAAGTCGGAGTGGGTTCGCCGGATGGCGAGGGACACTGATAATAGTGAAAGCTATGTTGAGTTAAGTTGAGTTAAGAACCGACATCATTGCACTCAGAACATCAGCATACATGCTCAGTCCCCTCGTTTAACAGCCAGCGAAGAGTCATTGTACTAATCGTTCCCATCGCTAGCTGATTAAAAGTTCTCCTGGTTTTCCCTCTCAGCTTTGAGATTCTTCCAGAGCTTCTACCGATTCCTCGTAATCTCATTTTTTCTACGTATGGGTTCTCAATTTTTTACCCCGCCTTCTCCACCTGGTTCCACAAGCGCACGACAACCTCCCCCTTGTCCATAGGAAATCTACCACCAACAGGCGAATTCCCTGCTAGCCTATCAGCCTTTTCATTTCCCGCACTCCCGCATGGCCAAGGCAAAATATCAAAAACATTCTCACAATCTGTGACCTCTGAAGCGACGAAGACTATTCAACACAAAACCATTCCTTTCGCCACCTTACTAAGCAAACTCTTTGAATCCGTAATGATTACAATGTGTGTTGGAGTAGTCTCCTCTAGCCAACGGAATGTCGCTGTTACTGCTTCCACAGCCATTATCATGCTCGAGGTCGTAGTCGCATATGCCAGACTCTCCTTTTTCAAGACTCGTCTATTAGCCTTTGGAATAAAACCCCAACCACTACGTCTGTTTCTCACCACCGACCTATCGGTATAGATGACTATGTCCCCTTGATGTGTGTTACTCCAGTATCCGAAATGAAAATAGTATTTCAAGATGTCAGCGACCAATAGACAATATTTAAAAAAAGTCAGCGAACTAAGCTGCAGAAACAACTATCACGTAAAATAAAAAAAAGATGATGGAACGTAAGAAATGGATGACGGAAAACATCTCATGGAAATAAAAAGAAATAACAAAAATAACCATGAAAAATATTAAGAGACTATCAGGAAAATTAAGAAACTATGCAAAGAGGCAAAAGAAGCATGGCTTAATGAAAATTTCAAAGAAATTGAAAACCAACACAACACCCGAAATACCAAATTAATGCACAAAAAGAATTACTGACATCATTAACAAAAGCACACACTCATACCGACGAGTTGCCTACAAACCAAAGAGGGCAAAACCATAATAGAAGAAGATCATATTTTAAATCTCTGTCAGAATATGTGAAAGACCTTTATGATGATGCAAGAAAAGAATAGTTTGATATTCGGAATACTAATGAAGGACCATCAATTGCGAAGATGGAAGTTCAGAATGCTCTTACCAATATACAAACCAGCAAGACGCCGGGTTGTGACAACATCACAACAGAAATGACCAATGCCTTAGAACAGGTGTGGTCAAACTACGGCCCGCAGGCCCCATGCAGCACGGCAACTGATATTATGCGGCCCTCGAGGGCATTTAGAAATACAATTTTTACTTCGTTCTTGAATTATTTTGTTGAATTTTACAGAATTTCATGTACCATTATGATTGTTGTAACATTTTTGATAAACAATTTTTTATAATTTTCTATTTGTTGTGTGTGTGTGTGTGTGTGTGGGTGTGTGTGTGGGTGGGTGTGTGGGTGTGTGTGTGTGTGTGTGTGTGTGTGTGTGTGTGTGTGAACAGTCATTTCACAAATTGAAAAACTATGCATTTAAACTTATATCATTGTTTGGCTCAAAATACATTTGCGAACAAGCATTTTCTTGCTTGAAGATCAACAAATCTAAGAATAGGTCTTTATTATCGAACTGCACCTTGCATGCTGTCATGCGCATTTCAACAAGTAAACTTACTCCAGATTTCAAGAATGTTGTCAAAAATGGCAAGAAGTTACATACATATCATTAGAAATCAACAATTGCAGTTGCAATGTAGTCGGTTTGTCTAATATTATTATTAAAAATTGTAAAATCTTGTTAACAAATTAGTAAAGTAAAAGTTGTTGTCCGTATTGTAAAATATAATGTATAAGTGTATAAGTAAAATATAATTGCAATAATTACTCATTTATACTGTTTAATAACCTTTAAATAATTTATAATTACTTATTGTAGCAGGTTGCTGTAAACAAAGTGGACATAATCTATATGCTGCCCACCAATAGCTTTACATTTGTCAATGTGGCCCTAGGCACAGAAAGTTTGCCCACCCTTGCCTTAGAAGAATATGATATAGACCGAGTCGCCAGACTGCTGAAAGCAATATGGTATACTGGAGATATACCCCCTGAATTACGTTATTATGTATTTGTTGCACTCCAGAAAAAATCAGGAGCATTGGAATGTGATCACAATCGAACACTTACTATGAAGAGCCACATCACGAAGATTTTCCTAGTAATTATCATGCAAAGAGTTTGGAAGAAAATACAACCCGAAACCAATGTGGGTTCTTAGAAGGCAAGGGATGAGTAAATGCTGCGTATATGCTGAGAACATTAATTGAACGTTCTATAAAAGTAAGTAAAGACCTAAATCTTTGCTTTGTTGATGTCTTGTCCTGCAAGCGCACTAACCACTGTGCCAACACGACTCCATATGGGTACAAAGTGATACCCAAATAACTTTGTATACGGTATGTGTTCATAGCGACATTAGAATTTAGTGATCGCGGCTTTCAAGATTTTCACGAAACCAAATGATATGGCTGCCTATAATATATGATGCATTGTGGGTTGCTCGCGTGAGAGCATGGTTGAGTTAGACAGCAAAACTGGAATTTTCAATCACATGTAAATTACCAGTTCATTTTGCTATACCCCTCATCCATGCCAACGTTCTACCCCATTAGAAGACTTAGATCACTCGTGAGAAGTTTATAATGTAGGTTGTAATTTCTGAGTTTCAACTGTAATTGGGTAAACTAAGTTTTAAAAACCTCCTGTACATGCCAAGAAGCGTATTAATACAATGGTGCTGGCTTTACGTTACAATAAGCACATCGGCACTGGATGAGGTTACTATTTCGTCAAGTTACTGCAGACTATTTATGTCAGCCAATAGTACGAAGTGGGTCTGACCGAAATTCAATTTCCCAGCCACTACTGCAATGTGCTAGATAATGAAGTATGGGTAAGATACAACCCACCCAACGGAGGCGTGGTAAGAAGGTCGTGTCCCTCGGGTCTGTACAGCTCACCAGACGCATTTATAGATGAGCTGAATGGACTAATGAAGGAGACGGAGGTGGGTGACAAGACGCACGTTAGATTCTATTTCAACAAGGCATCAAAGAAAGTCATCGTCAAAATATTCGAGCCCGGGGTCATTGTTACATTTAGCGAAAAGAGATATTAGGGTTTCCCTCATCGAGGATATCACATACCGACCAAATAATGGAAACCGACGTGGCGATAGACCTGAAAAACGACCTTCAAAATGCCTAAGTCTAATGCGATCTCATAGCGGCGAGACCAGTCGGAGACGCCATGTCCCGTTACTAAGGACGGCTCCTATCATGAATCAGCTCTCGGCCTCGGTGTTTCGCGTGTACAACAAACCTCATTAAGTGCTACTGAGTCGTAACTCCCTCGACTCGGTGGAAATACTTTTAACCACGGATATGGGGACAACGATTTCATTCACTACCAGAACTTTAGTGCTGACGTTAAGTTTTCGAGCTCGGAAACGATCAGACCTAGAATAATGGTGAAATACGCGGCGTTACAGCGAAGACCCAAAGTGTACGAAGTCTTTCACTGCAACCAAGCTGGACAAGGATTGCCAGTGTTTGTGGGTGGACGGAGTCACAGAGGTCGCGGTATTTGTAGCTTCTTCAGTGGACTTGGTCGCACTATTCTACCCTGACTAAAGACCGTTGGTAAGGTCTTACTCAGAGAAGGTGTCGGTATGGGTCTGCGAGTGGCCGAAGAAGCTTTAGCTTGTAGGAACGCTGGGAAATCCTTTAAAGACCACGCCAAGCAAGCCGGTCAGCGTCTACTGCAAGGAGATGTCAACCATGGTAGCCAATCGGGTAGCGGTATTAGAAGAAAGAGAGGCCCAGCGCCACCTGGTGAGCCTAGTAAACGTATAAAACTTATCCCCGCACCGCGTCGATCTCACAAGAAGAAGCAACAGTACTCATATATATTTGCATGATGGCTCTGATTCACTCTCACTCTTGCGAGTGACTTCGTTCTGGTCTGGATCTGTTTAGCGTACCTATGCGGATCGCCGTATGACTTGAGTTGAGTCAAGAACCGACATCACTGCACCCAGGACATTCCCATACGTGCTCAGTCCCCCCGTTCGACAGCCAGCGAAGAGTTATACTACTAATCGTTCCCACCGCTATCTGATTAAATGTTCTTCTGGTCTTCACTCTCAGTTTTGAGATTCTTCCAGAACCCCTGCCGAACACCCGCAATCTCATGATTTCCACATATGGGTTCTCAATCTGTTCCTCCGCCTTCTCCACCTGGTCCCACAAGAGCACGGCCACCTCCCCCTTGTCCATATGCAAGATACCACCAAGAGGTGCATTCCCTGCTAGCCTATCAGCCTGTTCATTCCCCCGTACCCCCGCATGGCCAGGGCAAAATATCCATACAATTCTCACAATCTGTGACCTCTGAAGCGACGAGAGCCATTCCACACGAAACATTCCTTTCTCCACCATGCTAAGCATATTCTTTGAATCCATAATTAACACAACGTGTGTTGCAGTAGTCTCCTCTAGCCACCGGAATGCCGCTGTTACTGCCTCCACCTCCATTCTCATGCTGGAGGTCGTAGTTTCATATGCCAGGCTCTCCTTTTTCAAGACTCGCCCATTAGCCTTTGCAATAAAACCCCAGCCACTATGTCTGTTTCTCACCACTGATCCATCGGTGTAGATGACTATGTCACCTTGATGTGTGTTGCTCTGGATCAGTTGTTGCACTTCAAACTCAGTGCGGCCCGCTGCCCATTCTCTGCACTCACGACCCAGTGTTATTATTACATTGTGCGAGTCCATCGTGTCACCCGGAACTTCAACCCACTCTCTTTCACGATTGATGGTCTCTAGATTACACACCTGACTTATAGAAAGTTCTGCCTGTGCCATCCAGGACCTACCTCGTCTCGGTCTATGACCCTTTAACATATCCATTGCTGCATGCAGCGGGTGATCCCTGTCTGTGGCAACTCGCAGGTACCATTTGGCCTGAAGGACCCTATGCCTATCCGTCATTGTAGGTAGCTCCAGGACATGCCTCATGCAGATAATTGGTGTGTCCTTTGTGCACCCCAGTATTAACCGCATGGGAGCATTCTGCATGCGCTCCAACATTTCAAGCTGGCTTTTTGATACTGTCAGCAACCCCAAACCATACTCAATGTCAGAAATTATTAACTGCTGAAAGAGCCTGTACAACATCCTCTGATCTACACCGGTTGCTGCCATAGCCCTCAAAGCATTAAGTCCCCTAACAGCTTTCACCACCAAATCCTCCACATCAGGGGTGGGCAAACTACGGCCAGCGGGCCGCATGCGGCCCGCCAGTGTTTTTATGCGGCCCGCGAGGGCATTTAGAAATACAAATTTAAAATTCGTTTTTAAGTTATTTTGTTGAATTTTACAGAATTTCATTTACCGTTATGATGAGTGTCAATAACAAACATAAGATTGAAGATGAATGCCGTGTTTTTAATGATGAATGGACAACTAAGTACTGTTTTATAAAAGTTGGTAGCAAATCAGTTTGCTTGGTGTGTCGTGAGTCAGTGGCTGTCTTCAAGGAGTACAATTTAAAAAGACATTATCAAACAAATATTCCAATTTCGGATACAATTTAACGACCGAAGAGAAGGAAAGGAAATGCCTTGAGTTGGTGAGAAATATGGAGAAACAGCAAACTGTTTTCACTAAACAGTCTTCAATTCAAGATGCTGCAACTGAAGCTAGTCTTGTGCTGTCACACAGAATTGTAAAACAGAACAAGCCATTTTCTGATGGCGAGTTCATTAAGGAATGTT
Source organism: Cepaea hortensis (assembly GCA_963921405.1). NCBI lineage: Eukaryota > Metazoa > Mollusca > Gastropoda > Stylommatophora > Helicidae > Cepaea > Cepaea hortensis. The sequence continues at coordinate 82,572,716 of OY992880.1, read as the reverse complement.
TGCTAGATGCAGCAAACATTATGTGTCCAGAACCAAAAATAAAAAAAAAAATAAAAACAGATTTGACAACATTACTTTATCAAGGAGAACTGTGGTCAGACGTGTTGACAGGATCAGTGACAATTTTATGCATAAAACTTCAAGATGCAAGCAAACAATTTTTGTGGTACTCTCTTGCATTGGATGAGAGTACTAATGTACATGATACTGCCCAATTATTGATATTTATACGTGGAATAAACACATCTTTCAAACTCACTGAAGAGGCACTGAGTTCTGAGTCACTCAAAGACACAACCACAGGTCATGATATATTAAATGCTTTTACTAACTGTACTGAAAGAACTGGGTTGGTTTGGAACAAGATGGCATGTGTTACAACTGACGGAGCTCGTGCTTTGACTGGAAAAAATGTAGGTCTGGTTAAGTTGATAAGTGATAGGATTAAAGCAGAATATCCAGACCACACATTATTACTTCATTGTGTGATTCATCAAGAAAGTCTGTGAAAAACTGTTTTGAATATCAAGAATGTTATTGACCCAGTTGTCAGTGTCATCAACCTCATCCGATCAAGAGGACTTAATCACAGACAGTTCAAGTCATTACTTGACGATTTGAAAACTGAACATTCCGATGTCCTGAACCACACCAATGTTCGATGGCTGAGTCTCGGCAAGGTGTTGAGGCGAGTGTGGGAACTCAGAGAAGAAATAGTGATGTTCCTAGAGATGAAGGGCATTGCATGTGACTTTAATACTAACACTATAAAGAGTGGCGTTAGACTTTATGTTTGCCATTGAAATTATGGAAAAGTTATATGAACTGAATGTCAAACTTCAAGGCAATGGTGTGTTTGCACATGAATTGTATGTATATGTAAAATCATTTCAGGCAAAACTTTCACTGTTCTCCAGACAAGCAAGTGAAAAAAGATTTTGTCACTTCCCTTTGCTGAAACAAGAAACCATTTCTGGTGAAATGACTGAAAAATACAAAGCCCAATTAGATACATTGATTGCAGAATTTGGATGGAGATTCCAAGATTTCAAGAAATTAGAGCCATAGTTCAATATTCTCAGTTCACCTTACAAGCAGTTCATGACCTGAAAGAGAAATTCAAATCAGATGGTTTGCTGGATTTCTATGGATCTTTATCACAAGAATCATTTCCCAACTTGAAAAACTTTGCAGCTAAACTTTTATCATTATTTGGATCAACATACATTTGCGAACAAGCATTCTCTTGCTTGAAGATCAACAAATCTAAGAATAGGTCTTTATTGTCGGACTGCAACTTGCATGCAGTCATGCGAATTTCAACAAGTAAACTTGCTGCAGATTTCAAGAATATTGTCAAAAATTGCAAGCAGTTACATACATCTCATTAGAAATCAACAACTGTAGTGACAATGTAGTTGCTGTGTGTCTAAATTAAAGCCATTGATAGATAATAAAGAATATTTGTTATAATAACAAGTTGTAAAATCGTGTTAACAAATTAGTAAAAGCTTTTGTCCATTTTGTCAAATATAATGTATAAGTGTATAAGTAAAATAAAATTGCAGTAATTAGTTATTTATACTGCTTAACAACCTATATGTAATTAATAATTACTTATTGTGATAGGTTGCCGTGATCAAAATGGATATATATATATATATATATATATATATATATATATATATATATATATATATATATATATATATATATATATGCAATGTAATATACAAGTAAATGGGAATATTCTTCAACAAGTGAATCGGTTCAATTATCTCGGAACAGTCATAACTTGAAGAGATTAGAACAAGAATCGCCATTGCGAAAGTAGCCTTTAGCAAGATGAAAATCATTCTGACCAATAAAATGATGTCAATTGAAACGAGAAAAAGAGTGTTGAGGGGATACATAGAGCCTGTTCTTTTGTATGGATGTGAAACTTGGACAATGTGCAGTCAAGCTGAAAAACATCTGATGGCTGCAGAAATGTGGTTTCTGAGGAAAATGCAAAGAATACCATGGACAGATAGAAAAACCAATGACCAAGTACTACAAGAGACAAATGAAAATCGTAGATTGATTAGAGAAATTAGACGTAGACAGTCAAAATTTTTTGGACATGTTATGAGAAGAAATGGACTGGAGAACTTAGTGACAGCTGGCAAGATCGAAGGGAACAGACCAAGAGGAAGACCGAGAGGAAAATACCTGGATGGCTTGGCCACATGGCATGGACGAGACAGGAACACTGAGTTGATCCACGACTCTGGTGATCGAGTGAAATGGCGAATCATGACCGCCCACGCTTTCCGGCATGGCACATGATATATATATATATATATATATATATATATATATATATATATATATATATATATATATATATATATATATAAAATGTCCATTTTGTTTACAGCAACCTATCACAATAAGTAATTATTAATTATTTATAGGTTACTAGCTGACCCAGCGCGGCTTCGCCCAGCCCCTGGCGGGGAGCATCTCATTCAATTCATATTCTCCCCTTGCCCCCGTTCCCGTTCCCAAAAAGACGACCTGGCCCGGCATCGCCCCGCCCCTGGCGAGGAGCATCTCATTTAATTCATATTCTCCCCCTGCTCCCGTTCCCGTTCCCAAAACCGACGACCCGGCCAGGCTACGCCCAGCTCCTGGCGGGGAGCATCTCATTTAATTCATATTCGGCCCCTGCTCCCGTTCCCGTTCCCAAAGCGGGGAGCATCTCATTTAATTCATATTCGGCCCCTGCTCCCGTTCCCAAAAAAAGACGACCCGGCCCGGCTTCGCCTAGCTCCTGATGGGGAGCATCTCATTTAATTCATATTCGGCCCCTGCTCCCGTTCCCGATTCAAAAAAGGACGACCCGGCCCTGCTTCGCCCAGCTCCTGGCGGGGAGCATCTAATTTAATTCATATTCGGCCCCTGCTCCCGTTCCCGTTCCCAAAGCGGGGAGCGTCTCATTTAATTCATATTCGGCCCCTGCTCCCGTTCCCGTTCCCAAATAAGAAGCCCGGCCCGGCTTCGCCCAGCCCGGCTCGCTCAGCTCCTGGCAGGAGCGTCTCATTTAATTCATATTCGGCACCTGCTCCCGTTCCCATTCATATAAGTAGTCAAATAAACTCCAGTTCCCGTTCCCGGAAATATGGCGAACAGATTGGAAGAGAACAATCTTCATCCCAATAACTAAATAGGGTAATCTGAAACTACTGAACGTAAACTTACCAAGATATCACGAAAACGCAATAAATGCTGGGATGACTGTATAGATGTCAAAGAGAAATAAAAAGATGAGTTAGGAAATTTTCATGTATTTAAAATAGATGCATTATTTTTATGAAAACTTTGTAAATGCCTTAAAGATTTATATATTTTACGCAGAAAAAGAAGGAGGAGGAGGAGGAGGAGGAGGGGGAGGAGGAGGAGGAGGAGGAGGAGGACAATATGGACAAAAACTTTTACTAATTTGTTAACAAGATTGTACAACTTGTTATTATATATCCCAGGTACTTGAGTGGAAGTTGTACATGAAAAGAAGGGGGTGATTCAGGGAGGTAGGTCGTGACACTAGAAGCAATGGAAATATCTCACTGAACAGTTACAATCACCACCCCGATATCCTCCCAAATCCCCCTCCCTCGGCTGTGTATAAAAGAAGATAACGATGACATTAGTAGCAATACATATCTTGGGATTCTGAGGTAAGTTTGAAACTTTTTTTTCTTCAAATTTTCATTTTCTCTTCATTGCTTTCATGTTTTTTTCCATCTGTTTATTCTTCTCATCCCGTCGTTACGCCTTAATGTAATCACTGGAGGGTCTTCTCCGTGACTATATGTTGTGCTTTGTGTATGCATTTGTTTGCCGATGAAGGCTAGTCGCCGCAACGTCCTGTACGTTTCATAATTCTGTTATGTTAAGCTGGATTACTTTGTATTATTTTATATTGTTTACACTTGTCAATGATGCTTTTTCTTGAGCTATTCTACATTTGATTTCCTCAAATCAATCTTTTATCTGCTGTTATTAAAGTACCAAAGTACTTAAATACACTTTGATGATTGATTGATTGATTGATTTAGGAACCGACATCACAGCATTCGGGGCATTCCCATAAGCGCTCCGTTCCCATCCTCAGCAGCCAGCGAACAGTTCCAACATTAATAGTACCAGCAGCAATCTGATTATATGTCCGTCTCGCCTTTCCTCTGAGCGTCAATAGTCGGCCAGATCCCCTCGTCACACCTCGCTGTCGCATTCTTGCAAGACCATGGTGATCTATTTGTTTTCCGAGGTGTACACCTGCTCCCACAAGGCCGCAACCACGTCTGCTTTGTCATGCATCAATACTCCACCAAGTTTTGCAGAGCCAGCCAATCTGTCCGCCTGTTCATTCCCCAGCCCACCAGCATGCCCGGAGAAAAGATCCAGAGGATGCTTGTCACCCGTAACTTCCGAAGCGAAGCAAGCCACTCTGCACGAAGCTTGCCTGTCCTCACCCTACTCAGCATACTTTCTGAGTCAATTACAATCACGATGTGTGTATCGTATTCTCCATCTAGCGGAAAGCTGCACTGGTCGCCTCCACCTCCATTTTTAAGCTAGGTGTTGTGATATCATATGGCAGACTCTCTTGCACCAAACGCTTTTGCTAAGAACCCCCAGGCACTTCTCCTGCCTCTCAACATCGAACCATCTGTGTATATAATCATATCAGCCAGGCGAGCATTATCCTGAATTAGTTGCTGAATTTCCACTTCCGTGGCCCCTGCTGGCCACTCCCTGCACTCCAGGCTCAATGTGATTATAACTCTGCACAAGTCTGACTGCTCATCTGGCACTCTGACCCACTCCTCTCCTCGCCTAATGTTCTCCAAGATGCACACCTGTCTGATCGTATCCTCCGCCTGAGCCATCCATGATTTCCCACTTATCAGTCGCTGACCCTTAACAGCGTCCAGCGCCTCATGCAACGGGTGATCTGTGTCAGCAACTACTCTGAGGTATGCCTTGGCCTGCATCACCTTGGGCCTACCAGCAACAGTCAGTAAACCAAGGATGTAACGCATACACACTACTGGGGTGTCTCTGTTGCATCCCAGAATGACCCGCATAGCTTCGTTCTATATGCGCTCTAATTTCACCAACTGACTCTTTGAGACAGTGAGCAGTCCTAGTCCATAATCAATCACTGAGAGGATCAAGTGCTGGTATAGTGTGAAAAGTATTCTCTGCTCCGTGTCCATTGCAGCCATAGTTTTAAGTGCATTGAGTCCCTTTTGAGATCTTGTCACAACCGTCTCCACATGGTCCTTGAAGGACATGCTCCTGTCAAATGTGATTCCCAGATACTTCAGTTTGTTCTCTCTGTTGATGCTTCTACCACCTATCGTGAGGCTTGGGACATCAGTTCTCACAATCCTGTTGTCCAGAGAGCACTACACAACGGCTGCCTTTTCCGGGTGGATGACAGCACTCATTTCAGTGCAACAGTCAATCACTTTGTCTACTGTCGCCTGTAGCTCCTGGGCTGTTTGCTCCTTATCTCTCCCTTGCCTATATACAAGAATATCATCTGCAAATGTTAGTATCCTTCCAACCCATGATGCTTCTAGGTTTGTAATCTTGCTTGTATTAATATAATCGTTAAAGAGCACCGATGAGATTGCGGATCGCTGTGGCAGTCCCGGGGTTAAAATATGTGGCTCTGAGGTCCATGCACCCAGACGGAGACAGCCCGACGAGAGTCCAGCATGGCCGCTATCCAGTTCACCAACCAGGGATTGACCCCCTTCTCCATCAGTGCGGTCATTAAAATATCATATCGAACTCTATTGTACGCATCCTCGAGATCAAGCGCTGCCGCCATCGTTTCCTGCCTACTCTGGAACCCCTCATAAACGTCAAAGGCAAAAGTGGCTGCAGTTGACCACCTATCTTTTCCTGGCCTGTAGCTCCCCAGGCCTCTTGGAAGAAGCTTCCCCTTTTCCAAAACCTATTGCAGCTTGAGAACGACTATCTTCTCTATCTCATCTCTCATCTCATCGTGTTCCTCTTGTACCTTGCGGTGTCGAGGTGAAGTATAAACTTCGTGAGAGTGCCCGGTTATGGGCTTCGTATATCGACATTCCCATGGATTCTGTTATTCCCTCCGTCCAACGTTTACGTGGTCGGCCTCTTCCTCTGTTTCCATCTGGTCTGTACATCATTGCTTGTTGTGGCAAGCTGTTGGCTGGTAGCCTACTTGCATGGCCAAACCATTTGACTTGCTGCTTTCTAATAAAATCTAGAGCAGCTTTAACCCCCACTTTAGTCCTGATTTCTTCATTTCTGATCTTATCTCTTCTTGATACGTTGAGTATTCTTCTCAGGAACCTCATTTCTGTTGTTGTGATTTTTCTTTTCTCTTTTTCTGTCATTGTCCAGGTTTGGCATTGGTAGCACAGAGTTGGTAGGAAGATTGTGTTGTAAAGTGCTTTCTTAGTAGTTATTGATACATGTTTGTTCTTTAGTATTGGTGCCATTTGTCCAATGAGTTGATTTGCCTTATTGCACCTATTTTCGATCTCGTCTTCTGATCTGCCATTTGAGGATATTATACTTCCTAAGTACTTGAAGCTCTTTACTTGTTTCAAGGGATGTTCGTTTAGGTGAATTGTTGCTGTTTGTTCTTCTTTAGTTATAGTCATTACCTCTGTTTTGCTTGTGCTAATTTTCATGTTATGTTCCCTACACATTTCGTTTAGACTATTCATGTGGTCTTGTAATTCAGCTTCTGATTTTGCTATTAGTGCTTGGTCGTCCGCAAACAGGAGTTCTCTAATGGTTAGATTTGCAGATGGTTCTTCTTCTGTGTTCTCATCATGCGGTATTCTTGCTGTCTCTGCTTGGCTGGTTTATCTTCTCTATAACCCTCCCAAATGTATTTTTTGAAGGGTGATGATCCTAAAGCTGCTAAGCTTTGAATGATCCTTGAAGGATTTTGGGAGAGGGATGACATAGCTGTGTACACAATCCTGCGGTACTGATGCTGTCCTAATTCTCTTGTTGCAGCAGTCGGTCATCTCCTTCTGATGATGTGTATTGAGAAAAAGGGGGTTTCTTTGTAATTGACATTACTTCAGTTGTTCTGTTATTCAGACACACATCTCAAATGTGGAACCAAATATTATTTATAAAATAAACAGCTCTTGTCAGAATACTGTTATTAAAATCATTATTTAGCTTTTAAAGTTGCATATCATTTACAAGACTGCCAGACGACATCTCGGGGTCTCATTTCATCATATTCCTCTTGTACCTTGCGGTGTCAGGTGAAGTATAAACTTCGTGAGATTGCCCGGTTATGGGCTTCGTATATCGACATTCCCATGGATTCTGCTATTTCCTCCGTCCAACGTTTACGTGGTCGGCCTCTTCCTCTGTTTCTATCTGGTCTGTACATCATTGCTTGTTGTGGCATGCTGTTGACTGGTAACCTACTTGCATGGCCAAACCATTTGACTTGCTGCTTTCTAATAAAATCTAGTGCTGCTTTAACCCCCACATCTCGGGGTAAATAATATTAATTCCAACAGTATAACGTTATAACAAATACGACTCGTAAGCAACAGTCGCCAAATGCAGATTCAAGAAGCCAAACCTGAACTGAAGAAGGAAACCCACTCCAATGGACTTTGAAGATTGAAACGTTGTTTATTCTCCGCAGTACTCAGGCTTGCAACAATGACATTAATACACAATGGTCTACTGTGCTTGTTCTGACCAGGCGGGCAGTAGTATAATAAAAATGAATATTAGTAACATGTCCAAAGAACTGAGAAGAACAGCAAAGAGGTGTAGCCATTATATTAGATAAGCAAACATCAAATTCTGTCAAAGGATATTGGGCTGTGTCAGACAGAGTTCTATTAGTAAAATTAAACGGAAGACCTTTTAAAATAAATGTAATTCAAGTATATGCCCCAACAAGTGAAAGCAGTGAAGAAAGTATAGAGGCATTTTATAATGACATGGAGTCTGCTTTGAAGAACTGTAAAAAATCAGAAATAAATATCATAATGGGTGATTTCAACGCAAAAATAGGAAAGCAAAGCGATGGATACAGTGTAGGCAACCATGGTTTGGGAGAGAGAAATGAAAGAGGTTACAGACTTGTAGAATGGGCAAAAGAACAAGAATTGGTTGTAGGAAACACCTGGTTTAAACAACATCCTAGAAGATTATGGACATGGAGGAGTCCAGACAGCAGGATTAAAAACCAGATAGATTACATCCTGATGAGCAAAAGGTTTCGAAATGCATTAACAGTTGTAAAAACAGTTCCAAATGCAGACTGTTACAGTGATCACAGATTAATTACTGGCACATTGAGGGTAAAGTTAAAGAAAGTCAAGTATACAGCAGGAAACCCTAAATATGACTTGTGCAAATTGAAAACTGACAAAGAAATACAAGATAATTTTAACATAGAAGTAAAGAACAAATTTGATTTATTGTCTGATCTAGAGATCCTATTTCAAGATGTAGATGATCAATGGGAAATGCTGAAGAATTCAATCAGTTGTGCAGCAGAAAAAACTATTCCAAAAGTAAAGAAAGTTGGCCGTAAGACATGGATGACTGAAGAAATTTTACAACTAATGGAAACAAGAAGACAGAACAAAAATAATCCTGCCAAATATGAAGAAATTCACAGAAAAGTCAGAACCTTATGTAAGGAGGCTAAAGAAACATGGCTTGAGAAAAATTGCAGAGAAATTGAAAAACAACACAACAGTAAAAATGCGAAACTAATGCACAAAAGAATTCAGGAGATTACTAATCAAAGAACACGTACATCAGCAGGCTGCCTAAAGACAAAAGATGGAAGAGTCATAATAGAAAAAGATCAGATTTTACATGTATGGTCAGATTACGTGAAAAACCTTTATGACGATAGCAGAGACGAACAATATATTGTTCAAAATAACAATGAAGGGCCAGCAATTTTGAAGATGGAGGTTCAGAATGCTCTTAATCATATGAAATCTGGCAAAACCCCCGGTCCAGACAGCGTCACAGCAGAAATGATTAATGCTTTAGAAGAATATGGAATAGATAAAGTTACCAGTCTGCTTAATACAATATATGATACTGGAAACATACCTCATGAGTTATGTAATTCTGTATTTATTGCAATCCCAAAGAAATCAGGAGGCTTGGAATGTGATCAACATCGAACAATTAGTATAATGAGTCACATCACGAAGATTTTGCTAAGAAATATCATGCAAAGAGTTAGGAGGAAAATACAACCTGAAATAGGAGAAGAACAATGTGGGTTTGTAGTAGGCAAGGGTACAGTAAATGCTGTGTATATACTGAGAACCGTAATCGAACGTTCTATAGAAGTAAACAAAGATCTACACCTTTGCTTCATTGACTACACAAAGGCTTTTGATAAAGTGAGACATGTCAACATGATAAGGATGCTTGAAGATCTACAAATTGATGGGAAAGACCTTAGACTTGTAAAAAACATATATTGGAAACAACAAGCTGCCATAAGAGTTGATAATGAAGTAAGCCAATATCAGCCTATTAAGAGAGGTGTGAGACAGGGATGTGTAATGTCTCCAGATCTGTTTTCCCTGTACAGTGAAAATATTTTCAGAAATATTGAAAATATGGAAGGAATCAACATTGGGGGACGATGCATCAATAACATTAGATATGCAGATGATACAGTCTTGATTGCAGACAATGAACAGGACCTGCAAAATTTAGTAGATGCGGTTGTTACACATAGTGAACAACAAGGGTTAGAATTAAATTGTAAAAAGACACAGATTATGGTCGTCACTAAGAAGAACGAAATACCACAGTGTAATATACAAGTAAATGGGAATACTCTTCAACAAGTGAATAGGTACAATTACCTCGGAACAGTAATAACATCTGATGGGAGATGCCTTGAAGAGATTAGAACAAGAATCGCCATGGCAAAAGTAGCCTTTAGCAAGATGAAAAACATACTGACCAATAAAAAGATGTCAATTGAAACGAGAAAAAGAGTGTTGAGATGCTACATAGAACCTGTACTTTTATATGGATGTGAAGCTTGGACAATGAGCAGCCAGGCTGAAAAATATCTGATGGCTGTAGAAATGTGGTTTCTGAGGAAAATGCAAAGAATACCATGGACAGCCAGAAAGACCAATGAACAAGTCCTTCAAGAAACAAATGAAGATCGTAAACTGATCAGAGACATTAGACGTAGACAGTCACAATTTTTTGGGCATGTTATGAGAAGAAATGATTTGGAGAACTTGGTGACAACTGGTAAGATCGAGGGGAACAGACCAAGGGGAAGACCTAGAAACAAGTATCTGGATGGCTTGGCCTTGTGGCATGGTCGAGACAAAAACACGGAACTGATCCACGACTCTGTTGATCGAGTGAGATGGCAGAACATGACCGCCCACGCTTACCGGCATGGCACATGATGGATGGATGGTCCAAAGCCATCTACACTCGAATTATAAAATAATGTCTTTGCTCGTCCATACGTCCTTCTCTCGATCTTCGCAATGTCCTTTCTGCCAATCTTCAGACATCAAGATTCTGCGTTTATCCGCCCGTTTATTTGTAGCTTCGATACACGTTGTGTCCACAGAGTGTTTCGTCCATTCGAATTACTAATTGAACTACTGGTGCCTGTATTTAGCCGACCGATATATCCTAAATCAACATGAGCTGCCGCTCTGTGGAATTTCCCAAGTCGTCTCCCGTTGTTGATGTTGACGATCTTTGATGACGTTTCTGTGTTGACACGTCATGTGCCTGGTTTTCTTAATGTTTTGTTGTTAGGATTCTCTGTTATTTATAATTTATCCTATTGCGTCACACCTGCTACTTGGCAAGGACGTTGCAGTCAAAACCAGCATTTTACCGCCTGTGTTGATGTCTTGGCGAGTCTTTACGTTCAGTAGCTTGCCATTGCTTTCTGAACGACCGGCTCCCATACCAACAAGTTAAAGCCAGCGTGACACGGTATGCTGCCATGTTAATATTTAAACAACATTTACACGTAACCAAAATAAATATAAAAATAAAACCAAGAGAAAGATGACTAGAATAATTCATTACGAGTGTATAAATAGCTGTATAAATAAGAGTCTTTTTTAGTATTGTTAACTCATTGCAAGGTAAAAACAAGGTTTCATCTTTTCGGATTACTTTCTCCGTTCAAAAGTTCACGTTTTTCATCAGCTCTGAAGAACTGAGAATGTGAGATCAGAAATTATGGATCCGTATGATACCTTAAGAACTGTTTTCTTGCGGAAAGAAATATGTGGGTGTTGCTTGAATCTGTAATCCCCGGACGGAATCTGAAGGCACTGAGATAGTCGACATATGACAAACCATTTGTACTTCACGTCCAGTTTATGTACGTTTCCTTCTGTTTATGTTATGCGTCTCCAATTTTCTCAACACATTGTCCTTAATGTATTAATTTTCTACGAACAGTACAAAAATCTCTCGTCCGACCAATAACATACTGTGGATAGCAATGCAGCTAAACACGCATTTCTTGACGCTCATGGTTTTTCATCGTTATAGAGGAATTCCATATGGAAAGTTATGTCTTTATGTTATTCAGAATCGCACCCTTACATTTCTTTTTTGATTATATCTCGTTGTATGAAACGTTCAGCGATTCTGAGTCTTATAATTTTGATAATCATGTTTTCTAATCATAATAACATTAGAGCAAATATCTTCAACTGATCTCCTCGTAGATAGCACTTGCCTGGAATAAAAACGTAACACGTAACACAAGCCAAAATAAATAAGTAAGCCAAGCGACAACTTCTTCTTAAAGATCATCATGGCTCTTCATAGTTTTCACTCATATGTTAATTGTCTGTTCAAATATCAAAGAGGGCAACTGAAAACTATCCCGTGCATCTTTTCATACATGATACGCTTGAGTTTTAGAAAAGGAATATAATCTTCTAGGGATGACTAAACACACAATATAACTGGAAACCTACACCAGAAGTGGACGAGTTTCCCCGTAAAACGCTGTGGCCAGTTGGGGTTTAAACAGAACACGACGGGGTACTTTAAGTGCAGTTCGAATAATGTCAAAATTACCACAGTATCAGAATTACAACGGTGTCCGTGTTACAATAGTGTCAATTTACAACAGTGTCAGAGTTATAACAGTATTAGAGTTACAATAGTATCAACATTACAACAGAATCACCGTTAGAGCAGTATCACAATTATAACAGATGAAGACTGAGCGCTTATGTGAATGCCCCGAGTGCAATGGGGTCGGTTCTTGGCTCAATTCAACTCAACACGGTTAAACAGTATCGCAGTTAGAACAGTATGACAATTTGAATGGTATCACAGTTAGAAAAGTATCAGAGTTAGAGAATTTTACAGTTAGAAGTTATCACAGTTACAACAGTATCAGAGATTTAACAGTCTCATCTCCTCATCATATCATCTCATCATGTTCCTCTTGCACCTTGCGGTGTCGAGGTGAAGTATAGACATCGTGAGAGTGCCCAATTATGGGCTTCATGTATCGATATTCCCATGGACTCTGCTATTCCCTCCGTCCAACGTTTACGTGGTCGGCCTCTTCCTCTGTTTCCATCTGGTCTGTACATCATTGCTTGTTGTGGTATGCTGTTGACTGGTAACCTACTTGCATGGCCAAACCATTTGACTTGCTGTTTTAATAAAATCTAGTGCTGCTATAACACCCACTTTAGTCCGAATTTTTTCATTTCTGATCTTATCTTTTTTTTTTGATACATTGAGTATTCTTCTCAGGAATCTCATTTATGTTGTTGTGATTTTTCTTTTCTCTTTTTCTATCATTGTCCAGGTTTGGCATTGGTAGCATAGAGTTGGTAGAAAGATTGTATTGTAAAGTGCTTTCTTAGTAGTTATTGATACATGCTTGTTTCTAAGTATTGGTGTCATTTGTCCAATGAGTTGGTTTGCCTTATTGCATCTATTTTCGATCTCGTTTTCTGATCTACCATTTGATGATATTATACTTCCTAGGTACTTGAAACTCTTCACTTGTTTCAAGGGATGTTCGTTTAGGTGAATTTTTGTTGGTTTTTCTTCTTTAGTTATAGTCATTACCTCTGTTTTGCTTGTGCTAATTTTCATGTTATGTTCCCTACACATTTCGTTTAAACTATTCATGTGGTCTTGTAATTCAGCTTCTGATTTTGCTATTAGTGCTTGGTCGTCCGCAAACAATAGTTCTCTAATGGTTAGATATGCAGATGGTTCTTTTTTTGTGTTCTGCGGTATTCTTGTGGTCTCTGTTTGGCTGGTTTCTTTACATATGTTGTCTGTATATGTTATGAACAAGAGAGGGGACAGGACACAACCTTGTCGTACTCCAGATCTTATGGTGAAGGGTTCTGAGTGTCCTGCAGTTGCTCTCACTATGCATTCACTGTTGTTATATAAGCTTCTACATAGGTTTGTTAGATGTGTACTCACTCCATATTGTTTAAGGAGTTCCCACAGCTATCTACTCATCTATCTAATGATCAAATGCCTTTTCTTGGTCGACAAAGGCTAAGTAGAGTGTTTCATTGAATTCGATTGATTTTTCTATAAGTTGTCTAAGAGCAAAAAATGGCATCTGAGCATCCTTTGTTTTTCCTAAATCCAAGTTGTGTTTCGCTTAGCTGGGGTTCTAGAGTAGTTCGTATCTTTTCTCAAGAATTTTGCAAAATATTTTCCCAGAATGACTCAGCTGTGAAATGCCTCTGTATTGTGTGCGATCTCTTTTGCTGCCGTTGTTTTTCCAAACTGGGATAATTATGGCGTTTCCCCAGTCACGTGGTGTTTGTTGTTCTACCAAAACATGTTTGAATAGTCTATGTAGCCATGCTGTTCTTACTTCTCTTGCTGCTTTAATTAGTTCATTTGGTAGTTCATCTTGTCCTGGTGATTTATTCAATGGGGCTAACCTGATGGCTTCTATAATTTCTTCTTTTAGTATGTCTGGTTCTAGTTTTTCGGTGGCATCTGTGTAGGTTTCTTGAAGTCCTGTGACATCTGATGGGATGTTGAGAAGTTGATTTAACAGTATCTGAGATATAATAGTATCAGAGACATAATAGTGTGAGAGATATAATATTATCAAAGTTACAACAGCAAGAGAGTTATAACAGTACCAACGTTACAAATGTATTACAATTACGCCTGTATCAAAGTCACAACAGTATCACAGTTCGAACAGTATCACAATTAGAAAAGTATCAGTTAGTTACACAAGCATCACAGCTACAAAAGTATCTCAGTTACAACAGCAACAATTACAACAGTACCAGAGTTAGAACAGTATAAAAGTTACAACAGTACCAGAGTTAGAACAGTATCAAAGTTACAACAGTACAAGAGTTAGAACAATATCAAATAGTATGAAAATTACAGCATTATAAATGTTAGAACAGTATTAAAGTTACAACAGTTTCAAAGTTACACCAGTATCATAGTTAGAACAGTATCACAGCTAGAACATTAGCACAGTTAGAACATTATCATAGTTAGAACAGTACCACACTTAGAACAGTACCATACTTAGAACAGTTTCAAAGTTATAACAGTATCAAAGTTACAACATTATCACAGTTAGAACAGTATCACAGTTAGAACAGTATCACAGTTAGAACAGTACCATACTTAGAACAGTATCAAAGTTACAACAGTATCCAAGTTATAAGAGTATCAAAGTTATAACAGTATCACAGTTAGAACAGTATCACAGTTAGAACATTATCGCAATTAGAACATTATTACAGTTAGAACACTATCAGATTTAGAACAATACCATAGTTAGAACAGTATCACAGTTCGATCATTATCAACGTTACAATAGTACCAGAGTTAGAACAGTATCACAGTTCGAACAGTATCAAAGTTACAACAGCACCAGAGTTAGAACAGCACCAGAGTTAGAACAGTATTAAAGTTACAACAGCACCACAGTTACAACAGTATCAAAGTTACAACAGTACCACAGTTCGAACAGTATCAAAATTACAACAGTATGAACATTACAGCATTATCAAAGCTAGAACTGCATCAAAGCTGCAACATCATCAAACAGTAGAACAGCCTCTGAAATTTGGCAAATTTACGAAACAATGTTTTCCCATTGTGAATGTTAGCAATGAAGACACAGCTATAGTGCACAATTTATTTACTTCGCTGTGCTCATTATGTCAAAAGGAAAATGTGTTTTAGAATGCCTCGCACAAACAATTGTGAAGTGATTCATTCATTCTGTAGCATCTCCTTTGCAGAACCTCGCTCCCATAATAACCTTCCGGAAAACCTCTCGATTATAAGCAAGATGTTCCGCGTTCGATACATCCATCTGGAGATCATCCGCCACATCCTGCACCCATCTTCTCTTTGGCCTTCCTCTTCCTCTCTTTCCAGGCATATACCCCTTGCAAGCAGTCGTTGGTAGTTACTTCGGCGTCGAAGGAATTAGCAACATTCATCTTAGGAACCACATCTCTGTTGCTTCCAAGTTCCTCGTAATTTGTTCATTTACATTCCAAGACTCACTGCAATACAGTGATACAGGTTCTATATACCATTTAGCGTATTCAGTTGTAATGCAATTTGCATATCGTATTAAGAGTAAAATGTATGCGCTATTCAAATATTCACACCAAAATACTTCTTTAAAAGCAGTCAAATATCGACAATCGCTCATTTAATTACGTTACCATGGTGAAATTGATGAGGGCAAGATATCTGGCTATGCCTAGTCTTAGGATGCATGTTGTGGAAGAAAACACACACTTTGTAGCTGTGTGCATTATATTACAGAGATCAAATGTACTAGACTTGTGTAAAACTGGATACAATGTTTTCTACATGACCTGTAAAACTGCCAATCACTTAAATACAACGTGACAGTTATCTTCGTCAGCAGCCAACGGCTTTTCCGCCCTTAGAAAATATATATTCAGATTGATTATTTTCACTTCTGCTTTTCTGAAAGTTCTTAAAAACAGGGCCTAGTTTGTTCAAGTTCATTCAGCGTTGTTGCAGATTTTTGTTTACTTTGTCTATGTTGGTTCCGTTATCAGAGGAAAAGACGCCAATTAATGAATTAAAACACACACAGACATACGCACGCACACACACGTACACACACACACATACACACATACACACACACACACACACACACACACACACACACACATATATATATATATATATATATATATATATATATATATATATCCCTCTCTCTCTCTTTCTCTCTGTGTGTGTGTGTGTGTGTGTTATAAATACATCTAAACTACAATTATTACGAAGAAATGTTCTGTGTAACAAAACCAGTCGTCACATGACCCATCGACTGCCCATTAACCATATTCAATTATGGGGCTGGCACCATATATCCAACATTTTCAAAGTATGGAAAAAGGCCCTTCATCTTTACTTTACAATACACTGTTGAACCTTCAGGAATAGAACTGGGAAATATAATTGATATTATTATGTTTGACACCGCATGTTACAGTTGTTTATTTAAGTCTTCTTTGAGCCCCCGATATTCTTGTTTACATATCTATCTCCTACATAGAGAAGTGTTGTGGTACATTTTTATTATTTCATATGGCGTAGTTTCTACAATAATGCGGTGTCTCCTTTAATATTCACAAATTAAAAAAAAAAATTATACGTATCTCAGAACATGAACCTAGTGTAGGTCTGTTATATGATAGATCCATCACATTTGGTAGGTCTGTGATGTGAGAAGACCATCATATTTGGTAGGCCTGTCATGGGAGAAGACCATCACATTTTGTAGACCTGTGATGTGAGAAGACCATCATATTTCGTAGGTCTGTGATGTGAGAAAACCATCATATTTTGTAGGTCTGTGATGTGAGAAGACCATCACATTTTGTAGGTCTGTGTTCGAGACGACCATCATATTTGGTAGGTCTGTGATGTGAGAAGACCATCATATTTTGTAGCTCTGTGTTCGAGAAGACCATCATATTTGGTAGGTCTGTGATTTGAGAATACCATCATATTTTGTAGGTCTGTGGTGTGAGAAGACCATCATATTTTATAGGTCTGTGATGTGAGAAGACCATCATATTTGGTAGGTCTTTTATGTGAGAAGACCATCATATTTTGTAGGTCTGTGATGTGAGAAGACCATCATATTTGGTAGGTCTTTTATGTGAGAAGACCATCATATTTGGTAGGTCTGTGATGTGAGAAGACCATCCTATTTTGTAGGTCTGTGGCCTAGCACTACGTTCCCACTATGCCACAAGCTGGAGTAATGCGTCGTGTGCATGAGTCCCGGAGGCGAGGGTAATGTAAAAATGTGCACGAGCTTCCATTATAAAGTCCTGGATTTAAAAAAGGGTCATCATTATCATCATCTTCCACGTCTGCCGTCAAGCGCCGTGGGGAGGAATAGTGTGCGCTCCAGCGCCCGATGCGTGGTAGTGAATAGTGTCATTCCGTGTGATTTTAAAATGTCTTTGGTGTCGTCAATCCCTTTTCTTCTCAGGCGTCCTCTTGCTCTGTTGGCAGATGATCTTTGATGTACAGCCAATGCTGGTAGTTGATGGTGTTGCCTTCTAACGACATGGCCAAACCACTTGATCTTCTGTCTTTCAATAAATGTGGCACAAGGTGTTGATCCCACTGTCTGCCTGATAACAGCATTTCTTACGCGGTCTCTGATTGATAAGTTAGTAGCTCTTCTCGGGCATCTCATCTCGCACGTGTTGATTTTGCGAGAGTGTGATTTGCATAAAGTTCAAGTTTGAGATTGATAGCATAGGGTTGGTGTGAATATGCTGTTTATTATCTATCGTTTTGTGGAGATGAGTATATTTGGATGTTTCAGTAAGGGTGATAGTTGATATGTCAGTGCACTAGCTTTTTGACATCTGATTTCGATTTCTCTGTCCAATCTGCCAACTTATTCCAAGAAATTTGAATTCTTTAACTTGTTTCAGAGATGTGCTATTTATATGTATACTTAGTGAACCACGCGATCTGCTAACTTGCATTTCTTCGGTTTTGGCTGTATTTATACTCATATTGTATCTGCTGCATGTTAAACTCAGATTAATAATATGATTTTACTGTCTGCCCTCGTTGCTATAAAACAGGCTCTGATCGTCTGTAAATAGAAGTTCATTTATTTCCCGTGGATCAGTTGTTTCATCTGAAGTAAAGTGTTCTACATTTTATGAATCTGTTCTGTCAAGGTTTGCTTCTTTGGATATTCTGTCCATGTAGTATCCATCTGATGGGCGATGTCTTGAAGAGATTAGAACAAGAATAGCCATAGCGAAAGTAGCCTTTAGCGAGATGAAAAATATACTGACCATTAAAAAAACGGTGTCAACTGAAAAACGAGACAAAGAGTGTTGAGGTACTACATAGAAAGAACCTGTACTTTTGTATGGATGTGAAGCGTCGACAATGAGCAGTCAAGCTGAAAAACATCTGATGGCTGTGGAAATGTGGTTTCTGGGGAGAATGCAAGGAATATCATGGACAGACAGAAAATCTAATGACCAAGTCCTACAAGAAATAAACGAATATCGTACAATAATTAGAGATGGTAGACAGTCAAGATGTTTTGGACGTGTTATGAGAAGAAATAAATTAGAGAAAATGGTGACAACTAGCAAGATCGAGGGAAAGAGATCAAGTGGAAGACAGAGAAGTAAATACATGGGTGACTTAGCTACATGGCATGGCCAAGACAGGAACACTGAGCGGATCCACGACTCTGGTGATCGAGTGAAATGGCGAATCATGACCGCCCACGCTTACCGGGATGGAATATAATGGATGGATGGAGTAAGGGTATCTGGAAATATTGTTTAAGAAACTGGGGTCAGCGTGATACTGGCCACATCAGCCACCAAGTACTGATTGGTCCTAGAACATACAGAGCTAGCACCATATAATAAATAAACCTCACCATATACAAGAGGGTTCTTTGCCTTTGTCTCTTAATGAAAGAAACGCAAATAGTAAAGTCTATAGCACAAGGGACACACGGGACAAGAGTCTAGAAGGAATGAACAACCAGAAATTCGATCCTTGTCCATCTTAGTGCCTCCATTCCTGGCTAATCTAAGTGGACATTCTGAGAGAGACAGCAGATGTGAATAAGTCAATGCAGCTATCAGTCTCATCTCCTAAAGTAAACACCGCTTGAGTGAGTCGGGCGTTGTGCCAGCTCTAGGACTAAGTGCGAATCTAGCTATAGGCATGACTTACACAGTGCACGTTGCTGTGATGCAGATGCAATCTTCTTTCAGACGCGTTTACGCGACCATTTGTTCTTGTTTTTCTTGTTCTTATTCCTCTTATTGCTGTTGTTGTTCTTCCTCTTCGTCTCTTTCTTTCCTCTCCTCCTCCTCCTCCTCCTCCTCCTCCTCCTCCTCCTCCTCCTTCCTTCTTCTTCTTCTTCTTCTTCTTCTTCTTCTTCTTCTTCTTCTTCTTCTTCTTCTTCTTCTTCTTCTTCTTCTTCTTCTTCTTCTTCTTCTTCTTCTTCTTCTCCTTCTTCTTCTTCTTCCGTGACGAATTGGTTACGGACGCAGTTCGCAATCCCGCATACCCGCGTTCAAACCATAGCTGCTGGTGATGTTGCAACAAATCGCCTTGCGTTTTTTTTCATGAAATTGTATGTTTGCCCGTCGCTCAGAAAGCAGTGGCAAACTACTGAACGTAAACTTGCCAAGATATCCCAACAGCAAAACATGCTTTTGTTGATTGCGACCCCCTGTAAAGGATATGCAACTAATTTTGTGTGTGTGTGTAAAGTCTGAGGTTAAGGAAGTTTCGGCGGCGTTCCGCTGGCTGGAGGACAAACGGCACAGATATGATTTAATTGTGACGGAGATATTATGAGAAAGGTGAAGAAAGGCATGCTTCGATCAGAGTGGAAGGTTTCCATTCAACAATAAAAACAAATGAGAGCATCTGTTGGATTATTTTTCAGGACATGCTAGTGTGGTGGTAAACCAGCAGAAGGACAGAATGGCTGGGTCTGCACCACTTGGTGAGGTTCGTGTGTATGGTGCAGAAGAACTGTAAGATGATCACGGCTTGGAGAGAATGGTGCTCTAGGGAGTGAGATGGCATGTCCTATACCCAAAACTCCGAGGAAAGGCCAGGCGGACACGTAATCAGACTACTACTGGTTTCACTTGTTTTGGGGCTATTCGCTGGCTGTTGCAGATGAGGAGGGCGCATTGTGGGAATGCCCCGAATGCTGTCACGTCAGTTTTTGATTCAGCTCAGCTCAACTCAACTCAACTCAACACAAGAGCAGCATTGGGATTTGTGCCATAACATATATGACAATGTATCTCTTAGAACGGGAAGCCTTCTGTGGAAGAAGGCTTAGCCTGTTCTCCGTACTCTCCCCCCCCCCCACACCTGTAAAATTACTCTTTTTTCAGTAAGCACTGGCTATGTTTTAACTGCGCTGTTCAACTGTATGCTCTTTACCACATTTACTCATCATCTAATGCCATGCCGATAAGCTTGGGCTGTAATGGTTCGTCATCTCTCATGATCACCAGTGCCCCGTGTCAAGTCTCGATTTAGCCATATGGCCATAACATCAAGATATGTATCTCTCTGTATTTCCTCTTCTTATTTCCCGTCAATGATGCTAGTTGCTGCTCAAATTCCACCCGTTCTCTTCAAGCGGGTCGTTATTTGACGTAAGGGATGATCAGTGTAATATTAGCCACACGACATATATGGTACCGTTAGCATAAGTACATTTTGGCTAGGCACAGTACGCATGCGCTGGATAGGACACATACGAAGAAAACCAAAGATTAGTGTAGACAATCTCTTGTCAGGAAGCCACAAGGAGAAGGAAATAGTTGGTGGCATAAGACACACTGAGGAGAGAATTGAAGTCAGATATAAAATATATAGGGAGGACATGCAGGGAGCTGCAGAGGATAGTAAAGAATAGGACGCTTGGCGTCAGTTGATTGACGATCTATTCCCCAGTGAACAATAAATGGCAAAAGAAGAAGAGAGCGCGATGACCAAAAAATACAAGAAAAAAAAAAATTTCGAATCCCGTACCTACCATAAATGATAGGGCTTAATTTTATTAAACTAGACAGTGTTATTCAATCCTAAAACCACGACCTCACAACACCTCGAGAAGGTTAATTGAAGCAGTGCTCTATTTAATTTAAAGCAAACAATTTATAGCAGTTTAACTACCAAGTGAGAATGGAGACACTGACGCACAATTAACTTCGTTTCAGAACTGTACACTAGGAATCGGCATGCTACTGTTGTCAGTGCGTGTGTTTTTTAATTATAGATTCCGTGCAGCGGAATATTCAGGGGCAGATTTACAATGTTTTTAAGATAGACTTTAACACAGGTGACCCTAACACTGCTGTATCTTTGTTCAAATAGTTTATATGCGCCTAAACACACACACACACACACACACACACACACACACACACACACACACACACACACACACACGTGTTAAAATGCGCACACGCACACACACACGCACACACACACACACACACACACACGATAGTTTAGATTAGTCGTTGGATCAACATCACGGCACACGGTTTACCCATAAGTGCTCCGTTTTCCTCCTAACTCAAACCTGAGTCTGGAGAAATTCAGCTCAATGCACGAACTCCGTTGCATCGGCGAGGATCCTGAAATACTTTGGGTAGATTTTTAACTCGAAATTTTGCCCGAGTAGCGGCGTTAGGCTACTCTTTTTCGATTTCCAACTGCCAAGGGATTTTTTACGTGCGCAACAATACACACGGGGTCCGATCCCACTACCCAGAGACCAAGGGAAATATTATTACTGGAAATCCAGGTGGATTTTTTAAAATAAATCCCGGTGCTCACCAGGGCCTGAACCCGGGACCTCCAGGACTCGAGGCGGACACCATACCTCGAGACCACTCAGCCTCATATATATATATATATATATATATATATATATCATCATCATCATCATCATCATCATCATCAAGCTGCCTGCTGGCGTAGGCGTTCATGGCTCTCCACAGATCTCGGTCTTTGGTTTTCTGGATCAACTCTGTTGCTGATATTCCTCCATGCCACCGTCTCAATCCATCCAGCATCATTTCTCTTGGTCTGCCTCTGCCTCTTTTCCTCTCGATCTTTCCAGTTGTCACGATGTTCTCCAATGTCTCTCTACTCATTACATGACCAAAGAAAGCTGTTATATAGTGTTCTAGTTTCATTAGCCTGTTTCAGGCAGTCGTTGTTAGTTACTCTGGCAGTCCAAGGAATTCTCAACATTCGTCTCAGGAACCACATCTCTGTTGCTTCTAATCACTTCTTAATTTGTTCATTTACATTCCAAGATTCACTGCCATACAGCAAAACTGGTTCTACATAGCATTTCAGCACTTTCTTTCTTACACTCAGTGATAGTGACCTATTGCACAAGATACTCTTCATTTTTTGAAATGCGGCCTTTGTCTGCCCTATTCTGCTCTTAATCTCTGTTGTACATCTTCCATCTGATGTTATAAATGTCCCTAGGTATCTAAAATTATCCACTTGGTTAAGAATATTTCCTTCTATTTCCATGTCACATTTTGGTGTCACCATTTTCTTTGATATCACCATTGTTACTGTTTTCTTGATATTCAAGGAGAGTCATTTCCTTGCACTCTCTGTTATTACAGTGTCCAACAATTGTTGTAGGTCTGTTGATTTATCTGCCACCAATACTGTGTCATCTGCATAGCGTATATTATTTATATTATAACCTCCAACTAGTATTCCTGGCATCTCTTTGATCTCTCTCATTATTACTTCGCTATACAGGGAGAAGAGATGTGGTGACAAGACACATCCCTGTCGTACTCCTAGCTTTATGTGTTCGTAACTACCCTCTTTATTTCCAATTTTAATTGCTGCTACTTGGTTCCAGTAAATATTCTTTATTATTCTTAAATCTTTCCCATCAATGTTGATATCTTCCAACATTTTAATCAGCTCATCATGTTTTACTTTATCAAATGCCTTAGAATAATCTATGAAGCATAAATATATGTCTTTCTGTTTCTCTATTGACCTTTCTATTAGTGTCCGTAATGTATATATTGCATTGTTTGTGCCCTTTCCCTCCACAAATCCATAATGTTCTTCACTAATTTCCATTTTTATTTTCTTTCTGGTTCTTCTCATTATGATTCTGAGCAGAAGCTTAGTGATATGGTTTATGAGGTTAATTGTACGAAAATCGTCACATTCAATTGCTCCTGGTCCCTTTGGTATTGCTATAAATACAGATTGCAGCATATCACTGGATAAATATCCACTGCTGTAAATATCATTTAACATTTTGGTTAATATATCTACTCCAAATTCTCCCAATACTTCTAATTCTTCTATTGTGATTTCATCTGGTCCAGCTTTTTTTCCTTTCTTCATGTATTTCACAACGTCAGCGATTTCTTCTTTTAGAATAGGTGGACCTTCTAAGTTGCTGTCATATATTTTTGAAGGGAGTGGGAAATCACTTTGGTGCATGCCCCATTTCTAACAAAAGAAGTTGGGCCCCATCCTCTTCTATCTTAAATAACCCCAGAATATGTACCTTGAGTTATCTGCAGGCCTCGTCTTATTGTCTAGTAGATATTGATAATGGCCCTGGTGAGAATAATGATTACTAACTGGGATTCTGCTCCTTCTCCAAGGATTCTTATAGCTCTTGAGCCCCCCCCCCCTTTTTGTTTATCAAATCTGAGGAAAGTCTGGAGAAGTCTCTCAGCTTGATTTAGATGAAGAAAGCATGGATGTTGAGCAGTTGATAGATCTAGAGTCTTCTCTCCCCCATTTTAGTAAGTCATTATGAGTGGATTTGGTTTTTAACAATTAAACATTTAACAAATCTCAGTAGACACTGACACATGTTGTACATATTTGACAAATCTCAGTAGACATTGACATATGTTGTACACACACAAGATGAAGAATCTCAGATAGGTTTGACTTGACAAATCACATAAGGTCATTGAACAGTTCATCATTTTATTGACTGGCCTGTGTCCTCTGGCCCATTACATCCATAGTCACAGTGGTTTACACCGGAGAACATATAAATTGGCCTATAGACCACAGTTTACAGTCAAGCTTAAATAAATATCAATGTCCACATGTTTGAATAACACTGTAAACATTCAAATGGTATATATTATGAGTGTGGTGATGTTCATTCAACATGGTAGGTATGTGTCCCTGAAATGGTGTGGTGTGTTCTTGTGAGAGACATAAAACCTGTGCTGGAGAGATTTAGGATCAGCCTCGGTCCATTGACGGATCCGCTTCAGTTCTGCCCGTGTAGGGTGGTCAGAGTTTATCACACTGTGTGCGCCTTGTATCAACTGGTTCCTGCTGTATGTAAGTTCTCATTTGACCTGGGGTCAGTGAAACGTGTACAGTAAGACAGTGACAAGAGTGAGGAAGGGTCAAGATGCGTGTAAATAAATGACATACATTTATAACATTTCTATCACTCAATTGTTTTTGTAGTGTGTATAAATAATTCTCTGTGTTTTCCCAATTAACCAACTTCTTCTTCTTCTTTGTATAATAACTCCTCTCCTATTACCTGTTGTTGTTGTGGTGTTGAGTGTTGAGTTGTGGGTGGTTGTGTTTGTTAAGTTGTGTTGAGTAATGAGTTAAGTCAACTTCTGGTGGTGTTCCGCGAAGCACAATTTTCTCATGTAATGCAGTTCATAAGTGCCCTTATCTAATTAAATTGTGACATAAATATAAATATTTATTCCATCAAACCCTATTTATTCAACAGATGAAGCAGAAAGGAAAGATTGATTTCTCTTTCAGCCTTCTAGATTGTAAACAGGCATAGACAAGTCTGTTTTAGAACAAGGCACTTGTTCTAGTACACGAACTGTCATTTTAGCTGTAGATAGTGATAGCATTTTTAACAGTGATTCTGACGAAATGCACAAGATTGCTTTCGAATCATCACTTCTCACAGTTGTTTAGAATAGAATGTAGTAGTATTATGCACTTTCTAAAGTTAATAATTATCTTTAAGAATATCAGAGATTGCAGTATTCGAAGAGAGTAGTAGATTGTCAGTTGCCCGGGAATCGGCTCTGCGTGGTCAGAATGGAGCAGTCAAACATTTTTCACTTCCGAGGTTTTAATTGATAATAATACATTTCAATTGACATTACGAACACTGTATACCCTTACTGGTCACTTGATACATCTGGTCATCAGTTTAATCAAAGGAATAACAAGCTTACCCCGGATATAGACATTCTGCCTTCCCTATTTGAAAATTTGGTCACACAATTTTCCACGTCTGTTCGCCAGGCATGTTTTAGGAAGAGTGCGTGATTAGCATAATCTATACAGGCGTTGGCGCGAAGGAATTGTCACATGTCTCTTTTGTCCAATGGTCTCCTGAGCTTGGGCTGATGAAATATTTCTTAGAATTGACGTCATCTTCTGTCAATTGTTCAAGTTTCAATTTGATGTGATGTTAATTTTGCCGTTCTGGTTTCAGTTTGCGTTGGTGTAGTCAATTGTTATGAATTTTCCCCTCTCTTTGGCGTGCAGTCTTGTAAATTGAATAATGGTGGTTAGCGTTATGCCACAGTTGCTTTCTTCTGTTAATTCTTCTCTTTCCCCATCATATAATTCTCTTATATACTCATTCCACCTCTTCATTATATCACCTTCCTCCAATAATATCTTTCCTGTTTTTGATTTCAAACACCCTGTATTTATTCTTATTTTTCATCCAGTGAGCTCACTGATTTGTCTGTGCATATTTTTTGTATCTTTAATGCCATTTAATTCAATTTCTTTGCGCTGCTCATTTAACCAACTTTCTTTTGCCTTCCCACATTTATCTTTTATTTATTTATTTATCTTAGCATATTCTTGTTTGTCATTTTTACTCTGTTTTCTTTTGTCCATCAGTATTAAGATTGTTTCATTCATCCATTTTTTTCTTAGCTGTTTGACTTCTCTCCGGTAATATTTCTTTGCTAGTTTGATGAATGGAGTCCCTTAACATTTCCCATTGTTCATTTATATTCTGTATTTTAGCTATTGCATTGTACCTTTTTTTCATAGTCACTATGTATTGTTCTTGAATTTCTTTATCTACTTTCAGAACCTCTTTATTAAGTCTCATGTTCCTAACAATTTTTTTCCCCCTCTCTTTAATCTTACTTTTATTTGTCCACATAGTGGTACATGATCACTATTACAGTCGGCGCCAGGCATTGTTTTTACATTAATTAGAGCATTTCTAAATCTTTTATTAATTAGTATGTAGTCAATATGGTTGCGTATTTTCTGATCAGGGCATTTCCATGTGTATAGTCGTCTTTTATGGTGTTTAAACCAAGTGTTTCCAATTATCATATCATTGATATTCGCCCATTCTATTAGCTTTTCCCCTCTTTCATTTCTTGTACCTAAACCATAATTCCCCACTACATCCTCCATTTTCCCCTCTCCTACTTTTGCATTAAAATCTCCAAGTATTATTTTTATTTCTTGTGATCCGATTTGAGCCATCGCCATTTCTATTTCGTCGTAAAAGTGTTGTATTTCTTCATCACTACTGCTTGTTGTTGGTGCATATACTTGTATAATATTTATATCTATTGGTTTGCCTTTGATTTTGACCAAAATAACTCTATGTGAAATACACCAGTATCCATTAAGTGACTTGGCCGTTTCTTCGTCAAGTATTATTCCTACACCTTTTTCATGTGTATCCCCTCCAGAATAAATTATTGTGTGGTTGTCAGCTATAATTTTGCCCGATCCCTTCCATCTCATCTCACTAACGCCTAGTATATTCATATTCATGCTATCCATTTCTCTTAGAACATTGTTCAATTTTCCTAGCTCATTTAATGTCCTAATGTTCCATGTTCCTACTATAAATCTATTTATTTTATTTATGATTTTGCCATCAGAAGCTGGATGACGATCTGGTGTCATCTGTGGCTCATGACTGTCCCTACCGGACGAGGATGTCCTAAGACAGCCATTAACGTCGTTCACTAACTCTGATATGTGTTGTGCCATGAAGTCTTAGGAAGATAATGTGGTGGTTTCCCCTTGCCTTCCACATCCACATGGTGGTCTTTTACCTCTCTCTCTCTCTCTCTCTCTCTCTCTATATATATATATATATATATATATATATATATATATATATATATATATATATATATATATCATCTCATCTCATCGTGTTCCTCTTGTACCTTGCGGTGTCGAGGTGAAGTATAAACATCGTGAGAGTGCCTGATTATGGGCTTCATGTATCGATATTCCCATGGACTCTGCTATTCCTTCCGTCCAACATTTACGTGGTCGGCCTATTCCTCTGTTTCCATCTGGTCTGTACATCATTGCTTGTTGTGGTATGCTGTTGACTGGTAACCTACTTGCATGGCCAAACTATTTGACTTGCTGCTTTCTAATAAAATCTAGTGCTGCTATAACCCCCACTGTAGTTCTAATTTTTTTATTTCTGGTCTTATCTCTTCTTGATACGTTGAGTATTCTTCTCAGGAATCTCATTTCTGTTATAGTGATTTTTCTTTTCTCTTTTTCTGTCATTGTCCAGGTTTGGCATTGGTAGCTTAGCGTTGGTAGGAAGATTGTGTTGTAAAGTGATTTATTAGTAGTTATTGATACATGTTTGTTCTTTAGTATTCGTGCCATTTGTCCAATGAGCTGGTTTGCCTTATTACATCTATTTTCGACCTCTTCTTCTGATCTGCCAATTGATGATATTATACTTCCTAGGTACTTGAAACTCTTTAAGGGGTGTTCGTTTAGGCGAATTTTTTTTTTTTTTTCTTCTTTAGTTATAGCCATTACCTCTGTTTTGCTTGTGCTAATTTTCATGTTATGTTCTCTACACATTTCATTTAGACTATTCATGTGGTCTTGTAATTCAGCTTCTGATTTTGCTATTGGTGCTTGGTCGTCCGCAAACAGGAGTTCTCTAATGGTTAGATATGCAGATGGTTCTTCTTCTGTGTTCTGTGGTATTCTTGTGGTCTCTGTTCGGCTGGTTTCTTTACATATGTTGTCTATATATGTTATGAACAAGAGAGGGGACAGGACACACCTTTGTCGTAATCCAGATCTTATGGTGAAGGGTCCTGAGTGACCTCTAGATGCTCTCACTAAGCATTCACTGTTGTTATATAAGCTTCTACATAGGTTTGTTAGATGTGTACTCACACCATATTGTTTAAGGATTTTCCACAGCTTGTTTCTATCTACTCATCAAATGCCTTTTCTTGGTCGACAAAGGCTAAGTAGAGTGTTTCACTGAATTCGATTGATTTTTCTATAAGTTGTCTAAGAGCAAAAAATGGCATCTGTGCATCCTTTGTTTTTCCTACATCCAAGTTGTGTTTCGCTTAGCTGAGGTTCTAGAGTAGTTCGTAATCTTTTCTCAAGAATTTTGCAAAATATTTTCCCAGAATTATTCAACAGTGAAATGCCTCTGTATTGTGGGCAATCTCTTTTGCTGCCGTTGTTTTTCCAAACTGGGATAATTATGGCGTTTCCCCAGTCACTTAGTGTCTGTTGTACTACCAAAACATGATTGAATAGTCTATGTAGCCACGTTGTCCCTACTTCTCTTGCTGCTTTAAATAGTTCATTTGGTAGTTCATCTTGCCCTGGTGATTTGTTCAATAGGGCTAACCTGATGGCTTCTATAATTTCTTCTTTTAGTAGGTCTGGTTCTAGTTCTTCGGTGGCATCTGTGTAGGTTTCTTGAAGTCCTGTGACATCTGATGGGATGTTGAGAAGTTGATTTAACAGTATCAGAGATATAATAGTGTCAGAGACATAATAGTGTGAGAGATATAATATTATCAAAGTTACAACAGCAAGAGAGTTATAACAGTACCAAAGTTACAAATGTATTACAGTTACGCCTGTATCAAGGTCACAACAGTATCACAGTTCGAACAGTATCACAATTAGAAAAGGATCAGTCAGTTACACAAGCATCAGAGCTACAAAAGTATCTCAGTTACAACAGCAACAATTACAACAGTACCAGAGTTAAAACATTATCAAAGTTAGAACAGTACTATACTTAGAACAGTATCAAAATTAGAATAGTATCAAAGTTAGAACAGTATCACAGTTAGAACAGTATCACAGTTAGAACATTATCAGATTTAGAACAATATCACAGTTAGAACAGTATCATAGTTAGAACATATTCATACTTAGATTAATACCAGTGTAAGAACAGTATCACAGTTAGAACATTATCACAGTTAGAACAATATCAGATTGAGAACAATACCAGAGTTAAAACAGTAGAACATTATCATAGTTAAACATTATCAGAGATAGAACAGTACCATACTTAGAACTGTATCAAAGTTATAACAATATCAAAGTTACAACAGTATCAAAGTTAGAACAGTATCACAGTTAGAACATTATCACAGTTAGAACATTATCACAGTTAGAACACTATCAGATTTAGAACAATACCAGAATTAGAACAGTATCACAGTTAGAACATTATCAACGTTACATCAGTACCAGAGTTAGAACAGTATCAAAGTTACAACAGTATCACAGTTCGAACATTATCAAAGTTACAACAGCACCAGAGTTAGAACAGTATCAAAGTTACAACAGCA
Organism: Cepaea hortensis; assembly: GCA_963921405.1. Lineage (NCBI taxonomy): Eukaryota > Metazoa > Mollusca > Gastropoda > Stylommatophora > Helicidae > Cepaea > Cepaea hortensis. The sequence goes on along the minus strand of OY992880.1, from coordinate 82,542,900 downwards.
TTACAGCTACAACATTATCAAAGTTACAACAGTACCACAGTTCGAACAGTATCAAAATTATTACAACAGTATGAACATTACAGCATTATCAAAGCTAGAACTGCATCAAAGCTGTAACATCATCAAACAGTATAACAGCCACTGAAATTTGGCAAATCTACGAAACAATGTTTTCCCATTGTGAATGTTAGCAATGAAGACACAGCTATAGTGCACAATTTATTTACTTCGTTGTGCTCATTATGTCAAAGGGAAAATGTGTTTTAGAATGCCTCGCACAAACAATCGTGAAGTGGTTCATTCATTATGTAGCATCTCCTTTGCAGAACCTCGCTCCCATAACAACCTTCCGGAAAACCTCTTGATCATAAGCAAGATGTTCCGCGTCCGATACACCCATCTGGAGATCATCCGCCACATCCTGCACCCATCTTCTCTTTGGCCTTCCTCTTCCTCTATGTTGCTTCCAAGTTCCTCGTAATTTGTTCATTTACATTCCAAGACTCACTGCCATACAGTGATACATGTTCTATATACCATTTAGCGTATTCAGTTATAATGCAATTTGCATATCGTATTAAGAGTAAAATGTATGCGCTATTCAAATATTCACACCAAAATACTTCTTTAAAAGCTGTCAAACATCGACAATCGCTCATTTAATTACGTTACCATGGTGAAATTGATGAGGGCAAAATATCTGGCTATGCCTAGTCTTAGGATGCATGTTGTGGAAGAAAAAAATACTTTGTAGCTGTATGCATTATATTACAGAGATCATATGTACTAGACTTGTGTAAAACTGGATACAATGTTTACTACATGAACTGTAAAACTGCCATTCACTTAAATACAACGTGAAAGTTATCTTCGTCAGCAGCCCTTAGAAAATATATATTTAGATTGATTATTTCCACTTCTGCTTTTCTGAAAGTTTTTAAAAACAGGGCCTAGTTTGTTAAAGTTCATTAAGCGTTGTTGCAGATTTCTTTTTACTTTGTCTATGTTGGTTCCGTTATGAAAGGAGAAGACGCCAATAAATGAATTACAACACACACAGACATACACACACACACACACACACACATATATATATATATATATATATATATATATATATATATCCCTCTCTCTCTCTCTACCTCTCTCTCTCTCTCTTTCTCTGTGTGTGTGTGTGTGTGTGTGTGTGTGTGTGTGTTATAAATCCATCTAAACTACAATTGGTACGAAGAAATTAGTTAGTTTAGTTATCAGTTGGGGTATCTTCGTTGCACTCCGGACATGTCCATAGGTGCTCAGATCCTCCCCCCAGCATATGCATCAGCGTCCGGTGGCTAATAGTGCCAGTTCTGTGTTGGTTGACGAGGCGCTTTGTTTTCCCGATGTACCTCTCGCGTCTGGCTGTGCCGATTCTTACTCCCAGGTCTTTCATCCTGGAAAGCGATGTGGAATCACTGGCGTCAAAATCCTCTGTTCTCGCCATATCTTTAAGGGCGTTAATAACATCGGCACGATCCATGGGCTGGCCATCTACAGGGGGTGCAGAGCCAGCCAATTTATCAGCTCGTTCATTTCCCTCGACTCCCGCATGTCCCGGGACGAAGATGAAGGTGACTTTGCGGACAACAGACTTCCGCAGCGACTCAGTCCACTGTCTACGTACAGATCCAGCTTCGACCTTCTGAATCATGCTCATTGAATCACTTAGTACACACACGTTGGTATAATGCTGTGATTCCAGCCATATGAAAGCCTGTGTAACTGCCATCACCTCCATCGTCATGCTGCTCGTGGTCATGGAGTGGGCACCACTGGATTCTTGAACGGTTCGGCCCGCTGAGCGGGCTGTAAATGCCCACGCACTTCGCTGCTGCTTTACAACAGATCCATCTGTATAGATGAGCACTTCGGGGCTATCTGAGTGATCATAGATGAGCGCGTTAACCTCTGCATTGACAGCGGCAGGGTTCTGCTCTCTGCACCGTCTGTCGAGTGTGATAATGCAGGAGAAGGTACACTTAAAAGCTGGAGGCACCGGCACCCATTCCTTGCCGGGGTTGATACTGGTAAGACTGCAGACTTGTCCGACGACATCTTCCGCCCGACCCATCCAATAGAAGAAATATTATGTGTAATAAAACCAGCCATCGACTGCCCATTAACCATATTCAATTATGCGGCTGGCATCATATATCCAACATTTTCAAAGTATGGAAAAGGGCCCTTCATCTTTACTTTACACTACACTGTTGCATCTTCAGGAATAGAACTGGGAAATATAATTGATATTCTTATGTTTGACACCGCATGTTACAGTTGTTTATTGAAGTCTTCTTTGAGCCCCCGATATTCTTGTTTACATCTCTATCTTCTACATAGAGAAGTGTTGTGGTACATTTTTATTATTTCATATGGCGTAGTTTCTACAATAATGCGGTGTCTGCTTTGATATTCAAAAATTAAAAAAAAAAAATTAAAAGTATCTCAAAACAGGAACCTATTGTAGGTCTGTTATATGATAGGTCCATCACATTTTGTAGGTCTGTGATGTGAGAAGACCATCATATTTTGTAGGCCTGTGATGTGAGAAAACTATCATATTTAGTAGGTCTGTGTTCGAGAAGACCATCACATTTTGTAGGTCTGTGATGTGAGAAGACTATCACATTTGGTAGGTCTGTGATGTGAGAAGACCATCATATTTTGAAATCCTGTGATGTGAGAAGACCATCATATTTGGTAGGCCTGTGATGTGAGAAGACTATCATATTTTGTAGGTCTGTGATGTGAGAAGACTATCACATTTGGTAGGTCTGTGATGTGAGAAGACCATCATATTTTGAAATCCTGTGATGTGAGAAGACTATCATATTTGTTAGGCCTGTGATGTGAGAAGACAATCATATTTTGTAGGTCTGTGATGTGAGAAGACCATCATATTTGGTAGGTCTTTTATGTGAGAAGACCATCCTATTTTGTAGGTCTGTGGCCTAGCACTACGTTCCCACTATGCCACAAGCTGGAGTAAAGCGTCGCGTGCATAGTCCCCGAGGCGAGGATAATGTAAAAATGTGCACGGGCTTCCATTTTAAAGTCCTGGATTTAAAAAAGGGTCATTATTATCATCATCTTCCACGTCTGCCGTCAAGCGTCGTGGGGAGGAATAATATGCGCTCCAGCGCCCGATGGGCGGCTGTGGATAGTGTCATTCCGTGTGATTTTAAAATGTCTTTGGTGTCGTCAGTCTCTTTTCTTCTCAGGCGGCCTCTTGCTCTGGTGGCAGATGATCTTTGATGTAAGGCCAATGCTGGTAGTTGATGGTGTTGCCTTCTGACGACATGGCCAAAACACTTGATCTTCTGTCTTTCAATAAATGGGACACAAGGTGTTGATCCCAGTGTCTGTCTGATAACAGCATTTCTTTCGCCATCTCTGATTGTTAAGTTAGTAGCTCTCCTCAGGCATCTCATCTCGCAGGTGTTGATTTTGCGAGAGTGTGATATGCATAAAGTTCAAGTTTGAGATTGATAGCATAGGGTTGGAGTGAATATCCTGTTTATTATCTATCGTTTTGTGGACATGAGTATATTTGGATGTTTCAGAAAGGGTGATAGTTGATATGTAAGTGCACTAGCTTTTTTGACATCTGATTTCGATTTCTCTGTCCAATCTGCCAACTTCTGTGATCATACTTCCAAAAAATTTGAATTATTTAACTTGTTTCAGAGATGGGCTATTTATCTGTATACTTAGTGGACCAGGAGATCTGCTAACTAATTACTTCGGTTTTGGCTATATTTATATATACTCATATTGTATATGCTGCATGGTAAACTCAGATTATTAATGTGATTTTACTGTCTGCCCTCGTTGCTATAAAACAGGCTCTGATCGTCTGTAAATAGAAGTTCATTTATTTCACGTGGATCAGTTGTTTCATCTGAAGTAAAGTGTTCTACATTTTATGAATTTGTTCTGTCAAGGTTTGCTTCTTTGGATATTCTGTCCATGTAGTATCCATCTGATGGGAGATGTCTTGAAGAGATTAGAACAAGAATAGCCATAGCGAAAGTAGCCTTTAGCGAGATGAAAAATGTACTGACCATTAAGAAAAACGATATCAATTGAAAAACGAGACAAAGAGTGTTGAGGTGCTACACAGAACCTTTACTTTTGTATGGGTATGAAGCGTGGATAATAAGCATTCAAGCTAAAAACATCTGATGGCTGTGGAAATGTGTTTTCTGAGGAGAATACAAGGAATATCATGGACAGGCAGAAAAACTAATGACCAAGTCCTCCAAGAAATAAATGAAAATCGTACAATAATTAGAGATGTTAGACGTAGACTGTCAAGATGTTTTGGACGTATTATGAGAAGAAATAAATTAGAGAACTTGGTGACAACTGGCAAGATCGAGGGAAAGAGATCAAGTGGAAGACAGAGAAGTAAATACGTGGATGGCTTGGCTACGTGGTGTGGTCGAGAAAGGAACACTGAGCGGATCCATGACTCTGGTAATCTAGTGAAATGGCGAATCATGACCGCCCACGCTTACCAGGATGGAATATAATGGATGGATGAAGTAAGGGTATCTGGAAATATTGTTTAAGAAACTGGGGTCAGCGTGATACTGGCCACATCAGCCACCAAGTACAGATTGGTCCTAGAACATACAGAGCTAGCACCATATAATAAATAAACCTCACCATATACAAGAGGGTTCTTTGCCTTTGTCTCTTAATGAAAGAAACGCAAATAGTAAAGTCTATAGCACAAGGGACACACGGGACAAGAGTCTAGAAGGAATGAACAACCAGAAATTCGATCCTCGTCCATCTCAGTGCCTCCATTCCTGGCTAATCTAAGTGGACATTCTGAGAGAGACAGCAGATGTGAATAAGTCAATGCAGCTATCAGTCTCATCTCCTAAAGTAAACACCGCTTGAGTGAGTCAGGCGTTGTGCCAGCTCTAGGACTAAGTGCGAATCTAGCTATAGGCATGACTTACACAGTGCACGTTGCTGTGATGCAGATTCAATCTTCTTTCAGACGCGTGTACGCGCCCATTTGTTCTTGTTTTTCTTGTTCTTATTCCTCTTATTGCTGTTGTTGTTCTTCCTCTTCGTCTCTTTCGTTTCCTCCTCCTCTTCTTCCTCCTCCTCCTTCTTCTTCTTCTCAGTGGCGTCACTGGGGTTGGTGTCACCCAGTGCGATAAACTCTTGGTGTCACCCCTCTAGACTTTCACCATGGTCTTCTTCCGAGTGTTCCTGTACCATATATAATCGCATATAGTAATGTTTGTAAAATAAGTCAAAAAGTTAATAAGAACATAAGAAAGAAAACAAATTGAACAATATAACTTCAATACTTCAGGTAAAATATAAATAAAGAACTTCGACAAACTCGGACAAAGTTAAATTTTTGTTATTTAACATTAAAATTTCTGTTATTTAAAATTAAAAGTTTCCCATCCTGGTCTTCAAAGCTGCAAACCTGTCAATCACATCATCAAAATCAATATCTTTCACCATATCACTTTCAATTGATAATATAGCCAGATCAGAAAGTCTTGACTGTCCCATGGTTGATCGCAAATAGTTCTTTATAAGTTTCAGTTTTGAAAAGCTCCTCTCACATGAAGCCACAGACACACAGATCGTAAGAAATAGTTGTAGGCTTAGTGAGAGTATTGGGAGAGATTCAAGGAAATCCCAGTCAACTATGAATTTTAAAATATCAAATATTGACCAGTCTTTGGCTTTGTGGATATCAATATCTGCTGCCTTCAGGTGTCTTCTCAGCCTTGGTATTTCTTTTAAAAGCTCTACTTCGGATAGCTCATCATAGAAAGTGGTCAATTTTGGAACTGACACCAGCAACTCTTCTTCAGTTGCTGATAGAAGACTCTTGGCTTGAACAGCCTCAAACATATTTGCTACTTCCTTGATCGCTATTGATCTGGTCTGGAGTTCAGAATGAAAACGATCAATACACTCCAGCATCGCCCTATTGTTTTCTTCTTGCATAGTGAGTCCAGCATCTGAAGCATCTCTGAGTTGTTCCCCTGCCATTCTCTTCTTGAACCTTAATCTTCTCTCTACTGTTATTCCAAATTGGTCTGCTTTTAAAAGTGACTTTTCAATTGCATGCTCCATTAAGTGACTGCGCTACTCCTGCAGAAAAAGTCTTAATGCCTCTAACTTGGTCACTACTTTGTCAAGAGTTAAGCCTTTAGTCTGCAGATACTGCTGTGTCAAATTAACTTCCTCAAGTACAGCAGCCCAAAAGTAAAGGTAGCACAGAAACATGAAATCACAGACAGCAGGTAAAAGACCTTGTGCTGCACCTCTTGTTTCCACATTTTCACGAGGATCACATAGAGCTTCAATCGCCGCCACACATTCATCAAATTTATCTTTCACCGGTTTAACAGCAGCATGATGTGCACTCCAGCGTGTTGTTGATAGCCTTTTAATCGACATTGCAGTGTGTTCAATTAAAACATCCCATCGATGGGTGGAAGCAGCAAAGAAGGAATACATTCTCTCAAGAGTTCCAAAAAATGTTACACATAAAGCATTTTCAGCTAAAGAGTGTTGACCACACAAGTTAAGCGAATGATCCACGCATCCGTTAAAAATAGCTTTCTTATTCTTTCTTTTCAGAATGGCTTGAACACCTCCATGAATTCCAGACATTGTGGCAGCATTATCATAACCTTGAGCTCTGCACATCATTATGTCAAGTCCATCACTTTCTAGATTTTTTAAAATGTCTGAACTGAGGTCATCAGCTTTTTTCCCCTTTAAAGGGAAAAATCCTAGAAACACTTCTCTCACTTCAACTTCCCCATTGTGGATTTTCACATATCTGATCACCTCAGACATCTGGTCAGTGTGTGATATGTCAGGTGTGCTGTCGAACATAATTCCAAAATACCTTGCAGCCTTTATATCATTTACAAGAATTTCTTTCACATGATTTGCCAGAACAGTTATAAATTCATTCTGAGTTTCTGGTGAAAGATAAGATACGAATGCTTTTACTGTTACAGATATAGTTCGCTTTAATCTCATTAGGTGCTCTTTCAACACAGGGTCATATTTAGAAAGCATCTCAACCATCTCAAGAAAGTTTCCTTTATTCAACGAAGATGCATCTTCCTTATGGCCACGAAATGCCAGATTTTGCTTAGCAAGAAACAATGTGATATCAAGCAACCTGTGCAAGATATCCCTCTTTTTTTTTTTTACTCCCTATCCATTACAGCAACACTGTCGGCATCAATTGTTTTGTGCAGCTTAAGGCCTGCTGCCAATGTTTTCCATTTTTCAAGGCAACCTAGATGGTCATCCGATATCTCATGATTATGTAATTTTGGGCTCAGCTTCCACCACTGCTGAAACCCAGTGACAAATTTTGATGTTTGCTCTGTTACATTAACAGCAAAGAGTCTGCAGCAAAAGCAGTATAATTTCTCACTGACGAGCGAGTAAACCATCCATGACCGCAGTATTTTCTCACCATTTGGCATCGTCTCGTAGAACCATTCTTTTGACAGCTGGCGCACATCTCATTTAGTCTTTGCACCTTGCCTTGTCACAGTACTGAAAGGCCCATCCTTGTTCTGAAAAGAACAACTTCCTCTTTTGATAATTTCAACTCGAAAATGATCTGGAACTGGTGCATTCCAGAAAGAAGCATCACATAAAATATTACAATTTTTCTCATCCACTTGACTCATCACATTTACAGTATCAAGACGCGAATCATTTTCAGCATGCATTTCTGTTTCAACTTCATCCACTGCTATTTCATTATGTATTCCTGCATCAATCTCGTGATTCTCTTCCATTTCTGGCTCTAGTTGCTCTTTTGAAGAATGCATGCTGTCAGCATGGGAGGAATCCTTATCAATTGTAGATTCAGGAAGAACGTCTTTTGATGAACCTTGTCCATCACTTGGTCTCTTGACATATTGAAGGTTCATCAAAAGACGTTCTTCCTGAATCTACAATTGATAAGGATTCCTCCCATGCTGACAGCATGCATTCTTCAAAAGAGCAACTAGAGCCAGAAATGGAAGAGAATCACGAGATTGATGCAGGAATACATAATGAAATAGCAGGTAGTGATTTTAGTGATTCACATTTTTTCTTCTTTGCTTTTCGCTGCTCGCATCCACTAGGCCTCTTTGATTTGTGCACTCCATGTGGCATGATGGAATATTCTAAAATAATAAATCTATAATAAATTAGGGACTTAAAAATATACAACTAAACAAAAAGATATAATATAAATATATAAAATCTGTATAAATAATTATAATCCAAACATTTATGATTTATTCATAATTTAATAAATATAGTTATTTAGGTTAAATTGCGTTGTTTACCGTAGAATTAAAATGTAATTAAAAAATGATTATGTACACTAAAAAGAACCGTCTAAAAAAAGAAAACTTGTCATACAAAATATTAAATTTTTTTAAATATTGTCCATGGAAGTTACAACTTTTTTATTTCATTGTAACAAGTTTGAGTGGATTGTAACTTTTTTACTGGCTAATGGAGTATTGAACATACCAACCTGCATACGATGCGGATGGCAAATGCTGCAAGGCACAATTAATGGATTCATATACAAATGTAACCGGCGGTCAACAATATTCGTTGCAACACTTCTTCTTAACTTTTATCAGGAAGTTTTGTCGCCAATGCACGACTGTCATTTCATTACATATATTTTATTATTTTATATTGCGAATTGCTGGCGAATGTCAGTAACCGCATCCATTATTGGGGGGATCTGCGTGTGGCAGTCTCAACAGTGACTCATTGGTTCGAAAAATTACACAACCGTTATTTATTTTTCTATTTCCATCTTTTTAATTAACAAATTAAATAAAAAAATTAAAATATTTATTTTTCAGACAGATAGAAAAACGTGTGTATGCCGTAATTATTAATTTATTGTAGTAGTAAACTACTAGTATACTATAGTATAGTAATACTAACATTTTTAAGTGGAAGCCTGCCACTGATTTTCTCCTTTAAAATTTATGCCCTGTCCTAATTAATTTACTTTAAAATATTTATATTTTAGTGATATTGATACAATTATAAAATTTCGAAAAAATAATTATTTACATAAAAAACGAACCTGTAAACAACGTCTGTCATTTTCTGCAACCACGTGACTCCACACGTCATTAATTGGTGCGTTTGCAAATGACCCACGATTCTACTCCGACTCCGATTCTCCGAGCAGCTCTGAGCTCTGAGTCTTATTCATTTAAGCACCAGACGCTCTGCATGGTGGCACCCTGTGCCTCCTCATGTATTTAACAATGAACGGTTATGAAACCCGACTAGACAGAGCTATGTCTGCTTTGTCAAATTTGCAATTTTTTTATTTTGGTGTCACCCCTTGACGGTGTCACCCGGTGCGGCCCGCACCCCCGCACCCCCCTAGTGACGCCCCTGCTTCTTCTTCCTCTTCTTCTTCTTCTTCTTCTTCTTCTTCTTCTTCTTCTTCTTCTTCTTCTTCTTCTTCTTCTTCTTCTTCTTCGTGACGAAGTGGTTACGGACGCAGTTCGCAATCCCGCATACCCGCGTTCAAAGCATAGCTGCGGGCGATGTGGCAACAAATCGCCTTGCGTTATTGTTTCATGAAATGGTATGTTTGCCCGTCGCTCAGAAAGCAATGGCAATCTACTGAACGTAAACTTGCCAAGAGATCCCAACAGCAAAACATGCTGGTGTTGATTGCGACCCCATGTAAAGGATATGCAACTAATTTTGTTGTTGTTGTAAAGTCTGAGGTTAAGGAAGTTTCGGCGGCATTCCGCTGGCTGTAGGACAAACGGCACAGATATGTTATAATTGTGACGGAGATATTATGAGAAAGGTGAAGAAAGGCATGCTTCGATCAGAGTGGAAGGTTTCCCATTCAACAATAAAAACAAATGAGAGCATCTGTTGGATTATTTTTTCAGGACATGCTAGTGTGGCGGTAAACCAGCAGAAGGACAGAATGGCTGGGACTGCACCACTCGGTGAAACCTCACTTCAAGAGACGGAATCTGACCCCTGGTTAGGGCAGATAGAGATATGAAAGTAAGAATGCACGGCCTCTCAGCGGAAAAGGCGGAATTGTAACCGAATGTTATTGGTCATATTAGGGGCGAAGACGGAGAGGAGAAAAATACCACGTCAGTTTCAATTATGGCGTGATAATAAAATAACGTAACTAATAATGTGACGCACGTTTTACCGTATACATGTTACATCGGCATCGCATAACAACGCTGGCATCGAGACGCTATAATTAAATAAGAAATACTCTTAGCATCAGCTGTCTCCGTGGTGAAGGGCTTCCGAGCGCTGTTCGTGATCCCGTATGCCTACGTTCGAAACACAGCTGCGCGCGATTGGCAGCAGACCGCGTTGACTGGTTTTTTACGTAAATGGTATGGGTGCCGGTCGTTCAGAAAGCAATGGCAAACTACTAAACGTAAACTTGCCAAGACATCAACAACAGCAAACAATGCTGGTGTTGATCGCAAACGTCATGTAAAGGATATGCAACAAACTTTAACTCTTAGCATCAACTTTACTTTAGTTAGCGTGATACCATCATAGCAATTTAGGCGTAATCTCGTCACGGGCGAATAAAGGACAAGGAAGAAATAGGTGAAACTAGCCGTAGGAAACATCAGTCAACATGTACCCAACCAAATGTGATATGACCCAACGAACTGTGACATGCACCCAATCAACTCTGACAACGTGCTCCTTAATCTCCTACAAAGGGTTTGGCATGCGTGGTTGTGAGGCTGAACACCACTATGTGTCTCAAGGACAGAAGAAGAAGAAGAAGAAGAAGAAGAAGAAGAAGAAGAAGAAGAAGAAGAAGAAGAAGAAGAAGAAGAAGAAGAAGAAGAAGAAGAAGAAGAAGAAGAAGAAGAAGAAGAAGAAGAAGAAGAAGAAGAAGAAGAAGAAGAAGAAGAAGAAGAAGAAGAAGAAGAAGAAGAAGAAGAAGAAGAAGAAGAAGAAGAAGAAGAAGAAGAAGAAGAAGAAGAAGAAGAAGAAGAAGAAGAAGAAGAAGAAGAAGAAGAAGAAGAAGAAGAAGAAGAAGAAGAAGAAGAAGAAGAAGAAGAAGAAGAAGAAGAAGAAGAAGAAGAAGAAGAAGAAGAAGAAGAAGAAGAAGAAGAAGAAGAAGAAGAAGAAGAAGAAGAAGAAGAAGAAGAAGAAGAAGAAGAAGAAGAAGAAGAAGAAGAAGAAGAAGAAGAAGAAGAAGAAGAAGAAGAAGAAGAAGAAGAAGAAGAAGAAGAAGAAGAAGAAGAAGAAGAAGAAGAAGAAGAAGAAGAAGAAGAAGAAGAAGAGAGACTGGGAGGGTGGAAAGGAGGCAAAAAGAAAAGATGCTGGATAGACTGGTCGTGTGGCGTGGAGGCAGACAGAAATGATGCTGGATAGACTGGGAGGGTGGAATGGAGGCAAAAAGAAAAGATGCTGGATAGACTGGGAGGGTGGAATATAGGCAAAAAGAAAAGATGCTGGATAGACTGGTAGGGTGGCATGGAGGCAGAGATAAATGATTCTGGATAGACTGGGCGTGTGGCGTGGAGGCAGAGAGAAATGGTTTTGGATAGACTGGGAGGATGGCATGGAGGTAGAGAGAAATGATGCTGGATAGACTGGGCAGGTGGCATGGAGGCAGAGAGAAATGGTGTTCTATAGACTGGACGGGTGGCATGGAGGCAGGGTGAAATTGTGCTGGGCAGACTGGGCGTGTGGCATGGAGGCAGAGATAAATGGTGCTGGATAGATTGGGGGGGGGGTGGCATGGAGGCAGAGAAAAAATGGTGCTGGGTAGTCTGGGAGGGTGGCATAGAGGCAGAGAGAAATGATGCTGGATAGTTTGGGGAGGGGGGTGGCATAGAGGCAGAGAGAAATGGTGCTGGGTAGTCTGGGAGGGTGGCATAGAGGCAGAGAGAAATGGTGCTGGGTAGTCTGGGAGGGTGGCATAGAGGCAGAGAGAAATGATGCTGGATAGTTTGGGGAGGGGGGTGGCATAGAGGCAGAGAGAAATGGTGCTGGGTAGTCTGGGAGGGTGGCATAGAGGCAGAGAGAAATGATGCTGGATAGTTTGGGGAGGGGGGTGGCATAGAGGCAGAGAGAAATGGTGCTGGGTAGTCTGGGAGGGTGGCATAGAGGCAGAGAGAAATGGTGCTGGGTAGTCTGGGAGGGTGGCATAGAGGCAGAGAGAAATGGTGCTGGGTAGTCTGGGAGGGTGGCATAGAGGCAGATAGAAATGGTGCTGGATCGAATGGGGGGAAGGGGTGGCATGGAGGAATTGTATCAACGGAATTAATCTAGATCACCAGGAACGATATCTGTGGATATGCATTAAGGCTTACGCCAACTGGCAGTAAACATGATGATGGTGAACAGTTGTGACCTGACATCGAATGTGTTTAGTTTATCTTGCATCTGATTTCCTTTGTGGAATAGGAGGGCAGTGTGTCAGCGAAGTCCAGCTCATGAAGCTGCACTGTCAGTCCAGCTCTTGGTGTCATTTCATCTAATACAACAATCCGCGAGGGCTATTAATGTCTCTGTTTCTGTTTTGTCACTGCCAGGCGATATTATTTTCTTCATAGTATGTCTTGCTTACCCAAGGTCCGACGTAAGAATAATAACGCCTTCATTACTGGTAATTGCCGGTTTATTCCATTTTATATCCTCAAACAATTCCCTTACATATTATGTCCGACTGTTCGATTCATCATTCTCATCCAGCAGTATATTTCCATCCTTATATTTGATACACCCTACACAATCGTTCTTTATTGTCATGTGAATCATTTTGTGTATCTCTTTATGTCAAAGAGTTTTTATCTCGTCAAGTATTTGCCTTGAATAATGGTTCTTTTCCATAACTTCTATGTCCATGCACCTGCTGCCGATTCGCAGTTGACTTCTTGCTTGTTTGTACACAACCTATACTTCTTTATCTAAGGATTATACTTCAGAAGTAGATGTCATGATTTTCCTTTCCCTATTGTTTCTTACAGTGTCTTCTGTCATCGAATGTTTGTTCTTTCTTCTAAAGGTAGAATTGTACTAGCTCAACATAAGCAATATGTCAGCATCATTGAGGGCAACACAGATTGTACTGACATCTTATACAGAACATGTTCTTCTGAATGACTGTGAACCACGAAAGGTGAATGGACAAAGTAGTAAGAACGTAAAAAAAACAAACAATGGAGATGTCGTTCCTGAAAGGAATGTTGAGTATAGCTTGGACTGCCAGAGAAACTAAAATGGATTGCCCAGAAGAGGCTAATGAAACTAGGACAGTATATACAACTATATGAAAGGGACAAAACAGCATCCATTGGTCATCTATCTAGAAGAGGCATAAGACTGGGAAGATTAGTGGGAAATGAGGCAGAGACAGATCAAGAGAAATTATGCTGGATGAATGAGAGGAATATCATCAGCATATTTTATCCAGAACACGAAGGATCGACATCCGCGGAAAGACATGAACACCATCGTCAATTAGCAGAGTATATAATGATGATGAGTGTTGAATTCAGATTTCACACAATCGCATTTAGCAGTTACTTGTCTTCTATATTTTCTTATGTATATTGCTACAAGATTGGCAACATTAGATGTTACTATTTGTCTTTGATTTCTCAAAGATATTTACCTTTCATCACAATTTGTTGAAGTACTTATATATGTCATTGTTTATTCTTCTCAGAATTGTTCATCGTTACATCAGTTTTAATTAATATTGTGTTATGATCTATGTTTATATCTGCTTTTGAATGTATTTTCCACGCGTCACACTTTTTCAAAACCTTGCTCTGGTTGTTATAAAATCAATCTGAATTCTGTTAATACCTCCAGGGTGTTTGCTAATACATAATCATCTTGGATTTCCCCACAATATGTGTTAAAAATGACAAGGCTGTTTGTTTTTTCATGATCAGACTTTCATTTCTCATCCCTAGTAAACAACTCCTACTATGTTCCTGTAATTTCCGTTTCTCAATTTTGCGTCGGTGTCTTCCCTGACGATTAGAATGTCTGGGGACATCACAGCCCTAAGAGATGTCTGACAGTTTTCTCAGTACTCTTCAATGAAGTCTTTACTGAGGTCTGCTGTAAATGCACATGCCTATATGTAAGTCAAGTAGGTCAATAACACCTTTACTTGCCTGACAGCGCACCGGGCGTACAATACTAGACAAATATGTGTTATATAGACAGGCAGCACTCGCAGGTTGGTGTGTCAGTATTTGTATAGACAGGCGGCATTCGCTGGATGGTGTGGTCAGTATTTGTATAGATAGGCGACACTCGCAGGTTGGTGTGGTCAGTATTTGTATAGACAGGCAGCATTCGCAGGTTGATGTGGTCAGTATTTGTATAGACAGGCAGCACTCGCAGGGTGATGTGGTCAGTATTTGTATAGACAGGCGGCACTCACAGGTTGGTGTGGTCAGTATTTGTATAGACAAGCGGCACTCGCAGGTTGTGTGGTCAGTATTTGTATAGAAAGGCGGCACTCGCAGGTTGGTGTGGTCAGTATTTGTATAGACAGGCGGCACTCGCAGATTGGTGTGGTCACTGTCTGTATAGACAGGCGGCACTCGCAGGTTGGTGTGGTCAGTATTTGTATAGATAGGCGACACTCGCAGGTTGATGTGGTCAGTATTTGTATAGACAGGCGACACTCGCAGGTTGATGTGGTCAGTATTTGTATAGACAGGCGCACTCGCAGGTTGTGTGGTCAGTATTTGTATAGAAATGCGGCACTCGCAGGTTGGTATGGTCAGTATTTGTATAGACAGGCGGCACTTGCAGGTTGGTGTGGTCAGTATTTGTATAGACAGGCAGCACTCGCAGGTTGGTGTAGTCAGTATTTGTATAGACAGGCGGCACTCGCAGGTTGGTGTGGTCAGTATATGTATAGACAGGCGGCACTCCCAGTTTGGTGTGGTCAGTATTTGCATAAACAAGCGGCACTCGCAGGTTGGTGTGGTCAGTATTTGCATAGACAGGCGGCACTCCCAGGTTGATGTGGTCAGTATCACGCCGGCGCTTTACTTCCCACGACATGTTCTGGTACCCACGTTAGACTGGATCGACCTGGAAGCCCAGATACATTGTTACAAATGTGCCAGCTGCGAATCGAACTCATGACCACTAAATCAGTATGCGAGTCTCTAGCCACTAAGCTAATGCCCCCCCCTCCCCCCCCCCCCACCCGATACCTGTGTGTTGGTATGATTTAGCTGTTGATGAAAAGAACATTATTCTGTCACTATGTGCCTATCGTACACATTTAACTAGTGTTACAATTAGGTTGCACGAAAACAGAACTTATCATCAAGAATTATCATCGAGAAAAATTAGAAAATAGTTATGCAGTGAGTCTGTACGTCTATCTTAGAGGTGTCGATAACTGTAACATGATCCCAGGAGGCAGAATCCCCGTTACGTCCCGAGTTCTTGAGTACTACGCTCAGTTCTATCTTTATCTCGTTCCGGACAGACAGACACAGACACAATGACAACACCTAGGAGAATGTTATCACTGTATATGAAGCGGGAGATAGACATAATTATTAAATAACCAACCATAATCAGAAGAGATTCAGATCTAAACACAAACCAACAGGGAGACCATTCTCACTCTCTCAAAACGTCGCCTCAGTACAGTGTTAACAGAATAATAAGAGAACTTTAACTGAGGCAGACTCCAAGAAGACAGAGAGAAATACAGAAGGTGAGAATTGGAAGCTCCCTGAAGAAATATGTTATAAGGTGATGTGACGGTGACGGATTATGTATTTCATCATTAGAACAGTCGGGCTGAGTAGAGAATTTAAGTGTCCGTTTGTAAAAAGAACATTGGCAAAGGGATCACCCTGTGAATTCCTCCGGTCAACACTTGGAACGACTGGTAGATCAGACGATACTTGTTCAAACTCAGATTCTATCCCGGTTTATGATCTCTTTCATTCGCATGCAGACCAAACACGAGACTTTCTGAGTTTCTCGATATCTACATGCAGTTAGGTATCAGACCGGCTCAGACTTGAATTTGACGTTGATAATATACGATCAATCAAACAGGGGATCTGCAACAGAATAGAACTAACAACCTGTGAGTGATCCCAACCATAGCTAATCATTCCTCTCTCTTAACACGCTTCACTATTCCTCTGCTCCAGGGGTCACCAAACTTTTTTTCACGGCGGGCCGGATAACTGAGAAAATGACGATCGCGGGCCGGATAGTCATTCTGTACAATACTTGCGCCGATCTCCGTGGCGAAGGTCTTACGGAAGCGGATCGTAATCCGGTATACCCGCGTTCGAAACATAGCTGCGCGCGATTTGGCAGCAGACAACATTGCACTTGTTTTTGTGCTATGTTATGGGCGCCGTTCGTTCAGAAAGCAATAATAAACTACTGAACGTAAACTTGCCAAGACATCAACAACAGCAACCAATAAAGGTGTTGACTGCAAATGTCCTGTAAAGGATATACAGCTAACTTTAACAATAATTGCAAGCTAGAACGAAAGCTCTGAGAAAAAGACGAAAAACTAAGTTAATCATAGGAAGGGCGTGCAATGCACACACACACACACAAACAAACAAACAAACAAAGACAACCAACACATTTATTTACTAAACAAAGTTATCAAAGAAGGCGACGTTAGCAAAAAGATAAGACCTAATGTGCACATATCCGAATATCACAAACTAAGCAGCAAAAGAGGTTAGGGAGGTTTGTGAAACTGACGTGTGGCTTTCAAAATACCATCAATGTCTGGTTTGGAATTGCTGCATCCAATCAAGAGAATTGCTTTCAAATGTTCATCAGAGAACAGCATTATGCGTTCGTGTGTCGAGTAAGACCATAGTCTACTCTTGCAAAAGATAGGTGCTGAAGACGGAGGCAGCCAGCCAGGAGGCGCACCACAGAAATCAAGCTGCCACGCAATAACGCCGTGAATTATGTCGACAACTGCTACATGTTATGGTGCTCGCCCTGCTCTGGTCCCACAGACAGGTGCAGTGCCGGGCCTTATGCCTCGTAAGGGTCTAACCACAAATAATGGAGGTCCTTCTCAGATGTACAGCGGAGCCAGAAGGCCTGACAATAGACCATCTGGCCGTACCAAACAAAGACTTAAAATAATGCACTGGAATGCAGAGGGTATCACCAAAAAACGAATAGAACTAGAAAACATCTTGGCCAATGAAAATGTAAGTGTATGTTGCTTGCAAGAAACTCACCTGAACGAAAATATAGCCTTCAAAATCAGAGGCTACCAGTGTTACCGATCTGACCGAAAGGACAGGCGAAAGGGTGGGATACTGACTCTTGTCAAAAACGACATTCCTGCTTCCCAAATTGAAGTTCACATGGAAGGGGCTGAGTATCAGGCACTTAAACTTAAAACAGACAATACAGACTTTCACCTGATCAATTACTACTGTCCAAATGACCGCCCACAGGCACTGGACACACTACCATTAAAAGGAAAAATGATTGTGTGTGGCGACTTCAACAGCCATTCGCAGAGCTGGGGCTATGATCACATGGACCAGAGAGGAGAGAGACTGGAAGACTGGCAGGATGAGAATAGATTCATCCTGATTAACAAGCCGTCTGACCCACATACCTTCTACTCGAGATCATGGCACTCTACAACTACACCTGACCTGGCGTTTCATTCACCAGACCTGGAGTGGAACATTACACGAATTGTTGGGAAACAACTTGGTGGCAGTGACCATCGGCCAGTCTTTCTAACTGTAGAAAATAAACTTGTAAGTGACAGCAGCACCCTCTCGAGGTGGAACTACAAGAAAGCAGACTGGGCAATGTACAAGCATCGCACCAGCATACTGGTTAAAAACCTGAACACTGAGAAGGACATAAATTAAGTAGTTGAAGAATTTGGGAAATGCATACTACAGGCAGCACGAGAAACAATATCAAGAGGATCCCGTAAACATTATAAACCCTACTGGAATAGTGAACTGGAACAGTTGCATAATGATGTGGATGTATGTAGAAAACAAGCAGAGGCCAATCCCAGCCAAGAGCACCACAATAAATATCAGCACGCAAAAGCCAAATTTCAAAGGGCCCAACTGCAGGCTAGACGGAAAAGCTGGCAGGAGAAAACTGAACTTTGAAAGAGACACAAGGAAGTTATGGAGGCTAATGAAACAGCTTAACGATGAGGGCACAGGGAGAAACTCAAAAATTGCGCTACATAAAGACGGAAACATCTTAACAGGAAAGCAAGCAGCTGACCATGTTGCGGACTCATTCGCACAAGATAACAATATTGAAATTAGTACAGTGAAACAACAAGAGATTCGAGAGAAATGGCAAAATACAGGACAGAAGGAAATTGTACATGAGGTTATGGAGACACATATCACATTCAGTGAACTGGAGCTAGCCATATCAAAACTGAAAATGAGAAAATCACCAGGAGCTGATGGTATCTCCAATGAAATGATCAGGAACCTAGGAACAGAGGCCAAAGCAAAGCTGCTACAGATCTTTAATAATACATGGACCTTAGGCAGTGTTCCACAAGTCTGGAGAGAAGCAATCATGATACCCCTCCTAAAATCTGGGAAAGACAGTTCTATTGCCTCCAGCTACAGACCCATTAGCCTCACCAGTTGTCTCTGCAAAACAATGGAACGCGTCATCAATCACAGACTACAGTGGTACATTGAAAGTGAAAACAGCCTTGTGCCACAACAGGCTGCCTTTAGGCAGTGCTACTCTACGGAAAATCAGACAACCTACCTCTCTCAAGAAGTTGAGGATGCATTCCAAGAGAAGAAGCTAGTACTTGCGGCTTGGATAGATCTGAAGAAAGCCTTTGACAAAGTCTGGAAAGAGGGTCTGATGAAGAAACTGAGAAACAGTAAAGTCAATGGAAGAATGTACAAATGGGTAAAAGCATACTTGCACAACAGAAGAGCCCGAGTACAGATAAACGGTCTCAAGAGCAAGAAAGTACTATTGCGTCACGGTGTTCCCCAGGGCGGAGTCCTGTCCCCAACAGTTTTTCTAATTTTCATCAATGATCTTGTTGCTAATCTACCCGATGGAATTAAAGCGGCAATGTACGCTGATGACCTGGTTTTGTGGATCGCAAATGAACATGCATCAGTGGCCACCATATTGCTACAGAGAGCTGTAGATACATTTGTTGCATGGGCGGATAGATGGTGTATCAGCATAAACACTGACAAGTGCAGCACCACTCTATTTACCCTTTCTCCGAAACAAAAGGCAGGGAGCATTCAGATAAATGGAACACCCCTAAGAGAAGATAAGGAACCAACATACCTTGGTGTAACATTCGACGACAGGCTGACATGGAAAAAACACATCAAAAAAGCAGTAGCAAAAGCCAGAAGGAAAATTGCCATCCTGAGAAAGCTAACTGGAACCACGTGGGGAGCCAGTGGGAAAATACTTAGCAAAGTTTATCAACAGAGCATACGACCACACTTGGAATACGGGTCAACTGCGTGGTGTTCAGCATCACAAACTACATTGCAGGAGCTAGACAAGGTGCAAAATCAAGCTCTTAGAGTCATCACAGGAGGGATGAGATCAACCCCTATAGTAGCAATGGAGAAAATGGGGAGGACACAAGCTTTAAGAGAACGCAGAGATACAAAAACACTAATACAAGCTGAAAGGTTTCTCAGCTTGCCAGGCCACCCTATGAAGAACCGATTTGAAAACTTAGCTATGGGGCGGTTGAAAAGAAGTAGTTTCATCCACCAGGCCAAACAACTCTGCAGAGAAACCATCGATCTTCCCCACAGTTGGTATCCCCCTGACAATTATTCCAGAGCAAACCCCATGGAAAGGTGAACATAGAATATCGCTACAAATCCAGTCAAAAGTGAGAGGAATATTTGACAAGGAAGAACAGAACAGTGTACAGCGCAGAACAGCCACTCTCAGCTTCCTTGATGACGAATACCCACAGGACCTCTGGATCCGAGTCTACACAGATGGGTCAGCACAAAATGCTGTTCGAAATGGAGGAGCGGGTGTGTACATAGAATACCCAAATGATACTAGAGACACAGCCAGAATTCCTACAGGAAATTACTGCCATAACTATGATGCTGAAATTGAGGCAATCAAGATAGCCACAGAGAAATTACAAAATACCAGCCATGGTACACAACCTGCGGTGATACTGACAGATGCAAAATCCGTAATAGAGGCGCTCCTGTCTGGGAAATTGCCAGTTCTGAGTACACTACTTTCTGAACTTAGCAGTCAGCGTAAGATCACCATACAGTGGATACCATCCCACTGTGGAGTCCCCGGAAACGACAGAGCTGATCGATTGGCTAAGGAAGGAGCAAAAGAAGAACAACCTGATGTGCCTATTACATACCACCAAAAGAAAAGAATGATCAAATCAATCAGAAGGCCACCAAACCTTACTCAAGACGACTACCACGTTATGGACAGACCAGAACAGGTCATTCTTCTGCGCCTCAGAACAGGACACAATAGATTACGCAGCCACATGTATACAAAATTCAAGATTGGTGACTCAGCCATGTGCACATGTGGTTTGGCGTCGCAGACAGCAGAGCACATACTCTAGGATTGCCCAAACTACAACATACCCAGGCGAACCTTCTGGCCTAGAGAGACAACAGTGGAAGATAAACTCTATGGACCGCTGAATGAACTAAAATAGACTGTTAGATTCATACAAGAGACAACATTGCAGTTACAAACATATTTCAGGCGAACGAAAGAAGAAGAAGAAATGTTCATCAGTCAATCGCGTTCGATGTGGTGACTTCACAGACTTCATTTTTCAAAATGTTTGCTCACAGACATAAGTTGTTCCAAACACTGATGCCATCTTCTTCTTCTTCTTCAGCGTTCCGAGCCATTGAGGTTCTTTGCTGCAGATACAATCCGTCTCCATTCGTCTCTCTGGTTGACCTTCTCTTGCCAGTCGTTGATTCCAAGTGCTTGTAGGTCTATATATATATATATATATATATATATTATCTCTCCACCGTCTTCTTGGTCTACCTCGTGGTCTACGGTAATTTATTTCCTGAGTGTAAGCGAGTTTTGTTTCCCTATTATCTTCCATTCTTTCTATATGCCTCAGCCATTGTAGTCTATTAGCCTTCATGATACCAGTGATTAGCGGGGACTTAAACAGATCATAAATGTCTTTGTTACTTCTTCTTTTCCACTCTCCATTTTGTGTATCCCTAATGGGTCCAAAGATACGTCTTAAAACGTTGTTCTCAAAGGTTTGTAACAAGGCTTCGTCTCCTTTCGTTGTACTCCAGGTTTCAGAGCCATACAGCACAACAGGTCTGACCAGTGTTTTGTATATTGTGATTTTGGTGTTACGAGATAGCGCATTTGATTTTAATAGATGTTGTAGTGCATAGTATATCTTATTTCCAGAATTGATTCTAGCTTGTATTTCTTCCTTTATGAAATTGGAGCAGTGGAAGATTGTACCCAGGTATTTGTATGTTTCCGTTCTTTTAATGGACATATTATCTATTTGTATGTGGCCAGAGTTTTTAGCCATTCCTTCTCTTGAAATTACCATATATTCTGTCTTATCTTGGTTGATAACCAACCCCATCTGTAGGGCTTTTTCCTTTAAGGGAGTCAATATTTCTAATGTCTTTTGTTCATTTTCCCCTATAATATCTATATCACCTGCCATACCAGCGGCAAATTTCTTAAGTTTCCGAAACTCAACATCAGGTAAGCAGCGGTACAATTCAACAAGTTTTCCTTCTCTGTGCTTCTCTTTCAACAAGTCATTTGCTTGCAAATCAATGAGCTCCAACTGTAGTTCAACTGGCACATCATCAAGGTTACAATCAAACCGATTCTGGAACAGAAGAATGTCACTCTCAATTCTGTCAAGATCTGAAAATCTCTCCAAACTCATTGAAACAGTGAAAATGAGAAAGGTTTTCTCCTTCCAGTTGTGCTTCCAACAATGACAGCTTTCTCCGAAACCCTTTGATGGTTCTGTAGAGATCACAGACGAGGTAAACCTTTCCCTGAAGTTTCAAGTTCAGTTCATTCATGTCGACCAAAAATGATAACTTTTACAGCCAGGTAGGATCTGACAGCTGTGAATAAGCTCTATCTTTTTCTGTGAGGAAAACATCTATTTCGTTTCGGAGCTTGTAAAAACGAAGCAGGACTTTACCGCAGCTGAGCCACCTGACTGATGTGGGATAAGGCAAGTCACAGAATTTAGAATCAATTTATTCAAGAAAGGCCTGGAACTTACGGTGATTGAGTGCATGTTCCCGAATGAAGTTCACAGCAGAAACGATTGGTTTCAGTACACAATAAATATCTATGTCTTCCCACAGAGTACGTGCTGATGTATGATGCAGTGTATGAACAGAGCGCCAGGATTTGCAAATCTTCCAACTGAGTCCTGATCTGCCCCACCAGACCCTTCCTCACTCCAGCTATGTGTTTTTTCCTCCATCAACTGTAACACCTCAAAGCTGATTCCGCTGAAGATTATAGTCTTGTAAAATTGTTTGCACTTCCACGAAAATGTCTTCCCCAGTTGTTGTTCCATGCATGCTGCAAACGGACGCCAACTCTTCCGTTATCTGAAAGTCCAAATTGACACCAAGAATGAGATTGTGACGTACTCTAGAGGTCAGTAGAGTCATTCAGCGCCAAAGAATACCACAACAAGATCCTAACTTTCTCGCGTATCTGTAGCACTATGTTCTCTCTAAGTTCTTCTATTCTCCGCACAACTGAACTTGCCGAAAGGCTGATAGTTCCAAACAAATCGGCTTTCTCAGGACACAAGTCATTTGCTGCTTCGATCATACACTCTTTGATGAAGTTGTCATCAGTAAACGGCGTTCCTCGTTCTGCCAACTTTGCACTGTTTATTAACTTGTACGAGTGACAGATTCATTTTCAGCAAAATTTCTCGTGAAGAGATTTCTTTGTGTTTCAAAACCACGTTTAATGGACTCATATTTCCCAGAGCGTAACTTTCCAGAAAACTTTTAATATGTTGATAGCTGTTTTGTTTCGTAGTGACGCCGAAGATCTCTTTCAAAACGGCAATACTTTCGCTGCATATTACGCAACTGGTTTTGTGGTCCTTTGTTTCCACGAAGAAGTACTTTACTCCCCATTCATCATTGAAAAATCGACACTCGGCGTTCACTTTTGTTTTCCTAGTAGCCATAATTAAGGGTGAAGTACACGGGATCTGAAAATAAAAAAAAAAAGACATTAAATTAGAAACATAATTAAAATCCTATTGAAACAGAAGAAAAGCAGAGGACTAGGAGTCACTGGTGAAGCTACGGCTCATGAAAGGTACATATACAGTTTGTAGGTACCTTTGTGTAACCGCACAGAGATGATAGAGATAATAGCACAACGCCGACTGCTCATGGGCCGTAGAAGAAGAGAGGAATAAGTAGACAGAGATAATCTCATTCTATTTCTACGGCTAACAAGAAAAGGAAAGATTTAGAAATATCAGAAGAAATTCAGGTCCGTGTACAGGAAATCAGAATAATGTAATCGAAAAGATACAACAACATATGATTAATAATGCCAATGCACAAATAAATAAAATTCATGATTAGATGCAATAACAAAATAGGCATCCCAATGAATAAACATACACATGATCATCCTTCACAGTACCAGTGATCTTCCATCACAGCATGGGTAGTCATCCAACACAGTACCAGTGATCTTCCATCACAGCATGGGTAGTCATCCAACACAGTACCAGTGATCTTCCATCACAGCATGGGTAGTCATCCAACACAGTATCAGTGATCTTCCATCACAGCATGGATAATCATCCAACACTGTAACTGCAGTCTGATACACAACGCCAGCAATTATCAGACAACAAGATGGAACAAAGGTCATTCATTCAGTAGCATGTCCTTTGCAGAAACTTGCTCCCATAATAACCTTCCGGAAAACCTCTCGACCATAAGCAAGATGTCCCGCTTCAGACACACCCATCTGGAGATCATCCGTCACAATCTGCACCCATCTTCTCTTTGGCCTTCCTCTTCATTCAAAACTCACCCCACAGCAGATAATCGCCAATCCACAATCAAGATCCTCTTGGATCTTTTGGATCTTCACAGGGCCTGTCTGTCCTCTCAACTGCGGTCTGGAAAAACAGTGGCCACGCTCGGCCGTGCCTGGGGCACGTTCGCCCATCTGCTGGGTAGTGGCTCAGAGGGATGAGTTCAAACCCTCTGCTGAAAATTAGACATCATCATCTCTTCGGCCTCAGTTGTTCTCAAGTCCAAAGAGGCGGGAACATGGCGTGAATGGGCTCTTATAGGCACGCCAACACAACGTCCAAGCATCTTATGCATTTTTTACCAGGGTATCATGAGATATGCTACTCAAAACTCTTGTAGAGCCGCGGCAGACGGCTTCATTTGGTAATGGTTTGCAAAATATATAAATAGGGCCGCGTAAATAAACAGCCTAGAGCAGCCAGGAGGTCTCCGCGCGTGTGAAGATCTCCTATTATTCTAAACATAATATTTACATTTAAATTGTATCACAACGTCTCGTGTTTCATACTTTATATCAAGCAAGTTCGAGTAACGTCGCGGGCCAGATGAAATGACGTCGCGGGCCGGATCCGGCCCGCGGGCCGTAGTTTGGTGACCCCTGCACTACTCCAAACTCTCTTAAGATCTGCCAGATCTGATTCATAAAGGATTTACCATAACCGTAAACCATCACTCTCAACACTAGATATTTTCCTATAGAAAATTCCCCTACGAAGAATCATAGCTTTTAACAAGAATCCTACATAGAATCGTGTCAGTGAGTGTATTTCATCCTCCTCTCCGAATCAGCCCTTTCTATAAAGTAAGAACAATATCGTCCTATGGATCTCAAGGAACACATTAAATATTACTGTAGTGGGCGGACGCGCCATGGACCAGGCTGACATTCTGAACGCTCTACGTGAAGTAAGACTTTTGCAAGAACCAAGTGATGACTGTGAATCTACAATCATAGCCAGACTGCGAGAAAAGCAAATTAAAAGAACACCAAACAAGAACACTACGCAGGAAGCCAAAGAAGATTGATAAACCAACACAGAACTGGTGTCGTAAGCCGCTACACGCTGAGGGATTTGCTGAGGAGGGGATCCGAGCACTTATGGACTGAATGGTTCGATGTGCAATGAGGATGATCTGTCGACTAACTAACTAACTAACTAACTAACTAACTAACTAACTAACTAACTAACTAACTAACTAACTAACTAAACTAACTAACTAACTAACTATTAAATATTACACTCCAGGTATGGCACGACCTCTAGAAGCCTACGGAAATTACGAGATCAGAATCCCCAAGAAATGATAATCATTCACACCAGTCCTAACAGACCGTTGACCTATAAGAAGAGAAATACCATTAAATTATTTGCATACATATTGGAAACGATTTTCTTACCGAGACAACGAATTATGATCACAGGTTATCTTCTTACCTCACTAGAACAACAGGTGTATATGTTAGTGCCATAAAGACCCTACAGAAATAAAAGACAAAGGATATTCCCTATTTTAGAGTAGTGCGATTGTAAAGCCGGCTTCGTGGCTTAGAGTTATGACTTTTCTCCATAATCTCGTATACTCTCGTCGGTGACGTGATAACGGTGAGAATCAGCAGTGGTTCGAATCGCATCGGTAACTTACGGGGTATGTGAGCCGGCCGCTTAGAAAGCAATGGCAAACTACTGAGCGTAATCTTGACAAGAAATCAACATACTGCTGAAAGATGCTGGTGTTGACAGCGATATCCTGTAAAGGATATGCAAAAAAAAAAAAAAAAAAAAAACGATTTGTAAAAGTGCTAACCAAGTTAATTCATGACATAATAAATATCCTATAAAATATTATATATTAATATTCTAAATGGAACAATGGTCGGAATTCCACGGAGGAGACCTGAGAATCGTTGATTTACAATATCATCTGACAACAGATGCCTTGTAGAGATTACTACTACTACTACTACTACTACTACTACTACTACTACTACTACTACTACTACTACTACTACTACTACTACTACTACTACTATTACTACTATTACTACTACTATTACACACCCGGGAAGGCTAACCCGGTCAACAAACGTCAGCTGAAGTCAGATGTGTCGGCCTATAGGCGCATAACCGGGCACAACGCAAATGCGTCTGAAAAAAACACTCCGGGTGAACGTAGAAGAAGAAGAAGAAGAAGAATAAGAAGAAGATACTACTACGCTACTTACTACTACAACTACTGCTGCTACTACTACTACTACTACTACTACTACTACTACTACTACTACTACTACTACTACTACTACTACTACTACTACTCATTGGCACCTTGCCGTCTTGACAGACGATAGTTTGTGCTTTAAAAAGGCATAATAACTTTTAACTATGGCGGTAGCGAGTGTGACTGATAAGGCCAATTTGCGCTGTAAATGTCCGTTCACAGTGGGTGCATGTGAACACGTGGTCATTTCCGCCATCATGCACCATCTTACGTCTCAATCGCTTGGTGTGTGACTTTTCTGCAATAATTTTCTCCTTTGACTTTATTCCATTTCTGATATTTGCCCTCCATGCAACACGCTCAGCGGCGACTTGCTCCCAATGTGCATTATCAATGCCTGTATCAATCATGTCCCGCTTACACACATCTTTGTATCGTAGTAGAGGCCGACCCTGAGATCTCTTACCCATCTGTAATTCACCAAAAAAGATATCCTTTGGTATTCTACCATCATCCATCCTCCTAAGATGTCCTATCCATCTAAGTCTACGAAGACTGAGCATGGAATAAACTGTCACACAACCTGATCATTCCAATACTTCAGTATTTGTGATTTTGTCTTGCCACTTAATACCAAGAATTCTTCGCAGACACCGCATATGAAAGCTGTTTAAGTTGTTCTCTTGGTGTGAGTAAGTTGTCCAGGTTTCACTGCCATAGAGAAGAGTACTAAGGACACAGGCTTGATAGACAAGGACTTTTGTTTTGGCAGTAAGCTTCCTGTTCTCCCAGACTCTTTTTCTTAACCTGTTCATTGTTGTTGCTGCCTTACCAATCCGGATGTTGATTTCGTGATCTAGGGATAATGTGCTATTTACCACTGATCCTAGATATGTAAAATGGTCTACTATCTCTAGTTCGGCGTCGTCAATAAAGATTGATGGTACCCCATGTGCACCCTGTGACATAATCTGTGTCTTCTTTTTGCTAATTGTTAAACCAAATTCAGAACAACTATTGGAGAATGCAGATAGTAGACATTGCAATTCTTCCTCAGAGTGGGTCGTATCTGCAGCATCACTACTACTACTACTAGTACTACTACTACTACTACTACTACTACTACTACTACTACTACTACTACTACTACTACTACTACTACTACTACTACTACTACTACTACTACTACTACTACTAACACTACTACTACTGCTGCTGCTGCTGCTACTACTACTACTACTACTACTACTACTACTACTACTACTACTACTACTACTACTACTACTACTACTACTACTACTACTACTACTACTACTACTACTACTACTTCTTCTTCTTCTTCTTCTTCTTCTTCTTCTTCTTCTCCTTCTTATTCTACTTCTCCTCCTCCTTTTTCTTCCCTTTAATCTCCAAATGGAGCAGACCCAAGCCGTCCTTTTATTTGCTACCTTTTTAAACTCTAATCAAGTATAATTCATTTAGGTCTTTAATTCTCTTCTATATATATTTTGCTAGACCTCAGTCTATGTCGTTGGCCTTGAGGGTATAACTAGACAAGAACGTTTCTAGTTATAGAATTATTCAGTTTTCTCAACTCCAGCGTCGTTTCCTCATCTCTGGATTTACTGGTATTTGTCTAGTTCTCCCCACGAGCTCCATATTGTTAAATCTGTCATACCATTTTAGGTCTCATATACTGGGCATATAACATGATATGAATGTTTGAGAGTTGATTTACATGGTATGAGGCATCAACCATTCAGAAAGCAATGGTAAACTACTGAACTAAAACTGCCTGGTATATTACAAACAACTAATACCTGCTGGTGTTGATCGCAACGTCCTTAAGGACTTGCAGCTAGCTTGTTTCGTGTTCATTAGTAATTGTTTGTGTTGCTCTCCATGTTTCTGATAATACAATTGTTCTGATTTAACGTTAGGCCTAAACATTCTATTGTTGGTCCTAAACTTAATTCCAGTTGACTTCCACAAGTTTCCAAGTGAAATGAAAGCTTCTCTTGTCTTGTGTATTCAATATTCCACATCCCTATCAGTTCGACCATCCGTCTATTGTGCTACCTAAACTGGTGTTTGATTCCACCCCTTGAAGATAGATTTCACTAAAGGACATCGAGTAATCATTTGCTTAAATTGATTCTCGTTATCCTTGTCTTTTACCCATGACATGTTACATCTTGTTCTTGTGACACCCCCCCCCCCCCCGCCCGCACTCCCCCATCAAATGTTAAAATGTGTTTATTGGAAGCGTGTAATTACGGGCTGACAATAGTCAATCGACGAGCAATGGTTAAGTTACCTCACGGGTTGTTCTTGAAGAGATTGGCTTCCATCGTTATCTCCGACCACACAACACCGGACAGCAGGAAGCACTACTGTACAATTCGGAAATTGTTTTTCTTTCACAGAAAATAAGGCTTTGGAGTTTATACGTATGAGTCAGCCGCCTACCCTGTCTGGCGTATGTCGACACACAAACACACACTAGCGCACACATACAGACACGCTGGCAGACAGGACATTA
>OY992880.1:82388926-82508926 GCA_963921405.1 Cepaea hortensis | reverse complement strand
GAAGAGGAAGAGGGTAGGAGGAAGAGTGGAGAGGAGGAGGGAGGAGCTAGAGGGAGGAGGAGGAGGGAGGAAAAGGGAGGAGGGAGGAGGAGGGAGGAGGTAGGAGGAGGAGGAAGAGGGAGGAGGAAGGAGAAGGAAGGAGGAGGAAGAAGGAGGAGGAAGAGGGAGGAGGAGGATGGAGGAGGGAGAGGGAGGAGGAGGAAGAGGGAGGAGGAGGATGGAGGAGGGAGAGGGAGGAGGGGAAGAGGAAGAGGGTAGGAGGAGGGGAGAGGAGGAGGAGAAGGAGGGAGGAGGAGAAGGAGGAGGAGGGAGGAGGAGAAGGAGGAGGAGGGAGGAGGAGGGGAGAGAAAGAGGGAGGAGGCAGAGGGAGAAGAAGGAAGGAGGAGGAGGAAGGAGTGAGAGGAAGGAGGGAGAATGAGGAGGGGAGGAAGGAAAGGGAGGTGGAAGAGGAGGAGGAGGGAGGAGGAAAGAGGTAGGGGGAGGAGGAGGTAGAGGGAGGAGGAGGAGGAAGGAAAGGAAGGAGGAAGAGGAGGAGAAGGGAGGAGGAGGGTGGAGGGAGGAGGAGGAGGTAGAGGGAGGAGGAGGGAGGAGGTAGGAGGAGGAGGAGGGATGAGGAGGGAGAGGGAGAAGGAGGGAAGATGAGGAGGAGGCGGAAGGAGTAGGAGGGAGTAGGAGGGAGTAGGATGGAGGAGGTGGGGAGAGGAAGAGGGAGAAGGAAGAGGGAGAAGGAGGAGGGAGGAGGGAGAGGGATGAGAGGGAGGAGGAAGAGGAGGAGGGTGGAGGGAGGAGGTAGAGGGAGGAGGAGGGAGGAGAAGAGAGGAGGAGAGAGTTCGCCATTCCGAATTCATACTCGTCTAGTTCTTCCCTTCTACACGACTGTAGATAACTTCCTTACACATAAAAAGATGAATTGTTATTGATATTGCCGTGGCATGGAGGAATATCAGCAGCAGAGTTGATCCAAAAAACCAAAGACTGAGATCTACGGAGAGCCATGAACGCCTACGCCAGCCGGCACGGCACTTGATGATGATGATTGCCGTGTGACGATTCTGTGTAGTCACGTCATTTTCTTCCCTTTCCCTAGCGTTTTGGTTCGGGGATTCTTTCATCATCATCATCATATATTTACGTACGTATTTTGGGAGGGGGAGGAGGGAGGAGGAGGAAGAAAAAAAAAAAACTATGACAGTTGACAGCTCTGGAATGAAAGGAAGGCGTGTAGAAAATTTCATCTCAATCGGATGGGCCGTTCGCGAACAAATAAAGGACATACATATTTACATATATATACACATACACTTTGTTTTATAGATATAGATGACATCTGTCAGAATGTCTGTTTCTAGCAGATTATTTCTGTCATGCTCTGCACATCCAGTGAAGGAGCTGGCAATACGTCTTAACCCAGACTGTGGAGGTGGTGTCATAGAGAATTAAATTGTGTCTCGAGTTGTTTGTCTTCACAATGTGACCATCACCTAACTAGCAAACTTATGCCATTTCTCCTAGTCCTTGAACATACATTGGAAATGGAACACTCTATTTTTCAAACTACGCCAGTTACCATATGCCATTATGACTTCTTCGTCACTGTAAAAATGCTTTAATTGGGCTTTGAGATTTGGGAAAATATAATAGTTCGATGGCACCAAATCCAACTAATAGGGAAGAATCGTCCTTGGCTGCTAGCTGCACGCACATTCTGTGTGATAGGGAGCGTTGTTGGAAAACAAATGTAGATTTACAGTGCATACTATTCCTCATTTTCTGGTCACTGGCTTTGGTTAGTTGATAAGATCTGCATAGTACTGTTTGTTAACATGTTGTCCCGAGGTAAATAATCTGACAAAAGGATGCATCAGGAGTCTGGGGAAAAATGTCATCATGACGTGTCCTTTAGACCCCTTTCCTCTCGGTGTGACAGTTGCTATGGTGCTGTGGGATTTCCTTGGCTTGTTAGCAATTGTGTATTCGGGGTTGGGGTGGGTGGGGTGTGGTGAATCATAATGCTGAACCCAAGTTTGTCAACATGTTTTATGGCTGACATTTTTAAACCGCTATCCACAGCAATTTATTCGACTTTGATCCTGTCCACGTGTCAATAGACGCGGAACCCAGCGGCCACACGCATTGCTCATGTTCAGTTCAATAGACGCGGAACCCAGCAGCCACACGCATTGCTCATGTTCAGTTTGTTCTGTACTATTCCATTAACTATTTTCCCTCACTTAGTTTCCCTTTTTTCGCAATTATCAATTGTCTATCCTGGTCAATCATTGTCATCACTCTTGTTGCATTTCCGTCTTTTGCATTATGAAGGCAGTCTTCTAAATCTGGACAGATCAGCAACATTTGCGCGGCCATATGTAAACTATCTACACTAGTTTTGCTTTCTTTACCTGACGCCTATGAAGTACAGAAATCATTTAACATTGGTGTCACTTCCCTATGTATTCCAGTTGGTACTTTTCCCTGTAACATTAGCCGTAGTGTAACATTCCTTGCCTCTGATGTTGTCCAGTGTTCTGATAAATCTTTGATGCATACAGTTCAGGATAATGAGACTTGTTGTGCCGTGCATGTTGCGGGAGAACCCATGAAGGAATTAATACATACTCCACACCTGCAGTGGAAATATCAGGAGCGGTGAATGTGCCTAGTTTCAAATTTCTCCCGCTGCTCCTTTGTAGTCAGGGGTAAAACGCTTGGCAAGTGCCTTGTATAAGCCATGGTATTCACTGTCTAGTAGATTCAATAATAAGCTTCTGTCATTGAGCTTTTGCGTAGAGTAGGTATGGTCTGTTTTTTTTTTCTTTTTTATCTCTATCCAGCTGTCTGTCGCTATATTTGTGTGTCCATTCGAAACAATTAATCTTTATTATAATCAGGTAACTATTTTAATTTTACCCCCTACTGTATCCATGGAAATAATTTTAAAATAGAATATGCGAGACCGCGAGAATGAGATTTCCTTGGAACACGAGTAATAAATAAGCTGAAGAGGAAATTTTTAGAATCGGGATATCCGTCTCGATATACTAAAATACTTGATGCACAATACCCACCTTAAGATTGCCTCACAACAAGCAATAGCTTTACCTGTTTAATAGCTTTTTAGTAATGTCTGAAATAGAACGAATTTAACACTTGCCTCGTCACATATTTCTATGTGACAGCGTTTTAAATTTAGTTTCGGAAGAAGATTACTCATAGCTGTTTGTTTACACTACCCATGTACTTCAATTCAAAGTAGCTTTGTCGGTTCTCGTTCAAGTACAACAAAACAAACTGGCCTTTTTGGCATGTACTTTCACCACGAATAATAAGTGGTAGCCAGCCGGAAACAATAATAGACAACTAGACATGTACAAGAATAGGTCTCTCTCCCCCCGCCATATATCCTTTTACAGGACATTGCAGTCAACACCAGCACTTTTCAGCTGCTGTTGATGTCTTGGCAACGTTACATTCAGTAGTTTACCATAGCTTTCTGAACGACCGACTCATATACCTCCGTAAGTAACCAATTTGACGCGATCCGCTGCCGAATTTCACGCAGCTGTGTTTCATACGTGGGTATACAGGATTACGAACAACGTCCTTAACCCCTTCACCAGGGACACCGGCACGATATAGGGTTAGAAGGTCCATAATGCTAAGTTATTTTACACGGCTATGTGAAAATACTGTCATTACCCAGGAGCTCGTGTTGCTGCAATTAATGCATTTGCTTGAAACGACGGTAGGCTGAGTTCAATAGTGGCAGCATGTTATTCAAAATGGTATCGGAGTGGAAAGGTGCTCTTCGACCACATCAGGAGGCATTATTTTGTATGTACAGAAGCCTAAAATCATATATACGTGCAGAGGAATATGCCACGTCGTTCCCTGTACCCCAAACCTTATTAGAAAAGATCTGATGAAGAACCCTACGGTGTCTCATGATTTGCTGTTCAGGCAAGAGGTAACATCGCTTATGATTTCACCCAAACACGTGTTACCTCTGATAATGAGTCAAAACGAAATAAGGACACCATTGATCAGTGTATTAAGACCTACACCTACCTCGTAGTCTAATGACACGATTGGCAGGCAAAGTGTTATCTATCTACTTTAGCCCTGCTGAGATACAGACACTCTATCGAGGATCATACTGGCAAAGACCCCATGTCACACCCTAGAGGAATATGATGAACACAGACATCAGTATAACTGACAACGGGAGGATTCACCATGATCTTCGCCGTGCTGAAGCATGCCGAGGTATGCAAACGTCATCGCGAGTCCGCATACTCTTGGATACATACACCGTTTTGCACAAGCAGTGTGTATTGATTGATAATCAACAAATTGGTGTGTTGACAGGGGCATCACTAACATGGTGTGCTGATTGGGGATTAAGAACAAGGTATGTTGACTCTGGATCAAGAACAAAGTCATCAAGATGACGTCATCACGATGGGGCAAGATGGTTGCTCATTCTTTCTGCTTGTTAGGCGCAATGTTTAGTTTCATTGTGTTTCTTGTGATCCGCTAGTTATTGTCGCTAATTCCGTCGAGGAGTGCTGTATAAGAGCTTAGATCAAAAGTTAATGTTGCCTAGTAAGCATAACAGAGATTCCCAGCTAGTTATCGCGAGCTACAGTTCTCAAGTCAAGCATTCCCATGGTAACAATCGCATATCGTTTTCAGTGATCAGCCAAGTAGTTAAAACTACAACACATTCACGACGAGTTGCTAGACTCC
This sequence comes from Cepaea hortensis, assembly GCA_963921405.1. Classification (NCBI taxonomy): domain Eukaryota; kingdom Metazoa; phylum Mollusca; class Gastropoda; order Stylommatophora; family Helicidae; genus Cepaea; species Cepaea hortensis. The sequence continues at coordinate 82,504,177 of OY992880.1, read as the reverse complement.
CCACGAGCTCCTGGGTCTCCTCGATTACGTTTTGAACAATTATGTATCGATATGTGGTCACAACAACGCCACATCTGTGAGAAGTTTCCCCTTAAATCACTATCAGAAGCTCTCAAGCCGTCGCTAGGCGCATACCCACAACATGCCTCCCCCGAGACTCCCTAAGCCAGACCCTGACGAGAGTAGTTACTCGAACTATCCTGGCACACGGATCTCGGCTCCAGAATATTGAGGCAACGTACATGTGGATTTACCACCCTTAAGACACTCTACCCCAGAAAGTAGCTTGATAAAGGAACTTGAGTGGCACTGTACCGGCCAATGAAAACGCATACTCCTTGAACTTCTTCAGGCTCTGGACAAAAGTGGTGATGAAGGAACTTGAGTGGCACTGTACCGGCCAATGAAAACGCATACTCCTTGAACTTCTTCAGGCTCTGGACAAAAGTGGTGATGAAGGATTTGTCTGTGATGAACAGCTACGCCCAGGGCAACAATCAATTCTAGGTTACTCAACTCTAGAAGATAAAGATCCTATGATGTTTTCTTTGACGGTCAGTAAGTGTTTGGGCTGGACGATGATAACTTTCATGCCGTTGTCAAAGAAAAGGATCTGGCAATGATTATGTTTTATGATCCACTCAACCCCCAAACTGATGCAACCTAGGCCAATTTTTAAAAAAAAAGCGGCAAGACATCAAGACAGCGATCAATTTGTGGCAGTGGACTGCCAGTGATATTCCGATCTATGTAAGTGCCTGGTTTTAATACAAATCCCGCCAATGTTCAGGATCCACTCTTTTGGGAAAGTCCTGGGCACCATCCGAGAGACGAGCATGTTCGATGACAGGTCCTTGATACAACATCTGGACATTCTGAATGAAACTCTGGTTACAACTTCCAAACGAACCTTCAATGCATCCAAGCTGCCGGTTACAGAATCTATATGCACTGTGGCTAGAATATGTGGCTTAAAAAGAAAAAACACAAGGCTAATTCATAAATCCCACCTCATCTATTGACATACGGCAGAAGTTATGTGGATTAGCCTGATTGTCAGTGTGTATTTTGGTCACATGTCGTACTGCAGAGCTCAACGTATATAGTTTAGTGTACTGATTATCAGATTACTTTTGTTGTCACTGCTTCCTTTGGTGACGACAGTTAGGTTTCCATTGTGTGGTGACTTTCACTATGTACTTACAATTTGATAGATGTTTTATTACATTAGTTTGTTTCCTGTATACATGTATATACTGTGTTTGCCAGGAGTGAGGTGCTGGAATCTCTTGCCCCCGGGTAGATTGGGCCCGTTAGCTAATAAAGCGGCCAATCTAGGAGATGGAAAACTCCGATTATAAACCCCTAAGTTTAAGGTGGACCGACGTGCCGAGGACTGAATGGCCACGGGTGAGTTGGTCGTGAACGTGGAACGTCTGGTATGCGGGCGGGGCGGCGCCAGGCGTATGGACTCCTGAGGGACATCCCCTGCCCCTTCCCTAGTAAGCAGGCAATGCTAGGGTGACCGTTTATTTCCTGCAATATCCAAACTTTGCCTATGGATTTATTTAAACAAGGGAATCGTCGCCGGAGCTACGGAGCACGTGCTCTGCGCTTGACACATCACTCAGTGGCTAGCGAAGAGAGAGTGAGGAGGAGAAGACGAGGAAAAGGTGTGAGAAGACGGCATAGAGATAGGAGGGCAGGCGCCAGGAGAACAAGACGAAAAGTGGAGAGACTAGGTTTCAACCATGTAAGAGTTGGATACTGGAACTGTCGTAGTGCCAGGCAGAGAGGTCCTGTATTGGAGAGGCTAATATGTGATTTTGATGTCCTCATGCTCCAGGAGTTAAATACAGATAAATACCATTGCCCTGGGTATGTCAGTTATATAAACCCCACTGGGCAGAAGAGACATGGGCAAGGTCTGCTGGTGAAGAAAGGAGTAAAGCATGTGGCACTTGACTTGAGCCAATGGAATCACAGTGCAAGAGAGGTCCAGGGTATACAGATGGAGATTGGTGGCTTAAGTTGGAACATCATAAATGTATATGCCACAGTGGACTGTTTTGTCAGAAAGGAACAATGGGACTGGCTTTAGGAATTAGAGGACTTACCAGGTGATAGGCTACTCATATGTGGAGACTTCAATGCGAGAAACAGAGATTGGGACAGTAGTGGGGAAAATCGACAAGGAATTGCACTTGCGGATGCCATGGTGGACTCCGATGTGGTCTGCATAAATGATGGTAGGCCGACTAGAATGGCAATGAGGCCTGGCGATGCAGATACTGCTATTGATTTGGCACTTGTCTGCCAGTCATCAGTCCTTGATGTAAAGTGGACTGTTTTGAATGACCATGGGAGTGATCACATGCCATGCTCAGTCCTGATCTCTAAGTCCAGGAAAGTTAAGGCTAGGAGAGCGCGCAAGACCTTCCGGTATGAGCGGAGTGACAGCCTTCTTGGACGCCTCAGACATGGGGCATGCAACAGGACTGTTAAAACTCCTTTTTTGCAGCCCCCATGGTGGACCCCAGAAGTAGACAATGCGTGGAAAGCAAAGAGAGCTGCAGTGAAGCAGCTAAGGAAATTGCGACAGACACCCCTAAGCTCACGAGAGGAAGTGGACATAGCGGAAAATGACAAGAAAGACAAGGTGGAGGCTTTCAAGCGATGTGCTGCAGAGGCCAAGAAAGTAAAATGGGAATGTTTTATGAAGGAGATTGGAGGTGATAAAACACTGCATAAATTCTGGAAACTGTACAGACAAATGCAAAGAAAAGATCGGCCTATGGCAGTGGGAACAATTTATAAAGAGGATGGGGTACGCGTGACAACAGACAAGGAGAAAGGGGAGGCGTTTCTCCAGAGATTTTTAGAGCAGACCAATCATAGTGATGCAGATACCAGGGATGCAGTTAGAGTGGAATTATCTGGCACAATAGAGAATATGCCTTACGAAGATATCATACTGTTTGAAGATGTTAAACAAATTTTGCAAAAGGCAAAAGACACGGCACCAGGGCCTTATGGTGTCAGGTATGGCCACATGAAGGCTTTGAGCGATGTAGACCTGAAGGAGATGGCCGGCTGCTTTAATCAGAGCATTAGGACAGCTTCAGTACCGCAGGATTGGCTGCATAGCTATCTCATCCCTCTCCCAAAACCATACAAGGATCATTCAAAGCTTGGCGGCTTTAGGATCATCACCCTTCAAAATACATTTGGGAAGGTTTTAGAGAAGATAGTCGCTGTTAAGCTGCAGGATTTTTTGGAAAGGGGGAAGCTTCTTCCAAGAGGCCTGGGGAGCTACAGGCCAGGAAAAGATACCTGGTCAAATGCAGCCACCTTTGCCTTTGACGTTTATGAGGGGTTCCAGAGTAGACAGGAAACGATGGCGGCAGCGCTTGATCTTGAAGATGCGTACAATAGAGTTCGCTATGATATTTTGATGACCGCACTTATGGAGAAGGGGGTCAATCCCTGGTTGGTGAACTGGATAGCAGCCGTCCTGCATTCTCGTCAGGTTGCTCTCCGTCTGGGCGCATGGACCTCAGAGCCACATATTTTAACCCCGGGACTGCCACAGGGATCTGCAATCTCACCGGTGCTCTTTAATGTGTATAGGAGCAAGATTGCATACCTAGAAGCACCAGGTGTTGGAAGGATTCTAACATTTGCAGATGATATTCTTGCATACAGGCAGGGGAGAAATGGGGATCAAACAGCCCAGGAGCTACAGGTGACAGTAGACAAAGTGATTGACTGGTGCACTGAAATGAGTGCTGTCATCAACTCGGAAAAGGCGGGGGTGTTGTGGTGCTCTCTGGACAACAGGATTGTGAGAGATGATACCCCAAGCCTCACGATAGATGGTAGAAGCGTCAACAGAGAGAACAAACTGAAGTATCTGGGAATCACATTTGACAGGAGTCTGTCCTTCAAGGACCATGTGGAGACGGTTGTGACAAGATCTCAAAAGGGACTCAATGCACTTAAAACTATGGCTGCAATGGACACAGAGCAGAGAATGCTCTTCACACTATACCAGAACTTGATCCTCTCAGTGATTGATTATGGACTAGGACTGCTCACTGTCTCAAAGAGTCAGCTGGTGAAATTAGAGCGCATACAGAATGAAGCGATGCGGGTCATTCTGGGATGCACCAGAGACACTCCAGTAGTGTGTATGCGTTACATCCTTGGTCTGCCTACTATTGCTGGTAGGCACAAGGTGATGCAAGCGAAGGCATACCTCAGAGTAGCTGCAGACACAGATCACCCGTTGCATGAGGCGCTGGACATAGTTAAGGGTCAGAGACTGATAAGAGGGAAATCATGGATGGCTCAGGCGGAGGATACGATCAGACAGGTGTGCCCCTTGGAGAACATCAGGCGAGGAGAGGAGTGGGTCAGAGTGCCAGCCGTGCAGTCAGACTTGTGCAGAGTTGTAATAACATTGAGCCGGGAGTGCAGGGAGTGGCCAGCAGGGGCCACGGAAGTGGAAATTCAGCAACTAATTCAGGAACATTCTCGCCCGGGTGATGTGATTATCTACACGGATGGGTCAGTGTTGAGAGGTAGGAGAAGTGCCTGGGGGTTCTTGGCAAAAACTAATGGTCGTCGATTGGTGCAGGAGAGCCTGGCGTATGATGACACTACATCTAGCTTAAGAATGGAGGTGGAGGCGGTCAGTGCAGCTTTCCGCTGGATAGAAAACACGATACATACACACATTGTGATTGTAACTGACTCAGAAAGCATGCTGAGAAGGGTGAGAACAGGCAAGCTTCGTGCAGAGTGGCTTGCTTCGCTTCGGAGGTCACGGGTAGCAAGCATCACCTGGATCTTTTCTCCTGGGCATGCCGGTGTGCTGGGAAATGAATAGGCGGACAGATTGGCTGGCTCGGCAAAACTTGGTGGAGTATTGATGCATGACAAGGCAGAAGTGGTTGCGGCCTTGTGGGAGCACGTGTACACCTCGGAGGAGCAGATGGATCACCATAGTCTGGTAAGAATGAGACAGCGAGGTGTGATGAGGGGATCTGGCCAACGCTCGACGCACAGAGGAAAGGCGAGACGGACATATAATCAGATTGCTACTGGAACTATTAGTGTTGGAACTCTTCGCTGGCTGCTGGGGATGGAGACGGAGCGCTTATGGGAATGTCCCGAATGCTGTGATGTCGGTTCCTAAATCAATCAATCAATCAATCAAGAAAAAAGTGTTTTATTTGAGATCAAGAATAAAGTGTGTTGATCAGAAAATCAGGACAATATGTGTTGATTGCAGATCAAGGGCAATATGTTTTGAATAGAGGTCAAGAACAAGGTGTGTTGAATGGAGATCAAGGACAAGATGTTTTGATTAGAGATCAAGAGCAAGGTGTGGATATTAAGAATAAGATTTGTTGATAGGAGATCAAGAACAATGTTTGTTGACTGGATATCAAGAACAAGGTGTGTTGATTGGGGACCGTGTACAAAATGGGGTAATTGGGGATAAAGAACAAAGTGTGTTGATTTGGTTTTGAAATCAAGCTCTTAGTTCTCAAGAAATTCGGTACATCATCATCTAATGCATCTGTCGTGGAACATAATTTCCGTAGCTCTCTTTGTCAGACAGAGTATGTCGTGGATTACAATTATTTTACTAAGGGTTGATAGAAGTATGACATTGTATTGCCCTCCTCCGGTTTGTGTTTATTTGAACACAACTAGCCTTGCATTAGTTCATACAAGTGATTAAATGGGCATGAAGACTAGTGTCCTTGCTGTCCCTTATCTCATTCATTCTTTCTTATGCCTCTCCAGTAGACGTAATAGCTCTATTATAGGCCGATCCCGGACAGGTACCACCATTGTTGTGCTTCATAGAGAACTCTAATTCACAAACGTTATATATATATATATATATATATATATATATATATATATATATATATATATATATATATATATATATATATATATATATATATATATATATATATATAGTATCAAAATAAAAATACAAAAGACAAGAACAGCTTTTATAATTCTAGAAATTAAAATGAAATTAAACTTACTACAAAGCTTCAAATATTCACTTCTAATATTAAATCAATACTCCACGGAGATCGACTAAAGTGATTAAAAATATGCTACACACATTCACTAAATCGTAACTGTGAAGAATAAAAGTATTACAATGGTATGACACAGTCACAAATATGTAGCCCACGGATAGAACTGCATAAATACCTGTCAATAAGCAGGAAAACCAAGAAACTGAACCGGAAAGAGCAGACATTGTAAAAACCAGAGAGGAGTATAATGAGATGGACATTTTTCTAGAAATAAAAAACATTGAGGAAGTCCCAAAAACACCCATAGAAGAGAAGTGGAGATAGTAATGAATAATGTCGGGAGGACATGGTGTGATCTACGTTGTATAGCTAAAGGATATGCGGCTTGACGTGAGAAGGTTGAGCGCCTAAACCCCAATGGAGGAAAAAGGCGAATGAAGAAGAAGAAGTATTAAGTAAGTAAAGGACCATATTTTATGTTTGAGGCGTATCGGGTATATGCTGCTCTTCCTATAATTGTCAATACCAAACAAGACTCAATGGATGGTGAGGCCAACACCACACCGGTCGTCTGTACGTCTCAAGATATTTTATGTAAAACATTTTAGTCTGGGTCAACCAGGGAGCCCAGGGCAATGACTCAACTAGTTGTCTCCAAGAGGATTCGAACATGTAACCACCATGCCGGCAGGAAAACGTAATACCCCGGCTTTACTGCGCTTCATTCTCGGTTTACACAGTATATCCTCGTCTTCTTCATTGCTGTCGTTAGCCCAGTATTTTTGGTTTTTAGACTTGATTGTTATGTGTCTGTTTACAGCAGAGGTGTCATGTTTGTGCCTGTCGGCCGACAAGTGGACCTCTTTGGGCGTTTGTTTACAGCTTAGCCTTCATTTGTGTTTCTTGTGTTTCCAATGATGTTTCAGGGTCTCGTTGTTTTGACGTCATCTTCGTACTCTCATCTACTGGTGGAACACCAACAGGCCCGTCAGGAACAGCCGCATGCATTTTGGCTGGCTGGCAACGGAAGGCAGGGACAAACCATCAGCATTCCCGGCCATCCAATGAGGCTTCAATTATTACAGAGTCGACACATATCGCTCTGATCTGCGCTCACCAAACAACACGTCGTGTCCTGCACATGGCTGCTTAAACTCCCGTCCATATGTTGAGCCTCGCGTTCACCAGAAGCTGCACCTTCGGATACCACATGGACGTAGTCAGCAGATGTTGGACTTCGATGACTCCCACACACTGAGTGGTCACTTCAGACTTTCAGCCAAAGAAATTTGCTAGACAAATGCGATTCAAACACATGTCTAGCAAATTTCTTTGTACAAATGTGCTGTGCGTACCGGAGACTTTGATGTCGCCCGTACACTGACCGCTCGAGTGAGACTGTCCAATAAATGAACATGCTTGTCAAAAAAGTTCAATTTTATAGCCACTGAGACTCGTTTCCTCTAACATTCCTGTGGCCTGTGATGTTGCACATCAGGTTCATTCAGTATCACCGCCAGTTTATAGAGACATACACAACCGACATGGTGTTCGCTTACAGAATCAGTATTCCGTTTGGTATACAGTACATGACAGCGACTGAATAGAGCTGTCATTTAGTAAGATGTTGGTTTCGTGTACATTTGAACCTGTCATCTAGTAGGAATCAAATGTGACGGATATTAGATCCATTTGGCATTTTAGTAGAGTGTACCTTCGATGGACACCATTTACCCATGATATCTGGTGAAATTAAGTGAGGGTGGATACGCCGATAAGTGCCAAAATAGTTTCTGATCAGTACATCTCTATGGGCCACCAACTCTAAAATCCCCTGTCAGTTCCGTTCAGGTCAATGATGACCATTTATCCTTGGTGTATGCCGACCACATACAGCAGAAGTCTTATAAGGGGTTCCGCGAAACCAACTTGGAGCTCGCTTTCGCCGAAGGTACAGAATACCAATGTATACATATTACAATGGTCTCAACTTTCAGCCGAGCATATGACCGAAGTCAACACACCACATGCACCAGATAATAATATCAAATTAATATGCTACAATAAATATTAAAAATGTCTAGTTATATATACACCACATACCAGATATGAGTAAATCATCTATATAGATTCAATGCGGCCTTGTTGTAATGTGATGCTAGTCGTTTGTTTAATGATCTCTTGGTGTAATAACCAATCCCTTTGTGGAAGTATGAGAGGCAAATATATCTGCCGCATGTCATTTATATTTACATGATCTTGTCGTATATAACATGAGTATAGACGAGTATGAGAATAGTAAAGGACCCTGTAACACAACACATGGACTGGAAACTGTTGGTCATACCATCAGCAACACGCCGGCCACCTTCACTTCCCAAGGCATGGCCTGATATGCACTGTAGGCTCCCAGCTGTATTGTTAAACACTTAGAATTCACCCTAATGCGAATATAACCCATGGCCACCAGGCCGGCATGCGGGTGTCTAGCCACCTGACTACTGAGGCTTCCCTGGAGACTGTGCACTCTAATAGTGGATGCGACAAGATAACATAAATGTAAGTGATATACGTCGGCAAGTGTGTGTGTCTGCGTGTGTGTGTGTGTCTGTGTGCGCGTGTGTCTGTGTTTGCGTGTGTGTGCGCGCGCGCACGCGCGCGTGTGTCGCCCCCTGCCACTTTTTTCATAGCATTTTGATAGCAATGTTATTATGTAGCCATGTAACATAAACCCCGCCCCTCTCTTTGATGTCCTTCTGGGTAACAGCCCACTTACTGTGTTTCTACATATTAATATAGCAGTGTAACATAAACCCCGCGCCTCTCTCTGATGTCCTTCTGAACACTTACTGTGTAACTTACTGTGTTTCCACATATTAATAACGTATTGGGTATATGGTGCTAAACCCATATTATATAAGCCCATCTATGCTCAGTGAGTGGTGTGGTCAATATCACACCGGTAGCCTTTATTTTCCAGAACATTTCCTGTCCCCGTTTTAGGCTGCATCGTCCAGGGAGCCCAGGCGAATTTTAAAATAAACATAACCGCTTCGTTAGGGATTCAAACACATTCTCACATGACCAGCAGGTCAGAGTACTATGGATATTCAGAGGGAAACTTTGAGAAACACACATCACCTATTGCCTTGATATAAAGACGCTTTCCAATTAAGCCATTTCTATATAGAAAGCTGCGAGGGACTCGGTGATGTTATAACCTCATATGGACAATGTAACATTAGTCTGTAGTTTAGAACACTCAGTGCCTGTTAAGTAATTCCATGCATGTGTGTATGAGAGAGAAAGAGAGAGAGAGAGAGAGAGAGAGAGAGAGAGAGAGAGAGAGAGAGAGAGAGAGAGAGAGTGAGAGAGAGAAACAGTGAAAGAGAGAAACAGAGAATGAGAGAGTGAGAGAAAAAGAGATAGAGAGAGAGAGACAGACACACACTCACACACACACACACACACACACACACACGCACACACACACACACACGCACACACACACACACAGAGAGGGAGAGAGAGAGAGAGAGAGAGAGAGATAGAGAGAGAGAGAGAGAGAGAGAGAGAGAGAGAATACTTTCTGAATTTGATGACATGGTTACGCTAGAGTTGTGTAGAAAACAAAAGACAGCTAGCAGAAAGCGTTTCTGGCTAGTAATACCAACACTATGGTAAGATAGCGCGATAGAAAGCCGACCTATACATGTAAGAGCCTGAAAACCATCTTTGTAAAATAATTTATGTTTTAGTAAGATTATGCTTGAGATACCGAGCCATTGTGTGTGTGTCATCATCATCACATTCCACTTTTGCAGTATAGCGTCGTATAGAGGAATAGCTGACGTGTCAGCACGCGATAGGCGGCACTGGATAGTGTGGTTCATGTGATGATACCATACTGTTAAAGTCGTCAATCCATCTTTATCTCGGGCGTCCTTTTGCTCTCGTGTCATTTATTCTTTAGAGTAGTTAAAAACCTGCCATCTACTGCAGTGTGTCCGAGAGGGGTGGGGGAGGGGTGGGGGGGTGGGGGTGGTCTTGAGCTTGAGGAATTAAGGCCGCTTGACTTGTGCAGTCGCCGCGAACTGTGCAGGTTAGGATTTTATTTTTTTTCCCCGACAGAGAAAAATCCACACCTTACCGAGGATTCGAACGTGGGTCTTCCGCAAGAGAACCCGGCGTTATTTGCCACTCGGCCAGCCACTCCACTGAGAGAGTAACACCAGGGCTGATAATTGATGGTGTAGTATACTGACGAGATGGGTGAACCATTTGATCCCCTATGGGTGTAAGCAGTCAATGTAAATACATATCCGAAGTTACAATGGATCATTCAAGCATACGGCTCTGATACACATGGGGATTGTTGTGGATCTGCATATACACAACTTTCATCGGGATTAAGATGTAAATGATTGTTTTATATGTTTTCTATGTATATGTTAAGTATGTTTCTGCCGGCTTTCTTGTTCACATGACGTGATAAAAAAAAAAAAAAAGTAACAAAGAAGGTCGCAAATCAAAAGACCTGCTTTATTATGTTTTGTGATCACATCATTGCCAAACTCTGTCTTAGGGTGTAGAATAACGAATAACTCCAATAATACTGTACAATCAACATGGCTCGAAAAGCAATGGTAGTTCTTTAAGCCAACCGAACTGAAATGACTGAGTCAATGACTTTGAACAGTTACGACGTCATTTAATATCGCCGCATACAAACTTGCTGAACAATGATAATAATAAATAATTATTTACTCACTGGACCTCTTCTGCGAGGCGGGCAGTAAAAAGATTATGATAATACAAATCAATGACATGTTGCAAGCTATGTCCGCTCAAATATTCACTTGCTGACAAGGCCTTGTTCGTCCTTACGTAGTTCTTCTGTCAATCCGCTAATTATCCTTCCTGCCGTTTCACAGACATGACATTTGCGGCGTTTTTTCGTGGTTATGATAAATTTTGATTCCTCAGATTGTTTCTTCCATTTACAACTAATACTTCAGCCACTGATGTGCCATCAAACCAATATCTAGCAAACATATCGTTCTAGAAATAAGATAAGCTGCCGTCTTCCAGAATCTCCCAAGTCAATCTGTGTTGTTATTGACATTCTCCCGTGACGATTCTGTGTTGTCACGTCATTTTCTTATCGCTTCTGTTCTAGGATTCTTCGTTCTTTCTAATTTACGTCATTATGTCGCACTTGCTCCCTGGCAGTATGCCCGCTCCCCTTTGAAAATGATGTAATCATTTTAACTTACGTCGAATAACCGAACCTGACAAGTAGCAGTGCGACTTAATGAGCCCTATATTGTGTTAATAGGATGGTATGGTCTCCTATCAATCACACACAAAATATATTTTAAAAAAAATTATTATACGACGGGTACGCACTCCTATCTACACCCAACGGTATACGTCGTGTAGCACTGCCTATGGGAGGGCTGTGCTAACTACCTAAAACCTAGTAGTCCCTCATTCGTCGAAATCGACAAGCGTCCAAACCCAAGCTATAAAAAACAGAGTGAGGGGACGTTTGTGATTAACAGGTACCAATGCGTCAATATTAGTTTTGTCTCATAACTATATTCTCAATATCTTTCCAACTGCTATCTCATCAGTCCTTTGATAAGTGGATCGGTGAGGTTCTCTGCCGGAGTAGCTGTGGACGTATGACAATCATATCAGTTTCTCTTTTGTCTTGACGGTTATGACGGTTATCGTGTTGACTATCAATATGGCTATGGCTATCAACTTTTCATGTATTACTGCAATGTAGGATCACTTTCCATCTTTGACATCATCATTGTTGCTTTATGCTTTACGTTTACGTTTCTCAGTTTTCATTCACTGCGAACTAGGACAATCCTAATCTTAATAATTATAAACAACCCCTTAACTAGTAATTAATTAATAATATTAACCTTAATTAAATCTGAAATCAATATAAAACGTATAATATGCCCTTACTATCATTGTGTCAAGCAATTCAACCCGATATATCTTAATGTATAGTCTGTGCTGTTCTTCGTCTGAACTGTATTGTGTATGTGTTCCATCTATAAATTATCAACATTCTATCACCAAATATGCATATAACAACTTAAATATATTTATATTTCATCCATTTTACAACAATGAATAAAGTAATATGTGTAAAATATATGATCTAGGTCTATGCGTTCGTGAATGGATGTGAAATATGGATATATACAATTTCGCATAACTAAAATAAATAAGCACATAAGTTAAAGTAACTAACATTAATAAATACTATTGTCACTTTATAAAGACTGCACGCATTTCCTCACGAATTTGCAAAGTTCCTGCACAGTTCTCAAAAGTCACTGAACCGTCATTCGCACACAGTGTTGAAGCACTACAAATGTACCGACCACACCCTAAGTCCGTGGATCACTATATGGCATCAGCATGACGACTATTTTCAACATACTCTGCAAATGAATCAAATCAAGCAAAATATGTATATATCTGAAATTATACTATGTAACTAATGTAAATTTGTATGTTTGTTTTGTAAGTATTGAGATTATTCTTGGGTGTGTCTATTAATGAAATAATCGATCGGCCTGTGTATTACATGTATGCAAGCAAACAAACAACATGAACTGTGATAGCAGATAGGAATTCTAGAGTCTACTAAGAAGATCGGTTAAGTTATTATCCTTGCCAGGAATATGACATATATCAAACTCGTAGTCTTGTAAGAGAAGTATAATCCGTAAGGATATGTAACGAAAGTGAACAAGAAATATAAATAGACTATTAGGATTTAACAAGAATGTTCTACCAAGTAAATATACATATAATTTATTAACGCTCTCTACTTTAGATAAAGTTAACAAAAAGTGTCTGAAAAATAGAGAACCGGAAGTACTTTACCAAGATGAAATGTAAAAGCATCACTGAGATAACGTGAAACAATTCCGTAAAAGTTGTCGTCGTATCAGCGAAATTCGGAAAAAAAATTATTTTGTATGACCCTAATGTGTCTGTAGTGAAATATGCGCTTTCATTCATTCATGATTTCTTTCACTCTTTCTTTTCATCTTTATTCCTTTTTGTATTTCTTTCTTTCTTTCAAATTTATGGCGTCTCTTTTCTGCATGTATGCCATTATCTGTATATTGTAACTTTGTAGACTTGAAGAATGTCCTAGTTTTCACTCGTGTGTATAATATGTACCACGTATGCTGTAGTGAGATAAGTTTGGTATATCTGACGCAGACCCAAGTACAGTAAATAGTGTAAGCAAAGATAAGTGTAATTTGCTTTCTGTAAAATTCTTTGCATTCCTTTAACCAGTTTGTAGAATATTTACCGGTTTGTGAGAAACTATTCTTGACTTGCGAGTGAATGTTTGTAATGGCGCAAGCAATGAATTTCTTTTTTGTGAGTACATGTTTGTGACATATTTCTTGACTTCTGTGTGCATGTTTGTAATATGCTTCTTGGCACGTGTGTATTTGTTTGTAAATCGCGCAATCAATATGAGATTAAGTTGCTTTACTTACGATCATCATCTGGAAAATAGACATGGTTACGATGTTCCACAGCCATTGTATAATGGGCTGGATATATAGTTTGTTCACAGTGTGTATAACTCTTGTTCTCTCTTTGTGTGGTTTCTGAATGGTGCCATTTGTCGACAGATGAGGTTGTTTGATTGTTTGCTTTTGTTTATCACTCACACTCACGGGAATAAACTTGTTTAATTGAGAATTAACAATCTCGTATTTGGATTTGTATACTTTATGAGTATTATGATGCAAACATTTTTGTACTGTCGTGTTGTCTCCCTTTTGTGTTATACAGTGTTTCGTACAGGTTAATGGATATTGTCTGTTGACAGTTGATGTAAAATGAGTCAATTGCGTACTTTCTTCTTCTTGCGTCTTGTGAACTTGGGTTCCTGCGAGTGCTCTGGCAAGTCTATATTTACAAGTTACCTTATGGAAACATTTTGTCAATTTTGGAATGTTCCCAATTATTACCCCAGAACATGGGTTTGGTAATACCGCTGCGCATATTTTACCTTCATAATATGGGCATTTTATCATGACCCACGTGGTCTTGTATGTTTCTATAGTACCTCCAAATGTTCTGCACGTAACTCTATTACCTGTGTAGTCTCTGTTATTCACCAGTTTTTGATCGATACCCACGACTGACGCACCCGTGTCCCTAATGCAGGTTGTTAGTGATCCATTTACCCATGCTTGTTGGATCTTAAGGTTATCTTTTGGGGTATAAACTGCGTTAGCTTCATGTATTTGTTTATTGTGTCGGGTTACAGAACTATCATTATCATTACGTTCCTTACCTGGTCCGTTGTTGTGATATGACTCTATGAAAGCTGCATGTGTGGCCTCTAAATCATCTGAGTCACTACTAGAAAACATGTATGCGGCATTCGTTTCCTTCCACGCCTTCTTCATCTTACAAAAGCATGAGGTGTGTCCATACGCTAAACACGGAAAGCATTTGATACTCCTTTTATAAGCAACATATTTGTTCATCCGTTTAGAGGTGGAGTTTTCCAGGTATGCTTCGTATCCATGGTGACGGTCGCACATTTCTAACAAACCGTGGCTAAGTTTGCAATGTGGGCACTGTGTGAAATGACCCTTTCTATTCCTTTCTGAGTCTGTGTATGTGCTATGATATGGACCTCTATTTCTATGCTGTGCGAATCTGTTACCTCTGCCGTGATTTCTTTCATTCTGAACTCTAGCACTAGCACCAATTATAAGTTCTGGTTGCGCACCATTAGCAAATACGTCGCGATGGCTTTGTAAAATGCCTCTCCCCGAGCTTCCATCTAAGGGATAGACTTGCATCTGTTCTCTTCCAGAAATGTGGACATTGAATCAGGCACTGACGATAGCAGTTTGTATCGCAACATGAGGTCACGCAGTTTCTCAAATCAGATGATATATCTTCTGCCTTTAACCACTTGTCAAATAGTGATGACGTTTCAGATACGTAGTCGAGGAACGTCTGATTAGCTTTTGGTGTTTGGGTCTTGAACTTCGTTCTCAACACAGCAGCGTCAAGACTGAAATGTAACAGGACCCTATCTCGAATGTATTTATAGTTGGTCCGTAAATTCTCTGCAATTAAGTCTACTACATTTAAAGGTTCCAACGTGAGATGACGGTGGAATAAGATGGGACAATCCTGTTCTGGAACCTTGTAAAACGTGACCAGAAGCTTGAAATTAGTAATCCAGGCGAATACCAAATCTCCTTTAGTGAAGTTTTTGATTAAACCTTGGTAACTTTTAATAGGATCCCCAGCCTTAGTTTGTATTCTCTCTCGTTCGATCTCGGCTTCTCGATTGATCTCCAAAATTCTTTACTTTCAAATTGCCTTCAATTTCCTTGTCTTTTAAAAGTGCTTCGGTCGCTAGTTTTTCTTTTTTAAACGCAAGTTATTTTTCTTTGGATTCTTTCTCAAATGTAAGTTTATCTCTTTCCAAGGCTAGTTCCTTCTCTTTTAATTATTTCTGAAATGCAAGCTCTTTTCCCTTGCTTTCTTTTTCTGCAGCTAATCTTTCTTGTCTTTCTTCTCTTTCACGTGCTGCTTGCAATTCTTTCGCTTCTTTCTCTGCCGCTAATCTTTCTTGTCTTTCTTCTCTTTCACGTGCTGCTTGCATTTGTTTTTCTTCCTTCTGTTGAGCTTGGAATTCCTTGAGTTCCTGTTTCGCCCATGCCCTGAGTTCCGGGCAGGTCAAACCAGACTTCTTACTTATATCCATAAAATCTTGCAGTGTCAACATGTTGTACTAATGTGCTGCTGCAAATTATATAGCTAAAATACAAAATATATGCAATGCACAATCGACAGGATGCAAATGCGTAGGGAAGATAGCAATAAATGTATCAAAAGTATAAAACGTTGGACGAATTGTCAAACCAAAATCAACAATGATGTAAAGTGGAATTAACGAGCAAAACAGCAAGCCTGGTGAGAAATAAACACCGTCCTAACTTGTTACAATATGTAAACTCCTGAAATAGGTAGAAAAATGTATAGTCGGTATAAAGAATATCACGCCACAAGAGAAATACACAATTATGAGATAGATAAGCGACTAGTAACGCAGACACATATCTATTCACATATAACAGAAGAGCCTATGATAACTGACAAATAACAAACGTATATGACTGTAACCACCTGACACACTTACCAACGAAACGCGAGGTCGCTACATATGGAATTCGTAACGAGCTGACGACCGTTAGTATAAAACGTATCCTTGTGCTAAATAAACAAGTTTATCTAGCAAAATAACGGCCATCGATATAGTATTAAGTTATAAACGTAACACCCAACTAGAACGCACATATTCACAACAAACAATCAAATATACTGGCCGTTTTCGAAGTACTATAGTAGTGGTATGCTGTCTATCTATGGCGATGATGCAGGTATCCACTTATGCAATATTCAGTGTAATTCCCATAGCGAGAATCGTAGCAATATATAATATGTAGTGACTCGGAAGATACTGTCCGTTGTGAAGTCCGATAGCGTGAAAAGTGTACTGAAAACTGTCCTGTAATAGATCCGTGTGGTAGTGTCCTAGTGACCTGGCGTCAATGTAGTAGTGTAGGTCCAGATGCAAATAAGTCCTGATGGAAGATACGGTGTGCAAAAACTAAATGAACGTTCCAAATAAAGATCAAGATTTATTTGAGAATTATGGTGGCGGGAAGCGTAGAGTGGTGGAGGTCAAGTCCATAATGTACTGCATCCATATTGGCATCAAAATTCATGTAAATTTCCAGACAAGTGCATAATAAATTTCATAAATAATGTCCAGACAAGCGGTAAATGTCCTTGACGCCGATAATACATAAATGAACGAGTGTCGGGAGCAAAAAATCATATAGCTATCATTCTTCCTGGCGATGAAATGTATAACACCGACTGCCACATAAAATGAAGATCTATGACATTGGGAGATCGATGTCAAATATATGTAGGTGGCTGATTGGCTTATACTTCTTGGTGTCGTTGTTGGCGTCCTGAAAGCAAGTCCCCACGTCTGCCAAACTCTGTCTTAGGGTGTAGAATAACGAATAACTCCAATAATACTGTATAATGAACACGGCTCGAAAAGCAATAGCAGTTCTTTAAGTCAACCGAACTGAAATAACTGAGTCAATGACTTTGAACAGTTACGACGTCATTTAATATCGCCGCATACAAACTTGCTGAACAATGATAATAATAAATAATTATTTACTCACTGGACCTCTTCTGCGAGGTGGGCAGTAAGAAGATTATGATAATACAAATCAATGACATGTTACAAGCAAAGTCCGCTCAAATATTCACTTGTTGATAATGTCCTTGTTCATCCTTACGTAGTTCTTCGGTCAATCCGCCAATTATCCTTTCTGCCGTTTCACAGACATGACGTTTGCGGCGTTTATTCGTTACTGTGATAAGTTTTGACTCCTCAGATTGTTTCTTCCATTTCCAACTAATACTTTAGCCACTGGTGTGCCATCAAACCAATATCTAGCCGACATATCGTTCTAGAAATAAGATAAGCTGCTGCATTCCCAAGTCAATCTATGTTGTTATTGACATTCTCCCGTGACGATTCTGTGTTGTCACGTCATTTTCTTATCGCTTCTGTTCTGGGTTTCTTCGTTCTTTCTAATTTACATCATTATGTCGCACTTGCTCCTTGGCAATCATGAAAGTCGACAGAAACAGATGTATTAAATCACGTGATGAAATATTACAAAAGAATTAATGCAGATATATCCAGAACAACCCGAGTGATGAAATGTTACAAAAGAACTAACAAAGATATATTTAGAACAAATCACGTGATGAAATGTTCAAAAAGAACTAACGCATACATATCCCGAACAAATCACGTGATGAAATGTTACAAAAGAACCAACGCAGACATACCAAGAACAAATCACGTGATGGAATGTTACAAATGAACTAACGCAGACACATCCATAACACATAACGTGATGAAATGTTTCAAACGAACTAACGCAGATATCTCCAGAACAAGTAAGGTGATGAAATGTTACAAATAAACTAAAGCAGACACATCCAGAACAAATCAAGTGATGAAATGTTACAAATGAACTAACGCAGACATATTCAGAACAGATCACATGATAAAATGTTACAAAAGAACTAACGCAGACAAACAGAACAAATCGCTTGATGAAATGTTACAAAAGAACAAACAAAGATATATTCAGAACAAATCACGTGACGAAATGTTCAAAAAGAACTAACGCATACATATCCCGAACAAATCACGCGATGAAATGTTTCAAAAGAACTAATGCAGACATACCGAGAACATATCACATGATGAAATGTTACAAAAGAATCAACGCAGACATACCCAGAACAAATCACGTGATGAAATGTTACAAATGAACTAACGCAGACACATGCAGAATACATCAGCTACACTCTAGACGCCGTGGCTGGGAGGTTATTGTGTCTGCCCATATCTAATGACACCAGACACGCCCCTGATCTCAGTTCTGTGATAGGAATCAAGTCTTCTCGAATAAGGGGTAAATATCAGCGGTCTCGTGCAGTTGTGTACGTTACAAATCTCACGGCAGTTGTGTACGTTACATATCTCACGGCAGTTGTGCACGTTACAAATCTCACGGCAGTTGTGTACGCGACAAATGTCACGACTGTTGTGTACGTTACATATGTAACGCCAGTTATGTACGTTACATATCTCACTCCAGTTGTGTATGTTACATATCTCACAGCAGTTGTGTACGTTGCATATCTCACGGCAGTTGTGTATGTTACAAATCTCACGGCAGTTGTGTATGTTACAAATCTATGACAGTTGTGTACGTTACATATGTAACGTCAGTTATGTACGTTACATATCTCACTCCAGTTGTGTATGTTACATATCTCACAGCAGTTGTGTTCGTTACATATCTCACGGCAGTTGTGTATGCTATAAATCTGGCGGCAGTTGTGTACGCTACAAATCTCACGGCAGTTGTTTACCCTACAAATCTCACGGCAGTTGTGTACGCTACATATCTCACGGCAGTTGTGTACGCTACATATCTCACGACAGTTATGTACGTTACATATCTCAATGCAGTTGTGTACGTTACATATCTCACGGCAGTTGTGTACGTTACATATCTTACAACAGTTGTGTACGTTACATATCTTACAACAATTGTGTACGTTACATATCTTACAACAGTTGTGTACGTTACATATCTTACAACAGTTGTGTACGTTACATATCTTACAACAGTTATGCACGTTATATATCTTACAACAGTTGTGTACGTTACATATCGCAATGCAGTTGTGTACGTTACATATCTTACAACAGTTGTGTACGTTACATATCTTACAACAGTTGTGTACGTTACATATCTTACAACAGTTGTGTACGTTACATATCTTACAACAGTTGTGTACGTTACATATCTTACAACAGTTGTGTACGTCACATCGCGATACTAATCTGAACGGAAATTATCTGAGCTACACATTCCTATAAAGAAGGTAATGTTAACGATATGAAATCATAGTTGATTGTACACGAGTGGCACCTTGCTGTCTTGACATACGACAGTTTGTTACACTGCTTCAAAAAGGGCATAATAGCTACGACCTACGGCCATAGCGAATGTAATTAGACAGACCAATTCACGCGGTAAATGTTCGTCTACAAATGGCGCATGTGATTACATGGTAAATTCTCTATCGCGTACTGTCTGATATCCCACACGCTCACTGTATGATCTATCTTCAATTATTTTCTCCTGTATCTTTATTCCATTCCAAAGCTTTCCCCTCCATACAACTGATATCAATGCCTGTATCAACCATGTCACGCTTGTTCAACAACAAGTAGCTTGCTACTTGTCATATCAGGCATATATGGAAGCACACACTACTTTCAAGCGCCTTATCGATATCCTAGTTTGTTCATGGGGGATCAAATCCGTGAATTGGGCAACTGTAGGTGGGTATATTATAAGTGTGTCGCCATTTACACCTTTCTAATGTCTTACCGGCATTATTGACCAGCTTAACAACTGAAGTTAGTAACATATGCAGATTGTCTGAGGCAAGCATTGATTATACGAAAAATTACATACTTATCTTGTTGAAGTTAGAAATGTTTGCATATTGTTATGCGAAACGTAATCCATGATTACAATAACAATTGTTTGTGAAAGGTTTTGATATGGTTATTAAAGCGTGGGTCTTGTTATTTGCGACTAAAGCATTGATTGGCTAGAAAGTCTTCATCAGCGTGCACGCGCGCGCGCACACACACACACACACACACACACACACACACACGCACACACACATACACACTTACGCACACACACACACACACACACACACACACACACACGATAAGACATTGATGCAACTACATTTTAAATAATGGCGCTTGTGACATGTTTGACCCAGAACTGTATCGTCAATTTCTTCAACTACCTTCTCGACATTACACTGACCTCCCCCATTTCCTCGCTAACTGCTATTATCTGGACTTGAAAGTCTCCTTGTTTTTAGTTGGAATCTGCACCTCTGGGAGCTTTTCTTCTATACACATCCTCATATCCTTCCCTTTTGCAAAGATACGATTCCGTTGTATCAACCGTTGTCTCCTACAATTACATCAAGGCAAGAATGAATTCCTCAATAAATTCCACGAAGTGTTGGATTTAATCCGTCTTTGTGTCTATCTCAATGGTATTTTGTTAAAAGCTTTTTGAACTTTCTAGTCCAGGGGTGGCCAACAAGAGGCCCGCGGGCCGCATGTGGCCCGCCGGGCCTCTAGGTCAAATGAACATAAATGTTAACTTTATTGTACATATCACCAAAAGAACATTACATCATTAGTCGTTGTGACATATTCCAATATGTTATGCATATCAACAACACTTGGATTCCCTATTAAACTGTGTATTCAGAGGTCACAATGTTAATTCGAGGCCAAGCCCAATTTTATAACCATAACACTTAAACCGCCGGGACGTTTGAAGTTAACAGGAATTGGAAACTGCGTCCAAACGACATATGAACATGTGCGACCATCTAGTGGGTGACAAGAAGACGGGAGATGGCAACACTTCTGCCCCCTCTCTTTCTCCATCCATCCATCCATCATGTGCCATGCCTGTAAGCGTGGGCGGTCATGTTCTGCCATCTCACCCGATCAACAGAGTCGTGGATCAGTTCCGTGTTTCTGTCTCGACCATGCCACAAGGCCAAGCCATCCATATACTTGTTTCTAAGTCTTCCCCTTGGTCTGTTCCCCTCGATCTTACCAGTTGTCACCAAGTTCTCTTTCTCCAGCCCGGCCCTTTCCAAGACACCATCCCCACCAAGCTGTCATGTTCCGTGCTAAAAGTGCGCCTAGGATAGGTACGTTAAAAGAAATCGAGTGGGTGGATTAAATTGAGAAGTTTTTAAGGGGTGACATTGAGAACTGATAGAACATCTGAGAAATGCTTTTCTAGCGACCAGCTGTATTTTCCCTATTGCGTACAGTGGGGTTCATTGGACTCCGGGATGGTGGACTGTGCTTTAGCAGAACATAAAGCATAGTACAAATGCTCTAGTTCTCATTTGGAGTGGCTGTTTCATCGGCACAGGATGAAAAGGATTCGCCTTCATATTGCTGTAAGAGCAGAATTTCCTTAATATTATTTGCTCTCCAAGTTTAAGGCAACCTCAACATTACAGAAGTCCATTTAGTGAATGATCAATATATATGAGGATGACCTGGCCAACACCAATGTACCTACTACTCAAGTAAATGCACCGGCTGAGTCCTCCCTTCATGGCTAGTTGTTAAACTCAGGAGACGGCTTATGAACATTGTCGAAACCTGGCAGTTATCCAGATGGACATTTACAAAACATGGTTTGTTTACACCTGGACATTTTTAAAACCTGAACTTTATCTATGAGGACATTTTGAAAACCTGAACGGTATCATCGTGGATATTTTTTACTACCTGAAACTTATTACTGCCCGTCGTTTATCAAGTATGGATAATTTCCATCCATGACTGGCATCAATATGGATATTTATGACTCTTGAAATTTATCTGCCCTATGGATGTGTATAACTTATAACTCCTGAAGTTTATAAGCACTTTGGATATTTATAACTCTTGAAGTTTACCAGCCTTGTGGATATTTATAACGTCCGTATTTTATCTGAACTACGGACATTTATAACTCCTGAAATTTATCTGCCCTGTGGATATTCATAACTTCTGAGGAAATTTATTATCAGGTATATTTCACCGCTTGAGGAATGTTGCACTGGATACTACCAACTCCGGAACATTTAGCCGAATGAGTATGTGCACCTTGGGAACTTATTAACCTGGCTAGTTCTACTTCAGTGACTTGAACATGAACATTCGTAAAGGGAATATTATGGAACATAGACTGTAGGAACCATGGTGGTTTAGTTTGTGAAAAGACCTTGTGGTATTAGATATAAACTCTCTATTCCTGATATTTCTCTTAGTGGATGTTGTTGAAGGAAGAAATAATATTGGTTGGATATTGGCTGAGAACATTAGTGAGAAAGGTATGATTAATATAGATTATTAATATTATTTTGATGTGGATTTTTGTTATGTGAATATTCATTATGTGTATTTGAGGTATTACGTAACCATGGCGTCAACTAGTAAAGACGTTGGACCAAAGAAGAGAAGAATCACAGAAGAATTAAGAAGTTTTCAAGACAGGTGGACTATAAAATATTTTTAAGTGGAAATTAAAGCAAAGTTCATATGCTTGATATGCAACGAATTTCTTTCTGTCTTGAAAGCGAATAACACCAAACGGCACTACGAGACTAAACATGCAATGTTTGATAAGTACAAAGGGCAATTTCGACAAGACCAAGTAAATGACTTAAAAAACATTTCTGCACAACAAAGGATAATTACTAGAGCGGGTTCCAGCATGCTTTGTAAAAGCTAGTTATGCAGTATAGCAAAAATAAATCGAAGCCATTTTCAGATGGTGAAATGGTTAAGGAATGTTTGGAGAGCATCGTTGAAATTCTGTGTCCAGAAAAGAAGAAGGGTTTCTAAAAAATAAGTCTGTCTCGTCAGACTATTACTAGGCGTGTGGACGACGTTGGAAATATATTGAAGATAATTTGAAAAGTCGAGCATCCGAGTTTATATTTTATGCTCTAGCATTGGATGAAAGCACAGATATGGCAGATACTGCCCAATTGGCAATTTTTATCAGGGGTGGTGATGTCCATTTTAAAAAGACAGAAGAATTAGCGGCACTGTATCCACCTAAGGACACTACTAAGTTACGAGATTTGTTAGAAGCAGTTACATCGACATTGAATTGCTTTGTTACAACTTAACAACTTATCGGGCTTAACAACGGGTGGTGCTCCAGCAATGTTTGGGAAACCCGAAGGTTTAGTAAAATTGATTGAAAACGAGGCCTCCAAAGTCGGTAACACTTCAATGCTAAATTTTCTTTGCATTAATCATCAGGAGAACTTTTGTTCGAAGTCCCTCAAAATGGACTATGTCACGAAAGTAGTCGTCAAAATAGTGATCTTCATTAAGTCGAACGGGTTGAATCACCGTCAGTTCCAAGAATTTCTAGTCTTTGGACTCAGATTATAATGACGTTACATTTTATGCAGAAGTAAGATGGCTGACCCGTTCCAAATTGTTGAAAAGAGTGTTTCATTTGCAACACGAAATACAATCATTCTTTGCAAGCAAGTCGAAAAGTATCCCAGAGTTTGAAGACAAAGAGTGGGTTTGCGACTTTGCATTTCTGGTCGATATTAACTGGGCACCTAAATGACATTAATACTCATCTACAAGGGAAAGATACATTAATTAACAAGATGTATTTTTTTTTTGTTTACATTAAACCAGGCAAGCGTTTGAGCACGACCTCACCTACTGGGAAGCGACGATGTGGTCGAAGCTGTAGAACGCTTGCTTATTTACTTTAATTAACAACAATTAAAAAAAAAATTAGGTGCGTGGCCCGGCAGGAAATATTATTTGTGAAATTTGGCCCCCTGCTGAAAAGGTTGGCCACCCCTGTTCTAGTCTATCAGTCGTGCTGGAGCTCTCTCGATCAAGCAGAAATAGCAGAGCAACAGACATATCCTGACTTCTACCTGTAACTTCCATAACATTATTTAACGATATCCCTTTCAGGCACTTGTCTTTTCTCCGTGTTGACACCACTATTCGCACATTTTTTCTCAGAAGTTCTCTCTACTGGCATACAGTTGCAATCTCATGGAAGCACTTGTCCAGAACAGATATAGTCAACCTCCTATTTATCATTCAGGTAAAGATCTATAATTATGTGCTGCAGACTTTGAGAGTATCATTCCCCACTGTTACTTTTCACACGTGTGAGGTCTCTGCACGTGTCGCAGTGTCATTTAAGACTTCATCTGTAAATGGCACGGTGTGAAATTCATAGTGGAAAAAGACTTACGCTAGGTCGACAGATGTAAGCAACATTTTGTCGGATTTATTAGTTGTACCCATAAAGTGGTGTCCACACATTTCAACTGTTTGATCATTATAGTGTATCTAATAGACAGATCTGGGTCATTAAATCTTGCACATCGCATGGTTGTGGTTCGTATTTAGATCTGCACCTCTATTAACGATCTTAAGAGAGATTATCGAAATTTCTTATTAACACATCTATGGTAAATTTGATTTTATAATTTTTTAGTCGGGTGATGAACCGTCTCCGTGGCTAAGGGCTTACGGACGCGATTCGTAAGCCTGCTTACCCGCGTTCGAAACACATCTTGGAGCTAGTTAGCAACAGACCGCGTTGCGCTGGATTATATTGAGTTGGTATGGAATTCGATCGTTCAGAAAACAATGGCAAACTACTGAGCTTAAACTTACCAAGACATCAACAACAGCATTAGAATGCTGATGTTGACAGCGATATTCTGTAAAGAGGATGTGACCAAAAAAACAAAACCAAAAAGATGTTGGGTGATTACCATGTGGCTTTATGGATTCTTTTGTCAGGAAAAAAACAATGTGGCTTTATGGATTCTTTTGTCAGGAAAAAACAATCACGCCTATGACATATTGATTCATATCTTAACCATGTGAAAATAAAGTTCTTTCCTTCGTTCTATCGTGCGATCACGGCGTAATAAATGGTGAATAATTCCTCAGTTACTGCCGGCTGTTTGTGGTCTTTACATGGTCAAGGTCGCGACATATACAGTGGGAGTCCAGTTCCTGTTATCGTCACGCCTCCTTTCCAGTCAATTCCCATAACATTCTGAAAACTGTTTGCTACTTATTCTTTAATAATCGGTTTCGACCCCAGATCCGTAATGGGCATAAACATAGTCCCATCTCTGTTGCAGACTGACTCCGAGAACCAATGTCTTGGCATACAGACACACTAACATCAGTGTCAGTGCGTCTCCAAAGTATTAATCTTCTTATATTCTCTTCTTTTGTCTCCCACTTTTACCTTTAAGCGTTGTGAATAATTGATTTTCCAGCGCCACTGCCCGTGTCGCTTTCTTTCAGTTTCCTCCGTAATTTCTTGAGCAGTAATGTTTACGAACACATGCATTGACTAAGGGTTTGCTAGTCCTGTCCTAAGTTAATGACTGATGTGAACACTGGTGTGTTTGCTAGTCCTGTCCTAGGTTAATGACTGATGTGAACACTGGTGTGTTTGCTAGTCCTGTCCTAGGTTAATGACTGATGTGAACACTGGTGTGTTTGCTAGTCCTGTCCTAGGTTAATGACTGATGTGAACACTGGTGTGTTTGCTAGTCCTGTCCTAAGTTAATGACTGATGTGAGCACTGGTGTGTTTGCTAGTCCTGTCCTAGGTTAATGACTGATGTGAACACTGGTGTGTTTGCTAGTCCTGTCCTAGGTTAATGACTGATGTGAACACTGGTGTGTTTGCTAGTCCTGTCCTAAGTTAATGACTGATGTGAACACTGGTGTGTTTGCTAGTCCAGTCCTAGGTTAATGACTGATGTGAACACTGGTGTGTTTGCTAGTCCTGTCCTAAGTTAATGACTGATGTGAACACTGGTGTGTTTGCTAGTCCTGTCCTAGGTTAATGACTGATGTGAACACTGGTGTGTTTGCTAGTCCTGTCCTAAGTTAATGACTGATGTGAGCACTGGTGTGTTTGCTAGTCCTGTCCTAGGTTAATGACTGATGTGAACACTGGTGTGTTTGCTAGTCCTGTCCTAGGTTAATGACTGATGTGAACACTGGTGTGTTTGCTAGTCCTGTCCTAAGTTAATGACTGATGTGAACACTGGTGTGTTTGCTAGTCCAGTCCTAGGTTAATGACTGATGTGAACACTGGTGTGTTTGCTAGTCCTGTCCTAAGTTAATGACTGATGTGAACACTGGTGTGTTTGCTAGTCCTGTCCTAGGTTAATGACTGATGTGAGCACTGGTGTGTTTGCTAGTCCTGTCCTAGGTTAATGACTGATGTGAGCACTGGTGTGTTTGCTAGTCCTGTCCTAGGTTAATGACTGATGTGAACACTGGTGTGTTTGCTAGTCCTGTCGTAGGTTAATGACTGATGTGAACACAAGTGTGTTTGCTAGTCCTGTCCTAAGTTAATGACTGATGTGAACACTGGTGTGTTTGCTAGTCCAGTCCTAGGTTAATGACTGATGTGAACACTGGTGTGTTTGCTAGTCCTGTCCTAAGTTAATGACTGATGTGAACACTGGTGTGTTTGCTAGTCCTGTCCTAGGTTAATGACTGATGTGAGCACTGGTGTGTTTGCTAGTCCTGTCCTAAGTTAATGACTGATGTGAGCACTGGTGTGTTTGCTAGTCCTGTCCTAGGTTAATGACTGATGTGAGCACTGGTGTGTTTGCTAGTCCTGTCCTAAGTTAATGAATGATGTGAACACTGGTGTGTTTGCTAGTCCTGTCCTAGGTTAATGACTGATGTGAACACTGGTGTGTTTGCTAGTTCTGTCCTAAGTTAATGACTCATGTGAACACTGGTGTGTTTGCTAATCCTGTCTTAAGTTAATGACTGATGTGAACACTGGTGTGTTTGCTATTCCTGTCCTAGGTTAATGACTGAAGTGAGCACTGGTGTGTTTGCTAGTCCTGTCCTAAGTTAATGACTGATGTGAACACTGGTGTGTTGTCTAGTCCTGTCCTAAGTTAATGACTGATGTGAACACTGGTGTGTTTGCTAGTCCTGTTCTAGGTTAATGACTGATGTGAACACTGGTGTCTTTGCTAGTCCTGTCCTAGGTTAATGACTGATGTGAACACTGGTGTGTTTGCTAGTTCTTTCCTAAGTTAATGACAGATGTGAACACTGGTGCGTTTGCTCGTCCTGTCCTAAGTTAATGACTGATGTGAACACTGGTGCGTTTGCTAGTCCTGTCCTAAGTTAATGACTGATGTGAACACTGGTGGGTTTGCTAGTCCTGTCCTAAGTTAATGACTGATGTGAACACTGGTGTGTTTGCTAGTCCTGTCCTAAGTTAATGACTGATGTGAACACTGGTGTGTTTGCTAGTCCGGTCCTAAGTTAATGACTGATGTGAACACTGGTGTGTTTGCTAGTCCTGTCCTAGGTTAATGACTGATGTGAACACTGGTGTGTTTGCTAGTCCTGTCCTAAGTTAATGACTGATGTGAACACTGGTGTGTTTGCTAGTCCTGTCCTAGGTTAATGACTGATGTGAACACTGGTGTGTTTGCTAGTCCTGTCCTAAGTTAATGACTGATGTGAACACTGGTGTGTTTGCTAGTCCTGTCCTAGGTTAATGACTGATGTGAACACTGGTGTGTTTGCTATTCCTGTCCTAGGTTAATGACTGATGTGAACACTGGTGTGTTTGCTAGTCCTGTCCTAGGTTAATGACTGATGTGAGCACTGGTGTGTTTGCTAGTCCTGTCCTAGGTTAATGACTGATGTGAACACTGGTGTGTTTGCTAGTCCTGTCCTAGGTTAATGACTGATGTGAACACTGGTGTGTTTTCTAGTCCTGTCCTAGGTTAATGACTGATGTGAGCACTGGTGTGTTTGCTAGTACTGTCCTAAGTTAATGACTGATGTGAACACTGGTGTGTTTGCTAGTCCTGTTCTAGGTTAATGACTGATGTGAACACTGGCGTGTTTGCTAGTCCTGTCCTAGGTTAATGACTGATTTGAACACTGGTGTGTTTGCTAGTCCTGTCCTAGGTTAATGACTGATGTGAACACTGGTGTGTTTGCTAGTCCTGTCCTAGGTTAATGACTGATGTGAACACTGGTGTGTTTGCTAGTCCTGTCCTAGGTTAATGACTGATGTGAACACTGGTGTGTTTGCTAGTCCTGTCCTAAGATAATGACTGATGTGAACACTGGTGTGTTTGCTAGTCCTGTCCTAGGTTAATGACTGATGTGAACACTGGTGTGTTTGCTAGTCCTGTCCTAGGTTAATGACTGATGTGAACACTGGTGTGTTTGCTAGTCCTGTCCTAGGTTAATGACTGATGTGAACACTGGTGTGTTTGCTAGTCCTGTCCTAGGTTAATGACTGATGTGAACACTGGTGTGTTTGCTTCAACCACATTTGGTCCGCATGTAAGCATTTGTCCCCAAGCAGTTTTCGGCGATGGGCCTGTGTTGTGATAGAGCCATTACATGAATGCACAGAGGAATAGGTTCAAAGTAATAGTTATGTTAGTTGTAGGCATGAATGCACAGAGGAATAGGTTCAAAGTAATAGTTATGTTAGTTGTAGGCATTAATGCAAAGAGGAATAGGTTCAAAGTAATAGTTATGTTAGTTGTAGGCATTAATGCAAAGAGGGATAGGTTCAAAGTAATAGTTATGTTAGTTGTAGGCATTAATGCAAAGAGGAATAGGTTCAAAGTAATAGTTATGTTAGTTGTAACCATCAATGCAAAGAGGAATAGGTTCAAAGTAATAGTTATGTTAGTTGTAACCATCAATGCAAAGAGGAATAGGTTCAAAGCAATATTTATGTTAGTTGTAGCTATGAATGCACAGAGGAATAGGCTTAAAGCAATAGTTATGTTAGTTGTAGGCATGAATGCACAGAGGAATAGGTTCAAAGTAATAGTTATGTTAGTTGTAGCCATCAATGCAAAGAGGAATAGGTTCAAAGAAATAGTTATGTTAGTTGTAGCTATGAATGCACAGAGGAATAGGTTCAAAGCAATAGTTATGTTAGTTGTGGCTATGAATGCACAGAGGAATAGGTTCAAAGTAAAAGTCATGTTAGTTGTAGGCATGAATGCACAGAGGAATAGGTTCAAAGCAATAGTTATGTTAGTTGTAGCCATCAAGGCAAAGAGGAATAGGTTCAAAGTAATAGTTATGTTAGTTGTAGGCATGAATGCACAGAGGAATAGGTTCAAATTAATAGTTATGTTAGTTGTATGTCCTTTACATGGCGTCACAATCAACCCCAAAGTAATAGTACAGTTGAATACAAGTTGTACGAGAGAAAGCACTTACCTAAATAGTGCACATGGGTGCCATTAATACCCTACAAGCACACAGCTAATAGGCCTGCCAGTTTGCAAAGAGCATCATTGACTCGGATAACGCGCTTCTTGCAGATTAAATATCCTAATTATAACATGCGAAATAGTAGAAAAGCTACATTGATTTTTATTTAATTAGCTTACTTAAATTAGCCTACGTAAATATGAAGTAAACATGATAATAATTAGGAAACCGAATATGCAATCAGAAGGTCAAGCAAAGAGAAAACATACTGGTCTACATATAGAATTACAATACATGGGCATGCAAACATAATTACATTACAAAACAAACACACATTTTGTGAAGACCACAGGAAAATATAAAACGCAATAAACAGTACAGGCTGGTATTAGATGGAAGGGAAGTAAGTACAGATGTAGACAATTATCGAAAACCAGCTGCAGGTTAAATGTAGATTCGTACATGGATGTTTTAAATAAAGGTAGTTGCAGGACTCCCAGAATGTCAGGGATTTGGGGCACGGGTTCGGTTCACTGCACTAGGCCACGGCGCTTGTGATGTTTTAATTAAGTTGCTTAAAATTAATGTGGATATGTGCAATGAAGTTGTAATTAGCTCACTTAAAATTAAAGCTCTGTAAATTTGACAGTGGAGTTGGTGTGGGGATGGGGGTGAGGAGTATCTCAGTGGCTAGCACGCATGATTGCCCACCCAGTGATATTGAGTTCAAATTTACGTAGAGACTGTCACCGCACTCTTCACTTGGGGTGTAAAGTGAATATTACATGCATTGTTGTGAGCTGTAACTCAGGTCGGTGCCCTCAGGATACTGCGCTCCTATGTTAGTTTGTGAACTTATTTTGCGAATTCTCTAACGGGATATAACATTTATGAAGAATATGGCGGGGAGTTGTGAGTTCCTACAAAGACACAGGCGCCGGCTTTAGATAGATGTGACAAACAGAACGACGGAAGAATATAACTACTGAAGTAATATTCTAGCTTTAGGTAGACGTAACAAGCAGGACAACGGAAGAATCTAACTACTGAAGGATTATACTAGATTTACATAGATATGAACATGTATAGTGAGTATTGTTAATGATTGTGTAGTGTTTGAAAATATTGCCGATTCAAGTTTTGTATTCACCTTTTGTAAAGTTCATGCAACATATTAGATAAATACAAAATTTGGGCCGACATTATTTTGAAACACTGCACAATCATTAAAAATACACCCTGCATGTGTGCGGGTTTTAAAACTGCATGTACTTTACATGACGTTGCATTCATTCCCAACATTTGTTGGCTGTTTGTGATTTACTTGGCAACTTTTAGCTCTGTAGTTTGACAATGCTTTCTAAACGGCCGATGTCTTATAATATGACAATCAACGCAGAGCGGAAATCATTCGCGGCTAATTTTGAATCCTCGTCTGGGTATGTCGGGTAATAATGTAACTACGCCTCACATTATCCCCTAAGCCACAGACGCCACCATAGCATCAGTGCAGATACAATTAATGCATAATGAGGTTGTGTAGCTATATTGTAAACGCAACAATGTTAGTGTTGTCCGCTCTGATCGTGTCAGCGATTGTCTCCGTGTCTCCCGCACGCTAGTCATCATATCTCTGGCTAAACTAGAACGGTCTATACATAGTACAAGGACAGGTCATTAATGAACATCACAGTAAACGGGGAAATACTACTAGAACAAGTATCACGTTTCTCCTACCTTGGACATTTAATAACAGGCAATGACAGAAGTAAAACAGGATTCAAAAAGAGAATAGGAATGACCAAAAATTGCTTTCAACATCACGAAATCAGTATTAACATCTAGAGGGATTAACACCGCATTAAAATGAGAGTTGTCAAAAATTATGAATATTCAACACTACTGAATCTCGCGGAAGCCTGGGCATTGAAAAAACAATTAGAAAGTAGAATAGAGGCCCTTGAGATGCGGATATACAGAAGAGTATGTCATAATTTATGGAAACAAAAACAATAAAAGACAGAGCTTTTAGAAAAAACTGGGAATGGAAAGAAGTTGATGAAAGGAAAACAAAAGAAGCAGATGAACTATTTCGGCCACGTTAAAAGACATAACACCCTTTAAAACACTATATTGCAAGGCTAGTTTGAAGGAGCAAGAGGTAGACAACGTTAAAAGTGGGAATATAACATCAAGCTATGGACGAACATCATTCAGACAGAATGTACAAACAGAGCGAGAGACATTGTTCAAGATCCATTGCAGACTTCCATCGTAATGAAGACGGCACCTAATTGATTGTTACATAGTTCAGACTAGCAGGACATCCGTACCTTTGCCATGAACCCAGTGTCCAATTAATGAGCACGATTAGTGCGGCCCGTCTGAGTTCGCACTTATCAGATTAAGACAATGTCCAGTAATTCTAACAAGTTCAGTCATGATCAGTTAGGACCAGCAAATTGGGTGGAGTACAGGAACTGAAGGAATAAACCTCAATTCGCAAGAGCTCATTAACTATAATGTCACGAATGTAAGAGGAGAAAACTTACGATCATTAAAATGAGTGAGGAAATACAAATGAAATACACATAAGTAGTAAGGGGAGGTGGGAGGGGGGGGGGGGAGAGGGGGTAACTAAAGCGGAAATCTGGAGCCGCTCCATCTAGGTCACGGTATATTTTACTGTATGATGAGACTAGCTCAAGCGGCGCTCCATCACAAAACTGCTCGAGATTAGACCTAGTTTTTCAAATATGGCGGTATTTGGTACTTCCGGTCAACTGTGTCTCCTGGGGCTGGCGAGGCGAGCGGCGCGAAACGGGCACGGGCGGGATCGAGCCCTTCGGTGCGGAGATAGAAGTCAATAAGATTGACAGATCAAACCAGAGATGATGGTCCAAAGTTTAGAGCAAATCGGACTTTTCGATCATTACGCCCTACCCCGTTCAACGTCAAGGAGAAGTTATAGTTCATCACCAGCTCAGAATGATAGTCCTTGGGTTACAGGCTTATTAATCCGACGGTGAATGTAAATACGAGGTAATGATAAATTGGACTTGCTACAACAGCGTGAAATACACTGAGATCCCATCGTGGCTTAAAATTTTTTATCGAAAATGTAGAATATCATAAAGAAATAACCTAATTAACATAGAAGAATTGTCTTATTCCTAGAAAATCTAATATAAATTATTATTGTAATGGAAATAGTTAGCTGAAATATCATACTTAGTGACTTTTGTAAAATAAATGGTAATTATAAGCGAATAATATTAATGAGAATTATTTTCCGTGTGCATACCAAAATAAATTGTTCTCTCTGATATGTCTCAAGTAAATTTGTGACACGCACAACGAAGTATGCCCCATCTCGTTAACCAAATGTACTCGCGTTAGAATTAACGCACGGTAGTAAAATTTGGAATATAGATGTTTTAAATGTTGCTGAATCTATTGAGCACATCACTGAAGATGTAAAAACAAAAATCTTCTAAGGTACTTTGCTTGGGTGCCAACTATGCAAACACGGCAAATAGTTTAGCAAATGTAAACATATAACTATAAATCGTATAAGAAATGTTACATCTAGAAAGGAAAATTCCCCGTGAATGCGTGAATTTCAACAAATCTGCTTTATTTTGAAGTAATCTCACAAAAACGTTAAAAATTATACTGCTGGCAGCTGCTGGCATTTTAATTACTGTACAACAAGACAAGATTCGGGTGGCTATATCAGAGCACTTACCAATAAGAGGTGCCAAAGTATAGAAAGTTGAATCACTTTCCAGCCAGTATCACTGAAACCGAAAAACTAATAACGAGTTAAAATGCCATATTATAACGCCAGTCTACATTGCATTAGAATATATCACATATGGATGTGAAATTTGAAACATAGAGGATTTACATGTCGTTGAATTGATTGAGCACATCTCTAAAGTTTTAAACGAATATTTTAAGGCACTTTGCTTGGGCAACAACTAAGTAAGCACGGGAAACCGTTGTGGATGTGCGAACACGTAACTACAAACCGTGTCAGAAATGTTACATCTAGAAAGAAAAACCCGTGGGTATGCGTGGATTTTGACAAATCTGCTTTAGTTTGCAGTAATCTCGCAAAAGCGTTAAACATTATGCAGTCGATAGTGACAAATGAGAGTTATTTTACAGAAATCGGTACAATTTATACTACAGGAAAGCAATATTCCACTTCACTACCAGATTTACTTCCCCCTCCTCTTCCCTTTCTAAGGCAAGAAAGTTGTAAAAAAATTAAATAAAAAATATGACTTCGTATGCCTTTATGTAAATGGTCGCTGTACAGACCTACAGTGTTATCACAACAACTGACCAACTTGTAAAAAAAAAGAGGCCAGACATATCCGTAATTACATTTGCGTGATACCACTCCGAAAGTTTGGCATAAATATCATATATATGTGGAAGTTGGTAGTAGGGCATATCGTTATTCACTCACATTTCTAGATCGCTGCTGAACCTTAAATACTTTCTTAGATGTGTTATGTGACACCGCAACAATCCTTAAGGAGATGAATTTTCAAAGCTCACGCGTTAGCATACTTAACTGCTTCCAGTTTTGTGTAGTTAAAAAGATCATCTTTAATTATTAAAAGTAATATTAAAATAGTGTTTGTGCTGTGTAAAGTGAAAAAGTAAAGATGGCAGCACAGGATAGGAGGACATCGACAATTTCGATGCATAATTGAGAATCCATCGTGGCTGTTCCATTATATATCTAACGAAAAGTAGTCGACTGTGTATTATTACGGCGATTATTACTATCTGTAGTGGCTGGAACGTAAACACTAGTATCATACCAATGGTGATGTGCTAGGGATACAAGATTCGTCCTAGGGCTGTGTTATGTGTACAGGCAGTCGCATAGTCATATGTCTAAGAGATACACTCAGACACGTGGTTAATAGCTACAATCGGACCACGTTGTGGGGGAGCTGCTTCCGGTCACATGCATAAGGAGACATCAGGAACAAGTGAGTAATGTTTACATCCGGTCAAAGATGGCGGTGCTTCTGGTCACATGTGTAAGGGGTACATCTAGTACACGTGCATACTCTCTAAACCCAGTCAAAGACGGCAGTGCATCCGGTCACATGCATAACGACACATCCCAATACGTGGGTAATGGTTACATCTGGTCAAAGATAGCTCTACATTCGGTAATATGTGTAAGGGTAAATCCGGGACACATGGTTAAGAGGGGTCCTATAGTAAAAAAGAGTGTCTTGTCGGTTGTTGAAATAGGTGATCTAACTCACGGTTATCACAATGTATGGGAATGATTTCACTACCTCGTCAACAGAGGATCGGAAGTTTAAAGTGGGCTCCCTTCTCTTTCTTTTCTGTATCTATTAGGGTCGTTCATCCAGTAAAACCAAAGGAATCCCGACATCAATACAACATAAGGCAGTTTCGACTGTAGTATACACAACTATAACCAATGTATTACAATGTCCGACTAAATCGGTCTCTTAGACATAGAGGAACGATTTGATCAGCGATGCCTGGCTGGGGGTTAGCGTACTTTTTACTTAACATACAGCGCATATTATCAGATTATAATATTACATAAGAACACAACAAGCTGTCGCGACTTACTCGGCTCATGTAACATGACATGTCACGAGCTATCATGACCACCGAAGTGATCACGACTCAGATCAGGCAATCAAACTGACATTACCTCTCTATGTATCCATACGGGTGTTCGAATCCTTCCCCAGAGACACATTTTCATTGCCTAATACATGTTTTTGAATGAGTCTGCTCAATGCCTCGTATCACATCCAGACAAAATTACAGGTTCTATGCAACACTTCAACATTCAAATAAGAAAATATTTTAGCCAAATGGGAAAAATATCGGTCAAACTTATAAATATCTCCACCAAACTTATGACAAGTAGGAAACTTTGTTAACCAAATGTGAACAAAATATCGGTCAAAGAAAGAAATAATTAAACTAAAGTTATAAATATGTCAGTCAAACTTATAAAAAAAAAAAAAGTACGAAAACTTGTTACCAAAATGCGAAACAATGTCGGCCAAATACAGAAATATCTTGTCCAAACTTATGAACAATAGGAAAATTTGTTAACCAAAGGGGGAAAATGTTGGTCAAGTAAAGAAATATCTCATCCAGATTATAAAAAGTGGGTAACTTTGTTAGCCAAATGGGGAAAAAATTGTCAAGTAAGGAAATACTGCCGCTAAACTTATAAAACTTTAGAAAATTTGTTAACAACGTGGGAAAAATTTCGAGCAAGTAAAGCAATATCTCGTCCAAACTTATGGAAAGTAGGAATATTTGTTAGTTCAATGGGACAACTAATGGACAAGTAAATAAATATCTCGTCCACACGTATGAAAGGTAGGAAAATTTGTTAGTCAAATGGGAAAACTATTGGACAAGTAAAGAAATATTTCAGTCAAACTTATAAATATCTCGACAAAACTTATAAACAGTAGGAAAATTTATTAATCATTTGCGAAAATATTGGCCAAGAAAAGAAATATCGTGGCGAAACTTTTAAAAAGAAGGGACATGTGTTAGCCACAAGAGAAAATTAATGGTCAAGTAAAGAGATATCTCATCCAAACTTATATAAAGTAGGAACATTTGTTGCCAAATGGGAAAACTATTGGTCACGTGAAAAAATATTTCAACCAAACTTATAAATATCTCGATGTAAAGCTGCGAACACTTCGCCTTCTATTTCATCATGCTGAAAGGTCATGGGCGAGTATGACCCGCATTCTCTAGCCCGTCTGAAACATACAGCGTGTCAATGCGCAGGTAGTTGGTTTCTTAGTCACGCAATACGGACAGAAACGTCAGCATAATCTGAGACATTTGACCTAAGAAATTGGCTGAAGCTGGTTTTATGGGTGGCAAAAAAAAAAAACTAGTATATAACCAAGAGGCTGGTAACAGTTGTTCATTGTGATCCGAAGATGACAACAAACCTCAATAATGTGCCTGCTAACTGGGTATACAGGACTAGTAATGGTGAGACTGTTAGACCTTTGGGCGCTGGTGATAAGGCCGTGTTTGTCTCATCCTACAGCGTCGATTCTATGGTGAGCCCGACAAAAAGTTTCATACCAAGATGGGAATGTTATTTACTTGTCAATAATAACAGATGAATGCTATGCAGTGCGAGATCGTAGCTGACTTTGATCGACTCAACCAAGCCAAGCAGCCCAACTAAGTCAGCTAATTCAAACAAGGCACTAACCGAAGCAACCAAGTCAGTAAACAAAACACTCAAGTAGACGGATACTACATCTTAGGTTTTCAACTCAGCTACAGTCAGATTTGTGATAACCCCAGCAACCAGATGTGTGAGGAACCCAATAGCCAGGTGTTTGATGTGATCGGTATCCAGGTGTTTTATGTGCCCGACACTCATATGTTTGATGCCATCTTTGCCTACAATATGCAGATGTCAGTCCACCAAACAGGAGACCAGGCTTATGACTACACGCCAAGAGACAGATACTTACCAGGCTACCAACCCGAAAAACCAACCTCCTCAGACAATGGTGTGAAAAAACCCAGGAACAGAATAAATGTATATAGCTCTTTCTGTGAAAATAAAATGGTGTGATTACACTATGTATACAAGCTCGTATTGCATCATCCATTTCGTAAAATGACTATTATACTATTTTATTCTTGTAAAAAATGTACTGTAAATACTATAAATAAACAGGTATATACTATAACTACGTCTTGGTTGTTGATTTTTTAGTGTTGACGGTATGAATAGTTGTCGTGTGGTGAGAGAATGTTTCATATTGACGACAACTTCAAGAAATATGTCAAAATATCTAAGGAAATGGGTTAACCAAAGTAAGAAAAATGTTGACCACATTCATAAATATTTCAACCAAACTTATAAATATGTAAACCAAAATAAGAACATTTGTTAATCAAATGGGAAAATATCGATCAAGTAAGAAATAATGTAAGTCAAATGAAAAAAAAAATTCGGTCACAATTATAAATATCTCGTTCAAACTTATAGGGGAAAAAAGGACGATTTATTAGTCAAAGGTAAAATAAAATATGTTCAAGTAAAGAACTACTGCATCTAATCTTATAAAAAAAAAATAGGAAAATTTGTTAGGCAAATGTGAAAAAATAGTGGTCACACTTATAAATATCTCGTTCAAACTTATAAAAAGTAGAGAAAATTTATTAGTTAAAGGTGAAAAAAAAAAAAAATAGTGTTCGAGTAAAGAAATATCGCATTAAAACTAAAAAAAAAAAAAAAAAAAAAATTAGGAAAATGTGTTAACAAAATGGTACAAATAATGGTCAAACTTATAAATGTCGCATTCAAGCTTATACAACGTACCTTTTGTTAGCCAAATGTGAAAAAATATTGGTCAAGCATATAAATGTCTCGTTAAAGCTTATAAAATTAGGAGATTTTGTTAGTCAAATGGGGAATAAATATTGGTCAAACTTATAAAAAATAGGAAGCAAATGTCTTAGTCAAATGGAAAAAAAAATATTGGCCATACTTATAAATATCTCGTTCAGTCCTATAAAAAGTAAGAAATTGTGTTAGCCAAATGGGGAAAATATTGGCCAAGTAGGAAAATTTGTTAGCCATATGTGAAAAAATTTACCAATTGTCCACCGCTATGTCAATTTGTCATTTCACATCCTCAATATCATCAAGTCTCCAAAAGCTGTATTTCAGATCATGAAAAGTATCTTATGGAATAAGTCACGATCGTTGATTGAAAAAAATATAAAATAAAATAAAATGTCAACAATACAATTTCACAATTTATAAAAGAAAATTCAGCTACAATACTGAAATTCTGAGATGCAGCTGTTTGTATAGGGGACAGACGATTATTTCCAGCAGGTTAAAAAATGTGTCCAGTCAACAGAATACCGGTTGTGTTGTAATCACAGAGAGTGTTAGTGTTACGTGGTATGAAAGATTAAGTCGGGTAGAAGATGTGTTAGATGGTATTCAAGTGGATCAATAAGGCAGATGTGGCTTCAAGAAAGACTGACTCCATATCAGACACTGTTGGAGACTTTACGTTATTGAGAATGTGAAATTTCAAAGTGAGGTAGGGGGGACAATTGGTTGATATGTTTTTTTCCTGTTGGCTCAGAAATTTTTGCCACTTGGCCAATATTGTTCCTACTTGGCTAACAAATTCTCCTACTTTTTATACGATTGAACGAGCTATTTATAAGTTTGACCGATATTTTACCAATTTGACTAACAAACTCCAATCTTGGTAGGAACATTCTTGTCGGATTCGCCAAAGAATCGACGGATGTGTAACGTGTTCATTCCTCTATATGATGAGAAAAACACGGCCTTATCACCAGCGCCCAATGTTTTAACAGTCTCACCATTAAGAACCATCTAGACCCAGTTGGCAGGCACAGTCTTTATGTCTGTAGTCATCTTCGGATCACAATGAACGACTGTTACCAGCCTCGGGATTATATATTAGTTTTTGAGCCACCCTTAAAATCGATTTCAGTCACTTTCTTAGGTAAAACGTCTAAGATTACGCTGACACTGCTGTCCGTATGGCCTGACTAAGTGGCCTACTACCCAGTCGTTGACAGGCTGTATGTCAGAGACGGATTAGAGAATACGGGTCATGCTCACCCATGATCTTTCAGCATGATTAAGTAGAAAGCGTAGAGGCTGCAGCGTTACATCGAGATATTTATAAGTTTGGTTGAAATATTTCTTTACTTGTCCAATATGTTTCCCATTTAACAATAAATTTTCCTCCTTTTTGTAACTTTGGATGAGATATTTCTTTAACCGACGAATATTTTTACCCATGGATTAACAATATTTACTACATTTTATAAGTTTGGATGGTATATTTCTTTACTTGACTATTAATTTGCACCTCTGGCTAACAAACAGTCCCACTTTTTATTAATTTGGCAATGATATATCGGTTTTTTTTTGGGGGTCCGCATATCCTTTACAGGTCATCGCTGTCAACATCAGCATCTTTCCGCTGATTGTTGATTTCTTGGCACGATTACGCTCAGTAGTTTGCCATTGCTTTCTGAGCGTCCGGCTCACATACCCCTAAGGTACTGATGCAGAGAGAACCGCTACCGATTCTCGCGCTACTTCACGTTACTTACGGGAGTATACGAGATTACGGAGAAAGTCTTTACTTGGCCAATATTTTTCCACAATTTGTTAACAAATGTATCTATATTTTAGAAGATTTGTCGATATATCTATAAGTTTGGTTTGAATATTTCTTTACTTTCCCAATAGTTTTCCTATTTAGCTAACAGATTTTCCTACATTTTATAAGTTTGGACGAGATATTTCTTTATTTGGTCAAACTTTTTCACGTGTAGTTAACACATTTTCCAAAATTGTATACGTTTGGATATTATTTTTCCCATTCGGCTAACAAAGTTTCCTACTTTTTATAGTTTGGATGAGATATTTCTTTACTTGACCAATATTTTTCCCCTTTGGTTAAGAAAGTTTCCTATTTTTTCATACGTTTGGATGAGATATTTCTGCATTTGGCCGACATTTTTTCGCGTTTGGGTAACAATATTTCCTAATTTTTACATGTTTGAGTGATCTATTTATAAGTTTAGTTGAAATATTTTTCTCTTTGACCGATATTTTTTCACATTTGGTTAACAAAGTTTCCTACTTTTTCATAAGTTTGGTGGAGATATTTATAAGTTTGACCAATATTTTTCCTATTTGGCTAACATATTTTCTTATTTGAATGTTAAATTGTTACATTGAACCTGTGCTTTTTTCTGGATGTGATACGGGGCAATGAGCAGTCTCATTGAAAAACATATATAAGTATAGGAAATGTGTTGCTGTGGAAAGATGCAAAGACTCCATGAACACATAGAGGTAATTACTGTGTAAATGATTGATCTGAGTCGTGATAACTTCGGCGGTCAGGACAGCTCGTGACATATCATGTTACATGAGCCGCCTAAGTCGTGACAGCTTGCTGTGTTCATATGTAATATTATACATCTGATAACACGTGCTACTGTTAAGTAAAAGGTACGCCTTCCCCGCGCCTGGCATCCGGGATCACATTTATCCTCTATGTCTACGAGACCGATTTAATCGAACACTGTGATGCATTGGTTATAGTTTTGTATACTACTGTCGAAACTGTCTTGTGTTGTATTGATGTCAGAATTTCCTTTGATGTTACTTGATGGACCACCCTAACGGATATATAAAAGAGAGAGAAGGGAGATAATTT
Organism: Cepaea hortensis; assembly: GCA_963921405.1. Classification (NCBI taxonomy): domain Eukaryota; kingdom Metazoa; phylum Mollusca; class Gastropoda; order Stylommatophora; family Helicidae; genus Cepaea; species Cepaea hortensis. The sequence goes on along the minus strand of OY992880.1, from coordinate 82,463,202 downwards.
CAAACTTCCAATGCTCTGTTGTTGAGGAAGTGAAATCACTCCCATACATGGGGAACATTGTGAGTTAGATCACTGGTTCGACAACCGACAGGACGAGCTTTTTCTGTAGTACACCTCTTAACCACGTGTCCCGATTATACCCTTACACATGTGAACGGATGTAGAGTCATCTTTGACCATATGTAACCATTACCGCCGTGTCCTGATGTATCATTATGCATATGACCGGAAACAGAACCCAACGTGGTCCAATTGTAGCCATTATCCAAGTGTCTGGATATATCCCTTAGACATATGACCATATGACTCACTGTACAGCATCATATAGCCAGAGGAAAAGTCTTGTATCCCAGCATATAGTCTTTGGTATGATGCTTGTGTTTAGTTCCAGTCACGACAAATAATAATAGCAAAAATTATAATACACAACTGAGAACTTTTCATTAGATATATAATGGAACAGCCAAGTCTTCTGACGATCAGATTTTTTAATATACATCGAAGTTGTAAATGTTCTCCTATCCTGTGCCGTCATCTTTACTTTTTCTCTTTACACTGCACAAATACTATTTTTAATATTACTTTTAATAATTAAAGTTTACCTTTTTAACTTTACAAATCCTGAAGCAGTTAAGTACGAGGAAAAGGAAATAAGTAGGTCACAAATTAGTGTAGAGAAATAACTAAATATGATTAGTTTCATCTTCATGCCAGGGCATGCGGGAGTACAAGGAAATGAGCGGGCTGACAAGCACGCAGGTAAGGCTACTGTGGAGGGCGGACGCGCTATGGACCAGGCTGACATTCTGAATGCTCTACGAGACGTAAGACTGTTGCGAGAACTAAGCGATGACTGTGATTCTACAACAATGGTCAGACTGTGAGAACTGCAAATTAAAAGAGGTGTTGCTAAACAAGAACACTACGCAGGAAGCCAAAGAAGATTGATTAACCAACACAGAACTGGTGTCGTGAGACGCTACACGCTGCGGGATTCGCTGAGAAGGGGAACCGAGCACTTATAGACTGAATGGTTCGATGTGCAAGGAGGATGATCTGTCGACTAACTAACTAACTAACTAACTAACTAACTAACTAACTAACTAACTAACTATCAAAATATGATAACATTTAAAACCATTTTATTTTCGTGCATGCATTGTCGCTTTATTTCTCAGCATTATTTCCAGCAACATTGATGCATTTATCCATCGATTTATCGGTCCTCCCAAACCGGCTGCATAGAACTGAGTGCTCTTTTTTCTAAACCTCGTTTTCCCTTCACATTTAACTTCGGCGTTATTCACGACATGTCTCACGCCAAGGTTGGTTTTCAGTGGACTAAAAAAGGTGGAAATCGTTAGGGGCTTATTCGGGGCTGTAAGGTGGATGTTCAAGAACTTGCCACCTTAGTTGGCTAATTTTCTCCTGAGTGAATTGAGCCGTATGTGGTCTGGCATTGTCATGAAGAAGCAACACTTCTCCAGTCAGCAGTCCTGGTCGTTTTCTTCGAATTGCATCATGAAGCATCGATAAAACTTTTCAGTAGGATTCAGACATCACATTGTCACCTTTCCTTTTGAAATTTGTTAAAAGCACTCCTTGACTATCCCAGAACACTGTCAGCATACACTTCCCTGCTGATGGTGTAACCTTGAATTTTTGGACACAATGCGAAGAAAGATGTTTCCATTGATTGAAGCACGTTTTGATTTGGGCTGGTTGTGATGCATCCACGATTCGTTCCCAGTTTAAAAAAAAAAAAAACTTTTCAGCACGTCTTCTCCTTCATCTTTGTATCGACTGTGACGAAACGGATAAATATCGTAAGATCTCTGCATAATAGCCCTTTGAAGGGAGTGCCATGCGTTGGTCTCCCTTTAATTTAATGTCAATTAATAGGGGAGTTCCCTAGAAAAGTAGTGCGGGGGCGGAGCTATTCTAGTTATTTATAGAAGAATCTAGAATGTTCCCCCAAGTGCGTACGTGGTTTTGATCTCTAAGTTCACGAGTGCGTTGTGCAGCACGGGTTGGAGGAATCCATCGTGACTCTGGTTTTCTTCATGAATCATGAAAGTCACGCAGCCCGTGTAGGCGAGTGGAAGGCGGACTGACGTTGTCGGAGTCAGTCGCCCACCAGACCTCAGCGTGGAGAGATCATGGCCAGCAGGCTGCAGTAATTTGGATGTCAATAGTCGCGGCCAGAGCGGACATCTGCAGTCAAAGTTTGTGATGTTTCAATCACAGGTTAGTTGAGTACTTATTCTATTATTTAATTGTTGTCGTGATGCCGTGATGATTCCCGGAATGAATTAATTGCCATCGCAAAATTGAGTTGTCGCGTAGCGTTATCCGTTACAGTTGGCGGTTTGCATTTTTAAGTAGGCTTTATCGATCAGCAATGTAATGTGTTACCTGACGGAACAAGCCGTATTCCACAGCGAGTGGTGTGTAAATAAAATAGGCCGAACGATGTGCGTTACAGTGTGTAGCAGTTACGGGTTTGGTTTATTCATTACGCAGGCAAGGCGACAGTTTGTCCGTCATGACATCAACATGCTAGACGCTGTAAATGATAAGGTATAGCTTATTATTAGAGATGTGTAATGTGCTTCGTGACAGTAGAATGGTAACGTAATTGTTCTATCAGTGATGGTGATGTTTCGAGGAATCAAGGTGATCTCAGCAGTGGTGTATTTGCTGTGTGCAGATAGCAGTGTTATTCCGCGTAAGCCGAATGGCGTTGCATCGGTAGGATAACAATTGATAAGAAGTATTCATGATACTATTGTTACTGCTTGTTGTCATGTCCGTCCGCTAGGATGACCGTGCGTGTTCCATCTTACGTTTGTCTAGGCAGCGGGAGGTAGGCCGGTAACCCCAACCCGATCAGTAATAGGTCCGACCCAATGCAATCGTGCAGGTGCGATGAGTGAACATACCCGAACGAGGGTGATGCGGCACTCCGTAATTCGAGGCCGAGGTGTCTAGATAGATCGAGGTTTGAACCTAACCGTTTCTGTCTCTAATATTCTACTCTTCTGGAACCCTGACTCGGTTCATGGAGTACTTGGAGTACTGCCGTGAGGTAGTAGGTGGGAGGGGCATAAACCCCCCCCCCCCCAAAAAGGTGGAGCCAGAGTTTGGTAGTGGAGTCTGGAGGTTTGCTACATTGGATGACGTGACTTAAGTAGTCACGGGACAAGGTACACGAGACCCACAGTAGCTGTGGGAAAGTGTAGTGGTGGATGGCCACCACAGCTGTGCTAGACCGGCACAGGTATGACTGACCTGAAAGATAGTCAGTGAATACAAGGGCAACTCAGGATCTGGGGCAGGGATCCCAGACCTGACACTATGGCTGTGATATGATTTTGTTATTTAAGTGTAACAAGTCCTGAGTTCTCCTTAGTTAATGCTTTAGTAATGAATTATCCGGAGTATAATTCATTATGAACATATAGTTATTACTGTGTGTAATTCATCAGTCCATGGGTGAAGGGATTGATGAATTGATGAGTCTGTCAGGAAGGAGATGTCCGGCTGGACACCTTCTCGATACAGTAATCCCTACACTGAAAGGAAAGTAAGTGTATATGTTGATTGATGATGGGAGATGAAACCGGATTGGACTGGCACCAGGCGAAGGATGCTTGACAGAGTCATACAGTCGACTCTGGTGCTAGGGGTTATATGTAGCCCAGAAGTGTTACTTGACTGAACAGGTGTGCTATTGCTTTTTCTACCATCATTATGCCTATATATTATAGTGACTAGGTAGATCTATGATGTGATGATTTCATACTCATGTTGGTAGACATGAGGAATGTCTGAGAGGCAGGTGACAGGGTGGAGATGCTGGTATTCTTTGTTGTAGTTGAGTACTCACACCAACCTCTCCGTGTTTCAGGATCTGTTATTACTATACAGAAGAAGATTCAAGAGCTGCACCATGAGCTCTATGGGCCCACTCATTCCAGTGCCTATCCAGAAGTTGATTGAGGCTATACTGGGAGTGGTTGTCTGAGTCTGCGAGATCAATGTTGGAAGGAGCTGAGTGCTGAATAAGTCGGTAGGTCTAGGTTAGGACCTCCGTCAAGAGTCCGACGAGTGTCATCCGATCCTGAGAGGATCCAACACTGAAACGTCTGGTGATTCAAGCCAGTGAAGCACTGGTGACATTCAGTCTCTGTGTAAACCTTGGTAATTGCAAGGTAGTGGCCTTTCAAGTTGTGCAGAGTGATCATTGTTACCGGTCGCCATGACCTGTGTTATATGCTTCTGGCCCGGCTGGGTTATGGGACACCATGTATCAGTTGATGCTTACATAGTGTTTTTACATTGGTTACCTTTATGAAGCCAACATGTGGTCCAGTGAACTAGGACATTGATTACAACATGGGTGGAAACACCAGAGTGAAATGTTTAAGGTAGGGAGCTACCTCATGCCAACGTTATGAACTGTTGACAATGTTTGTGAAGGTAGGGAGCTACCTCATGCCAACGTGATGAACTGTTGACAGTGTATGCTAGGTTGTGATTACTACCCATGGATCAGGGTAGGTACATAATACTGTGTGAAGATCTATTGTCCAAGGACATGGAACTAAGGTTAAGTGTTTAGTCACCTGATAGACTTTACCAGTGACATTGTGTGTTCGTGTGGAGCAACCGCTTATTGTGTAAGTGACATAGCAGTGTGTGGGTCACTGATGAGATAGAAGAGTGACCTGGCTCTTGTGTATTTTGAGACGGTGCTACATGTACTTTTTCTGCAAGTGGGAGACCGCTAAAGTTCTAGGGTCGGCCCAGACTTCATCAGGAGTGTGACGAGTGAAATAGTACGACAGCAAGGAAGGATCCTTGTTCATCAGTGCAGTGTCCGTCAGGCAGTGGTACGGCGCTTGATCAGCCCTTGCTTGGTTCTCTGGGTGAAGAGGGAACTTTGGAGAGGCAGCAGACCTTGGAGTTCCAGTCCACTGGAGGAGCCTGGGTGAGTCGCTACCACGACTGGACAACCGCACGAGCTATCGTCCGCCTCCATGATGAATACTCATCTGCGTCTTTGATCTTGTACATAGTTCTTCTAGTCTGGCTTTCAGCCATCCTTCTCTGTGTTGTGGTTGACGTAGTTCAGAATTAAATTTTTTGTTGTTCTCTTAGCTATGACTTTGTGCAGTGATATGACTGGTGTCTGGTCCGAGCCCCCTTGGGGTTTGGAACCCTAGGTGAGGGAGGGAAGGTTAAGCTGTCCCGGCTTGTGTGGGGCCTGGTAGATGTAGAGTGCTATTGAGGTGGTTGGAGCAAAGGCAGGGGATAGTATCTATCGTGGCAAACCAGTCCAAGCCCCGGCGGTCTTGTCACAAGATAGAGTGGGGGCCCGTCCGGGATCTTCTCTTTGTTCTGACATCTCGTAGGAATAGGTTATAGTGTCATCTGTCCTATACCTATTATCTACTTGACGAGTAGGGCTACTGAAACCTTTCTCTTCGACGTGGACAGACATTTAGTTAAGTTAGTATAGATACATAGTTACAGTGTTGGTTGGAGGACAGTTAGCATTGTGATTGGGTATTGCATATCTATACTGATACTAAGTTACACTAAGCATGGCTACTCGTACTTTAGATTTAGCTAAGGTGCGGGCATCTGCAACTGAGATGGGATTGGAAGGTGAGGAGTTCAAAGCCTATGTACTGGAAGTAGAGAGAAACTTCAGAGCAGAGGAGAGTGAGCGAAGAAAGTCAGAAATTGAGCTGGAAGCTCGAAAGGTAGCACTTGAAGAGCAAAAGTTGGTGGCAGACCAACAGGCACAAAAACTGGCAGCTGACCTAGAGTCTAAGAAATTAGATGCTAGGAAGTTGGAAATGGAACATGAGTTCCGTATGAAGCAACTTGAGGTAGAGGCTAAATCGGTTGGTGAGTCTGAGGGAGCAGTCGGTGGAGTAGCTTTACCTAGCTCATCAGTAGCCAGCAGACCAGCTTACCATGCTATGAAATGGCCGTTTCCACCATTTGAACCGGACCAAGAGAAGATAGATCAATTCTTAGAGAAGTTCGAGGCAATGTGTAAAGCTATGGGTTTAGAGCCTGAGCGTTGGAATCTTAAGCTTTCACAAGGACTCCGTGGCACCGCGTACGAAGTGTATGCGCGTCTTCCCCCAGGGATGGAAAATGATTATCCAACCCTGAAATCGGCTCTTTTGAAAAGATTCGAAATGACAGCCCATGCTTACAGGCGGAGGTTCAGAACTTCCAAGAGAGAACCAGGTGAGATGTTCTCGGCCTATAGTGTGAGGTTGAACTCATACCTGTTGAAGTGGATGGCATTGGCCAATTTCAAAGAGGATTATGAGAGTCTGAGAGAGTTGATGGTGGTGGATCAAATGAAAATGCAGATGTCCAAGCCTTTAAGGAATTTCTTAGGGGAAAATGGGGCGGAAAGGCTAGACATAGTAAATAAGTTAGCTGAAAGGTATGTGGAAGTCTATGGTGAGACTGGGGATTCCAGTCAGACTGATTCACAGAAAAGGCAGAAGGGGCTTGATCAGAAGCCCAAGACCAAAGGTCCCAAAGAATCATCCAATGTAGCAGATCCTGTGGTAAAAGACTCTGGTAAGAAACCCGATAAGCAAAGCCCTCCCGCCTCCCCAAAACGGAAGTGGAGTAAGAGGTGGTGTAAGCACTGTAAGTCTCCTTCCCATAATACTGTAGATTGTCTGAGGAAGCCAAAGGACTTGCACTTTGCGTGTCTCGCCTCTACTAGAGGTAGACCTAGCGAGACCACACCTAAGGGTCGGGAGAAACCAAAGTCTGAGAAATCACCTGTGATCGAAACGATAGAGGTGAATGGGAAGCAGGTGGAATGTCTATACGATACAGGATTGCAGTTTGAAGCTGTAATCTCATCCCACCTTGTGAGCCCAGGGCAGCTCACCGGCGAGACAAGAGAATTTCAGCTGGCCATGAGGAGCTCCGTAGCGATGGACTTGCCGATTGCTCGGATTGACATTCGGTGCAGGTACGTTACGGGTAGCATCCAGGCGGCTGTGCTGCCTGATCCTATTTACCCTTTGATCCTCGGTCGTCCGCATGTATTCCTGGGGGACCCCAGGGAACATTGTCTAGTGAGCGCTAGGCAGGCCAGGGCTAAGGATGGAGAAAGGCAGTGTGGTAAGAAAATAGACCATTCTCTTGCGAGGTTAGTGAGCAGTGCTCAAAGTAGGGACCCGACTTTGCGTCCTTACTTACTGGAGGTGTCCCAAAGTTCTGTCCCGCCAACTCCGGGTCAGTTCTATGTAGAAAACCGGTTGCTTTATCGTAGAGCCGGGCAAGGGGATAGCCAGTACGGTCAGATGGTAGTCCCTACTGACTACAGATCCCGCTTGATACATAGAGTGCATACCTTATCCTTAACCGGACATAAGGATGTGGGGACAACAGTCCAGTGTCTTTCCAGCCACTACCACTGGCCTGGAATGACAGGCGACGTGCGGAGATATATCCGGTCGTGCCCAACGTGTTGTCTGGCAGCACCAAAGCACAAGACCAGAAACGGTTTATCTCTGCAGATTGGAGATAGGGTTCTAGCGCTTCTCCCAATCGAGGGGGCGGAATTCGAACTCGGATGGCAGGGCCCTTTTCCTGTGGAGCGGATAATGTCCCGATCCACGTATGAGGTGAAGGTCCGCGGGGAATTGCGAAAGTTCCATTGTACTCTCCTTCAGAATTTGGAGAGGTCCGAGGTAGTTTCTCCACCAGATAGTGCGACTACCATCGCGCTAGAGTCGGTTCTGGGTCCAGACGAGGGCGAGGAAGACTCAGTCCTACGCAGTACATCCTGTGGGGAGGGTCTGCGGTCTCCTGAGCGTTCAACCGGAGATAGGGCGAACAGGCTCCGTCGGGAAGAGGCCCATGGTGTTAAGCACACTGGGAATCGAGGTCGGACAGGCGAAGTCACATCTGGCACGACGGGATCGTCGGGTGACTCGATACGCCGACAGGCTCACTGTCCTTACTCGCGGGAGAGAAGGCAGGAGCAAGGGTACTCCAGACGAACCTGGAGTAAGCGACCATTCATTTCGGTCGACATCCGCGAACAGTCCACGAAGGTGATGCCTAGTCGGGATAGGAAATATCCTATTGTCAGAAGGGACGAACGAACCTTCAGTAAAGTAACCGATGGCCTACAACAGGTGGATGCGGAACAGTCCAGTGTAGACCGATCCTGTAAGCCAATCACCAGGCCGTTACGTTTCGGGCCTAATCGCTGGAGATAACGTATGTTGGAGGCGGTGGTTGGTGATCCAGCATCCATACCATTCTGGTAAATCTCCCCAGGGAAAGTGAACGTTATGGAACGTCTTTTCCTGGAAATCCAATCTTGATAGAGTAGAGGTTCAGAGTTCAGACCGATCTTTGTCTAGTGAGTTCGACCGGGTCGACCATCTTAAGTGGGGGCCTATGTGACGAAACGGATAAATATCGTAAGATCTCTGCATAATAGCCCTTTGAAGGGAGTGCCATGCGTTGGTCTCCCTTTAATTTAATGTCAATTAATAGGGGAGTTCCCTAGAAAAGTAGTGCGGGGGCGGAGCTATTCTAGTTATTTATAGAAGAATCTAGAATGTTCCCCCAAGTGCGTACGTGGTTTTGATCTCTAAGTTCACGAGTGCGTTGTGCAGCACGGGTTGGAGGAATCCATCGTGACTCTGGTTTTCTTCATGAATCATGAAAGTCACGCAGCCCGTGTAGGCGAGTGGAAGGCGGACTGACGTTGTCGGAGTCAGTCGCCCACCAGACCTCAGCGTGGAGAGATCATGGCCAGCAGGCTGCAGTAATTTGGATGTCAATAGTCGCGGCCAGAGCAGACATCTGCAGTCAAAGTTTGTGATGTTTCAATCACAGGTTAGTTGAGTACTTATTCTATTATTTAATTGTTGTCGTGATGCCGTGATGATTCCCGGAATGAATTAATTGCCATCGCAAAATTGAGTTGTCGCGTAGCGTTATCCGTTACAGTTGGCGGTTTGCATTTTTAAGTAGGCTTTATCGATCAGCAATGTAATGTGTTACCTGACGGAACAAGCCGTATTCCACAGCGAGTGGTGTGTAAATAAAATAGGCCGAACGATGTGCGTTACAGTGTGTAGCAGTTACGGGTTTGGTTTATTCATTACGCAGGCAAGGCGACAGTTTGTCCGTCATGACATCAACATGCTAGACGCTGTAAATGATAAGGTATAGCTTATTATTAGAGATGTGTAATGTGCTTCGTGACAGTAGAATGGTAACGTAATTGTTCTATCAGTGATGGTGATGTTTCGAGGAATCAAGGTGATCTCAGCAGTGGTGTATTTGCTGTGTGCAGATAGCAGTGTTATTCCGCGTAAGCCGAATGGCGTTGCATCGGTAGGATAACAATTGATAAGAAGTATTCATGATACTATTGTTACTGCTTGTTGTCATGTCCGTCCGCTAGGATGACCGTGCGTGTTCCATCTTACGTTTGTCTAGGCAGCGGGAGGTAGGCCGGTAACCCCAACCCGATCAGTAATAGGTCCGACCCAATGCAATCGTGCAGGTGCGATGAGTGAACATACCCGAACGAGGGTGATGCGGCACTCCGTAATTCGAGGCCGAGGTGTCTAGATAGATCGAGGTTTGAACCTAACCGTTTCTGTCTCTAATATTCTACTCTTCTGGAACCCTGACTCGGTTCATGGAGTACTTGGAGTACTGCCGTGAGGTAGTAGGTGGGAGGGGCATAAACCCCCCCCCCCCCAAAAGGTGGAGCCAGAGTTTGGTAGTGGAGTCTGGAGGTTTGCTACATTGGATGACGTGACTTAAGTAGTCACGGGACAAGGTACACGAGACCCACAGTAGCTGTGGGAAAGTGTAGTGGTGGATGGCCACCACAGCTGTGCTAGACCGGCACAGGTATGACTGACCTGAAAGATAGTCAGTGAATACAAGGGCAACTCAGGATCTGGGGCAGGGATCCCAGACCTGACACTATGGCTGTGATATGATTTTGTTATTTAAGTGTAACAAGTCCTGAGTTCTCCTTAGTTAATGCTATAGTAATGAATTATCCGGAGTATAATTCATTATGGACATATAGTTATTACTGTGTGTAATTCATCAGTCCATGGGTGAAGGGATTGATGAATTGATGAGTCTGTCAGGAAGGAGATGTCCGGCTGGACACCTTCTCGATACAGTAATCCCTACACTGAAAGGAAAGTAAGTGTATATGTTGATTGATGATGGGAGATGAAACCGGATTGGACTGGCACCAGGCGAAGGATGCTTGACAGAGTCATACAGTCGACTCTGGTGCTAGGGGTTATATGTAGCCCAGAAGTGTTACTTGACTGAACAGGTGTGCTATTGCTTTTTCTACCATCATTATGCCTATATATTATAGTGACTAGGTAGATCTATGATGTGATGATTTCATACTCATGTTGGTAGACATGAGGAATGTCTGAGAGGCAGGTGACAGGGTGGAGATGCTGGTAGTCTTTGTTGTAGTTGAGTACTCACACCAACCTCTCCGTGTTTCAGGATCTGTTATTACTATACAGAAGAAGATTCAAGAGCTGCACCATGAGCTCTATGGGCCCACTCATTCCAGTGCCTATCCAGAAGTTGATTGAGGCTATACTGGGAGTGGTTGTCTGAGTCTGCGAGATCAATGTTGGAAGGAGCTGAGTGCTGAATAAGTCGGTAGGTCTAGGTTAGGACCTCCGTCAAGAGTCCGACGAGTGTCATCCGATCCTGAGAGGATCCAACACTGAAACGTCTGGTGATTCAAGCCAGTGAAGCACTGGTGACATTCAGTCTCTGTGTAAACCTTGGTAATTGCAAGGTAGTGGCCTTTCAAGTTGTGCAGAGTGATCATTGTTACCGGTCGCCATGACCTGTGTTATATGCTTCTGGCCCGGCTGGGTTATGGGACACCATGTATCAGTTGATGCTTACATAGTGTTTTTACATTGGTTACCTTTATGAAGCCAACATGTGGTCCAGTGAACTAGGACATTGATTACAACATGGGTGGAAACACCAGAGTGAAATGTTTAAGGTAGGGAGCTACCTCATGCCAACGTTATGAACTGTTGACAATGTTTGTGAAGGTAGGGAGCTACCTCATGCCAACGTGATGAACTGTTGACAGTGTATGCTAGGTTGTGATTACTACCCATGGATCAGGGTAGGTACATAATACTGTGTGAAGATCTATTGTCCAAGGACATGGAACTAAGGTTAAGTGTTTAGTCACCTGATAGACTTTACCAGTGACATTGTGTGTTCGTGTGGAGCAACCGCTTATTGTGTAAGTGACATAGCAGTGTGTGGGTCACTGATGAGATAGAAGAGTGACCTGGCTCTTGTGTATTTTGAGACGGTGCTACATGTACTTTTTCTGCAAGTGGGAGACCGCTAAAGTTCTAGGGTCGGCCCAGACTTCATCAGGAGTGTGACGAGTGAAATAGTACGACAGCAAGGAAGGATCCTTGTTCATCAGTGCAGTGTCCGTCAGGCAGTGGTACGGCGCTTGATCAGCCCTTGCTTGGTTCTCTGGGTGAAGAGGGAACTTTGGAGAGGCAGCAGACCTTGGAGTTCCAGTCCACTGGAGGAGCCTGGGTGAGTCGCTACCACGACTGGACAACCGCACGAGCTATCGTCCGCCTCCATGATGAATACTCATCTGCGTCTTTGATCTTGTACATAGTTCTTCTAGTCTGGCTTTCAGCCATCCTTCTCTGTGTTGTGGTTGACGTAGTTCAGAATTAAATTTTTTGTTGTTCTCTTAGCTATGACTTTGTGCAGTGATATGACTGGTGTCTGGTCCGAGCCCCCTTGGGGTTTGGAACCCTAGGTGAGGGAGGGAAGGTTAAGCTGTCCCGGCTTGTGTGGGGCCTGGTAGATGTAGAGTGCTATTGAGGTGGTTGGAGCAAAGGCAGGGGATAGTATCTATCGTGGCAAACCAGTCCAAGCCCCGGCGGTCTTGTCACATCGACAGACATGATGCAAGGACAGATGACATGGGTTCATTTTGTGTTCCTCCTTGAATTGTCTGGGTACCCACTTTGAGCACACTTTCTGAAATTTCAATCTATCATACATTATACTGTATGCTGAGCCACGAGAGTGCCCTATTGCAGATGCTGCAGTGTCTATCGTTACTCGCCTGTCACCTCTAGTCATCTCCTCCATCCACTGCACGGATGACTCTGTTGCAACCTCAACAGGCGGATAAGATCGGATTCGTCAACAATTTTAGAGCGTCTCTCATTAAGAAAAGTTTTCTATCCAGCTATGCACCACTTTACTATACAAACATTTGTCAGAATAAACAGGAAGCATTTCCTTATGAATGTCCTTTACAGGTAGTCCTTTAGCCCACACACACACAAAAAAAAAAACGCACAACAGTACGTTGCTCTTTGATTGTACAAACTGTAAGTAATGTCGCCATTTTGTTTTTGGTCTGCGCATCCGCATGAGACAAATAGAGCCACCCGATGAACGGGAATATAAAGTTCGATGTTGCTGTCACCCAATGACACCTGTAGAAAACACCAACTACATTTACCTGCCATCTCACAGAAATGTGTGATTTACTTATTGACTCGCCCTCGTATCCTAACGCGTGAGCTATCAGAATTCATCTCCTTAAGGCATGTTGTTATGTCACATAAACATATCTAAGGAATTATTTCAGGTTCAGGGGTGATCAGATGTGGGGTGGATAACGGATTGCCCTATAACTAACTTTCACATATATGTGATATTTTTGTGAAACTCTTGGAATGGTATCACGCACATGTATTTAAGGGCTCGTCAGGTCTCTTTTACATTTACAAGATAGTCAGTTATTGTGATAACACTGTAAGTCTGTATAGCAACCAGTCATTTATAGGCATACGAAGTCATTTTTTGTTTTGTTTATTTTCTTTTTAAATTCTTGCTCTAGAAATCGAGTAGGCAGAGGAAGTAAGTGTGGGAGTGAAATGAAGTTTTATTTCCTGTAGTATAATTTGCACCGTTTTCAGTAAAATATGTCTCAATTGTCACCGTCGGTTGCTTAATTTTTAACGCTTTTGCGAGATTAAAGCAAAATAAAGCACATTTGTGAAATTTCACGCATATCCACGGGTTTTGCCTTTCGAGGTGTACATGACACTGCTACTGAGTGAGTGCGTGGGCGACATCGTGAGCTGTGAAATTCGCGTGGAATGCTTTTACATCTGTCCTGTACAGTAAACGGCATGTTCGGAACAATGGCTACCGGCGGTTGCTAAATTGATTGTTTTGCCCTTTCGGTTCACGAGTGAATTTTTCGGGAGACTCTTGGGAGTCCGCGTTGAAGCTGCGGATTTCGTGCTTTGTGCGACACTTGCGGCGGGTCGCCCTGCGGTAAGAGACCGAGCGATGTGAAAAAACCCGGGTCAGTGAGGTCTTTCTGGTGAATGCCGAGTTCATCGACGAAGAACTGTGGTATTCGTGGATGAATTTGTGTTGACATTCTGACGGCGGCATTATGCCCAGTGTACCTGTGCGGGCTTGTTGGATTGCCGAGACTCCCGTCTATTCCACTTTTCACATCGGACAGTGGGAACCATTTTGTGTGATATTCGCTAGCAAGGGAATGGGAGCATAATGGGGACCTCCTGTTGCCGTGAAGTTGGAACCTCGACTAACTAACTAACTAACATTCATAACACGGTTTGTAGTTATGTGTTCGCATTTGCACATTTTCCCCCTAGAAATTACTTAGTTGGCGCCCAAGCAAAGTGTCTAAGAATATTTATTTACAAATTCAGAGATGCGCTCAATCTATTCAGCGGCATTTAAAACCTATGTGTTTCAAATTTCACTACCGTGCTTTAATTCTAACACGAGTTACATTTGATTAACGAGAAGGGACATAATTCGTTGTGCGCGTAATGATAACTTGAGACATATCAGGGAAAAATATTTATTTTTGTCTGCACAAGGGAAATAATTCTCATTTATATTATTCGTTTATAATTTAACATTTATTTTACAAAAGTCACGACGCATGATATCTCAGCTAACCATTGTTATAACATTAATAATTTATATTAGATAGATTAGGAATAAGACAATTTTTCTATGTTAATTAGATTATTTCTTTATGCTATTATATTCTTCTTCTTCAGCGCTCCGAGCCATTGAGGTTCTTTGCTGCAGATACAATCCGTCTCCATCGTCTCTCTGGTTGACCCTCTCTTGCCAGTCGTTGATTCCAAGTGCTTGTAGGTCTGTATATATATATATATATATATATATATATATATATATATATATATATATATATATATATATATATATATATATATATATAAATAATCTCTCCATGCTATTCTATATCCTCGATAATATTTTAAACCACAATGGGATCTCAATTTATTTCATGAGGTTGTAGCAAGTTCAGATTACCATTACCTCTTATGGGCATTCGAATTAATAAGCCTGTAGCCCCATGACTATCATTCTCCTTGACGTTGAACGGGGTAGAGGGTAATGAACAAAATGTCCGGTTTGCTCTACACTTTTGACTATCATCTCGGGTTCTGTCTGTCAATCGTATTGACTTCGATCTCCACACCGAGGAGCTCGATTCTACCCGTGCCCGGTTCGCGTCACTCGCCTGGTGAACCCACCCCCAGAGACACAGTAGACCGGAAGTAGGAAAGACGATTTGAAAACTAGGTCAAATGTGGAGCAGTTGTGTGATGGAGCGCCGCTGGCGCTAGAATCTTCATATAGTAAAATATACCGTGACCTATATGGAGCGGCTCCAGATTTTCATTTTAGTTACCTGCCCCCTTACTACTCACATGTATATTGGATGGAAATAAACATTTCCAATTTGCCATTTGACTGACTCTACATCGGCTTAGAAGTCCCCCCCCCCCACCCTCCCGCCGCTCTCCCCCTCCAAATGTATGGTGCAGACTTGTTCTTATATCATTGTCCGTGAACTGTAGACAGTTCAGCTATTTCTAAACAATTGTCAAATCCACAATGCTCTAATGGACAATCCAAAAATTATATCAGAAATTGTCGAACCTATAATGTTGTAAAGTACGATTTAAAATATAATGAACACAAATAGAAACAAATTGGCTGGCACCACTTACAAACACATACCCTGTCTATTAAATTGTTGGTGGTGTGCAATTAAAGAAAATTGAAAACCAACACAACACCGGGAATACCAAATTAATGCACAAAAGAATTAATGACATCACTAACAAAAGAACACACACATCAACGGGTTCCCTAAAAACCAAAGATGGCAAAATCATAATAGAAAAAGATCAGATTTTACATGCGTGGTCAGATTATGTGAAAGACCTTTATGATGATACAAGAGAGAAACATTATGATCATCGGAATAATAATGAAGGACCATCAATTATGAAGATGGAAGTTCGAATTCTCTTAACCATATGAAAACTGGCAAGACCCTGGGTACAGATAACATCACAAAAGAAATGACCAATTCCTTAGAAGAACATGGAATAGACCAAGTCACCAGACTGCTGAACGCAATATACGATAATGGAGATATACCTCCTGAATTATGTAATTCTATATTTATTGCAATCAGGAGGCCTGGAATGCGATCAACATCGAACAAGTAGTATAATGAGCCATATCACGAAGATTCTGCTGAGAATTATCATGCAACGAGTCAGGAAGAAAATACAACCCGAAATAGGAGTAGACCAATGTGGGTTTGTAGAATGCAAGGGCGCAGTAAATGTTGTGTATAAACTGAGAACAGTAATTGAGCGTTCTATAGAAGTAAACAAAGATCTATTCTTTGCTTTATTGACTACACAAAGGCTTTCGATAAAGTGAGACATGTCGACGTGATAAGGATGCTCGAAGATCTACAAATTGATGGAAAAGACCTTAGACTTGTAAAAAACATATATTGGAAACAACAAGCTGCCGTCAGAATTGATAACAATGTAGGTCAATATCAACCTTTTAAAAGAGGTGTGAGACAGGGATGTTTAATGTCTCCAGATAATTTTTCCCTGTACAGCAGTGTTTCCCAACCTTTTTTGTGCCATGCCCCACTTAAGCCTTTCTAAAATTCATATTGCCCCCCCCCCCCCGCCCCACGCCCCCCCCCCCTCAACATATACATTATTTTTAACATTCAAAAATTGAAATGTTCACTAAAGAAACTTGAATGATAGGTTTTAGGAAGAAATCACTAGGTAATTATTGAGCAAACAGTAAGTAAATTTTCAAAACATATAATGGAGAACTGAAATTCAAGTACAAAATAATTTTAATGAAAGATTTTTCTATATCATTTTAATTATTAGTAATTATTTATTATTTAAATTTAGTGAGATCCTTGCGCTTGATGCTTGCTGCAAAGAGATCTTATGTCAGGTTCCAATTTAGTTAACTTCAGTCTCAAGTCTCCCCGTTTTGTTATATTCAGCCGATTTCTTCCATTTTCGAATTGCCCCCCTTAACAATCGAATTGCCCCCCTGTGGGGCGTGGGCCCCACGTTGGGAAACACTGCTGTACAGTGAAAATATGTTCAGAAATATAGAAGATATGGAAGGAATCAACACTGGAGGACGATACATCAATAACATTAGATATGCAGATGATACAGTCTTGATTGCAGACAATGAAAAGGACCTGCACAATTTAGTAGAAGAGGTTGTTGCATAGAACCTCACTCCCATAACAACCTTCCGGAAAACTTCTCGATCACAAGCAAGATGTCTGACGATCGATACACCAATCTGGAGATCATCCTCCACATCCTGTACCCGTCTTCTCTCCCATCTTCTCTTTGGCCTTCCTCTTCCTCTCTTCCATTATTGTTCTCTCCAAACTTTCATGACGTTTCAAGTGACCAAAATATATCAATTTTCTTTGTTTTGTCGTCTTTAATAGCCAACCTACTTCAATATTCAGCTCTTGAAGTAAGGATGCATTTGTTCTTTTATTTACCCAAGATATTCTTAGAACCCGTTTATAACATTAATATTCAACACCATGTATGCGCTGTTCAGCTTGTTTAGTAAGTGTCCAGTTCTCACATTCGTATGTTGCAATGGGGAAGATGTGAGGAAAATATAGCACATAACTGTTAAGCATGTATACTTTACAAGAAGAGTACATTACCCAAGAGGTAGAGGTGGCATGGTCTCTGTGGCCAAGGGCTTATGGACGCGATTCGTAAGCCCGCTTACCCGCGTTCGAAACACAGCTGCGACCGATTTGGCAGCAGACATGTTGCGCTGGGTTTTAACGTGTTGGTATGGGAGCCGGTCGTTCAGAAAGCAATGGCAAACTACTGAACGTAAATTTGCCAAGACAACATCAATAGACTGCTGGTGTTGACAGTAATGTCCTGTAAATAGGATATTCAAACAATAAAAGGTGGCATTGTAATGAAGCAAGGTGAAACAATGAATAATGATCATGGTGTAACGTGGAATAGAGGTTAAGAAGAAGTATGAAGACGTTCTCTTCGGACAACCCAATTCAGAGCAAATTCTCGACATAAACATGTTTAAGAAGCATCAGGCTCGCTATAGTAACTGAAGATAAGAGCAATGTCTCAACAATTAACAAGACTTAGTAGAACTCAAAAGTAACAGAAAGCATTTAATAACCTGATAGGCTGCTACAGAAGAGTCGAGCATCATCCCGCAGCACCGGATAAGAGCTAAACAGGTTCATGATTTAAACGAATACAGAAAGACGGAAGAATCTAACTACGGAAGGAATATTCTAGCTTCAGATACATGTGACAAACAGAACGACGGAAGAATCTAACTACTGAAGGAATATCCTATCTTCAGATAGATGTGACAAACAGAACGACGGAAGAATCAAACTACTGAAGGAATATTCTAGCTTGAGGTAGATGTGACAAACAGAACGACGGAAGAATCAAACTACTAAAGGAATATTTTAGCTTGAGGTAGATGTGAGCATGTACATGTGTGGGTTTTAAGATAGCATGTAGAAGTCACGATTTCTGTGTCATGAATCACATGTAACTTCTACTAGATTGTTTAACGGCAACATATTACCAATAACGTGGTATTTTAGCAGCGAGTTCTGCTGTCATTCTATAATCATCATTGTGTCGATTATATTAAAAGAATAAATAAGACGCAGAGGTTAAAGTGAGCACACATATAAAGTAATTCTACCAGCCCAAACTAGCAAACTGACCGTGTGAGTATTGTCTTATCTTTGCTGACAGACATGATATGAAATACTTCTACGACTCACTGAAAGCGGTCTATGGTCCTATATCACCAGGCACAGCTCCCCTCCTCAGTGCAGATGAGGGAACATTGGTCACCGATAAGAAAGACATCCTTCAGCGCTGGGCAGAACATTTCAGCAACATCTTAAATGCAACTTCCTTCTTCGATGATGAGACCATCAACTGCCTTCCTCAAGTTCCCATCAATGATACACTTGATGACATGCCAACCATAGTGGAAGTAACCAAAGCCATCCAGCAACTCTCCAGCGGCAAGGCACCTGGTCCGGACTCCATCCGGGCAGAGATATACAAGGCAGGTGGGCTGGTACTAACAGAGCAGCTTCACCAAGTCTTTACAAACATATGGGTGAACGAGACCATGCCACAAGATTTCAAGGACGCGTCAATAGTCCACCTTTACAAACGAAAAGGAAACCGCCAATCCTGTGACAACCACCGAGGCATCTCCTTGCTTTCAATTGCAGGGAAGATACTCGTTAGAATTCTTCTCAATCGCCTCACGGCCCATCTTGATCAAGGTCTTCTTCCCGAGAGCCATTGTGGCTTCAGAAAAGAACGTGGAACTGTTGACATGATTTTCGCTGCAAGGCAGCTGCAAGAGAAATGTCAGGAACAGAACTACGAAATGTTCTCCGCTTTCATTGACCTTACCAAGGCATTTGATACAGTCAGCAGAGAAGGACTGTGGAAGATTATGGCAAAATATGGCTGTTATAAAAAAATGGCGAAAGTTTGTCCAAATAGAGCGGCTATTTCATGATGGCATGCAGGCGAGAGTACAGGAAAATGGTGAACTGTCTAAGCCCTTTCCTGTCACCAATGGAGTGAAACAAGGATGTGTCCTGGTACCGACACTGTTCAGCCTCATGTTTTCAGCTATGTTGACGAATGCCTTCGAGAACAACGACATTGGAATAGTTATTCAATCCCAGAAGGCTGAAAGCTAAAACCAAAATTGACAGCGACACCGTCAGAGAGCTCCTGTGTGCTAATGATTGCGCTCTATACGCCAACTCAGAGGCGGACATGCAACATAATGTTTCAGCTTTCTCACATACCTGTGCTAACTTTAGGCTCAATATCAATTTGGAGAAGACTGTAGTTATGTACCAGCCAGCTCTAGGGAATAATCACACTGTGCCGAATATTAAAGTGAATGGTCATAGTCTAACTGTTGTGGACAAATTCACCTATCTTGGCAGCACTGTGTCACAAGCTGCCACAATTGATGATGAAGTAAATGCAAGAATCTCCAAGGCCAGCGCGGCCTCTGGCAGACTGTACAAGAATGTATGGAACAGAAATGGAATATGCCTGCAAACAAAGCTGAAAATCTACAAAGCAGTTGTATTGTCCACACTGCTATATGCTTGTGAAACCTGGACTGTTTATCAGCTACACGCTAGCAAATTAAACAACTTCCACACTGTCTGCCTTAGGAAGTTACTGAAGATTAAATGGCAAGACAAGATCCCAGACACTGAAGTCCTAGAAAGAGCGTACATGCCCAGTATCCACACTCTACTAATGAAGAATCAGATTCGCTGGGCTGGTCACTTTACTCGCATGCCAGATTACAGGCTCCCTAAACGAATTTTTTACGGCAAGTTGCGTTGTGGTAAACGCTCCCAAGGCTGCCAGAGGAAACGCTTTAAAGACACTCTGAAAATCTCACTGAATGCTTTTGGAATTCATCATGACACCTGGGAGACCGAAATTCGTAGCGTGCAATATTACGCAAGGGTGCAGTCACTTGTGAAGCAACCAGGACTGCAAGAGCTGTGAAGAAAAGACAGAACAGAAAAACCACTGGAGAAAATCCTCCTCCAGAAACGTCGATCAATCTTTGTCCACATTGTCAAAGAACATTTCGAGCCAAAATAGGCCTTATTAGCCATCTTAAAACTCACGGCTCCATACTTTCAACCACACAGGATGAAATGAATGGTCATCATCATTCTTGATGGACAAACAACAAAATTTATCATGTCATGACTTCGGGTGTCTTTCTCCTCACGCGAGTTCGAACCATGTATCGAGACGTTGTGTTGTCTTCGTGCGTGTTTCAAAACTGCGAAACATGCCTACTCACAATTCACCCCCGCCCTCCCATCCCCCGCTGTGAGGAAAGCATCGTGCACGAGGTGCTTCGTACCCTTACACACATTCTAGCACCTTTGGAAGTGGGAAACCATGTTCTTCTCTGGAAATTCGTCTTTGTCGTCGGCTCCACGCCAACGGTTCGCTATGCACCGGTATACATCCTTGCTGCCAGGTTGCCTTCTTCCTACCCCGTTCATGGCTCACGGAGCAGTACTCCCGCTTGTCTCTAGGAAGCCAGCGCTTCCTATGGGCTAGTTGGTTGTGGGCATGGGCTTCTCTACCTTCACCAACTCTCTTCTGTGGAGTGTGGCCCTCGCACCACGAATAACACCATCATTGGTTGGAGGTTGAACTTCGGCCGACATTTCATTGATTTCGGCAACTGGGATCGGCATCATAGTGGTGAATTGTTCATACCAGATGTTTCCTGCACTGGGGTTTCGTTAAAGATAGCCAGCTACTACGGGTATGCGACTTTGAAGTTTAACCTCAAGCCATACACACTCAATTTGACAGGTTTCAAAATCTAGCCTGCGATGGACGTTAAGCGAATTAGAAATATAAACTACAATACCCGACTCTTGTTTTCAATAAGGATATCTCCTAAAAGCTTTAAAACCTATGATGGCAATGTCATCATCTGAGATGTTAAAATTTAATCGACGTTCGCTAACGCCGAACATGCGAAAATTATGATTAATTATAAGTGACAGTTCGCTCAGCTTCCCTAATTGATGGCAGACTTTGATCCCATCTTTACGGAGCCAGTGTTCGTACTTATCAGACATTTCAACAATGCATAATCATACATTTTTAAAAGCACAAACTGAATACCACTAACGTCCCTTATTACAATACACACTCTAAAGTACAGAGAAACAGTAAAATCTCTGTCAATATACAAAAATACGTATACAGATCAGTAAGGAAGAGCAGTGAAGACCCCTTCAATCACAATATAATCACAATAAAAAGTATTATAAAAGATATACAACTAAGTATCAATTAATATAACGTCAACACGAGTCAATGTTTATTTTTTTTTAAAGTCGTTTAAAAGTCGACAGGATCGATTTTATTATCCCGGGTTTTATCCTATATGGCTCGGTCTCTTTCCGCAGCGCGGAAAGCGTCGCACAAAGCACGAACTCCGTAGCTACAGCGACGACTCATAGGAGACTCCGAAAATATTCGCTCGTGAACCGAAGGAATCGAATCCATAACCTTCGGAGCCCGAGTCAAACTGCGTGACCACTTCGCCACACAACCTATTACGTTACTATATAAAACAATAACCAAATATGCACATAAACGTTCTAGGAGAGGCTCTTTCTTGTACCGAGATCCGGTGTAGCTTTGTGATGAATTGCAAGTAAATATCAGGTTGTGTTGGTCGTTGGTACATCGACATCATAAGTGCCTGATGAAGTGAAGCTTGGCTAAAACGTGTAAGGTTTAACCATTCTGGGTTACAATGAAATGGATACTGTTGATGTCTCAAGAGAGAGAGAGAGAGAGAGAGAGAGAGAGAGAGAGAGAGAGAGAGAGAGAGAGAGAGAGAGAGAGAGGGAGCAGCGATAGACGGACACAGCGACAGAGAGCCAATGAGAGAGACGATAGGCGAGGTTTGTTAGCATAACCGAATGGATAAGAGCGCTAGGTTTTGAACTTCCGGTGTGCTGATGATAATGTAGTGGGTTCAACTTCTGCATCAGTCAGGTGGTCTAAAATGTTGACTTCTCTTCCTTGACATGGGAACATAAATTACATACCTCAGAAGTTGGAATGGACTCTCTGGTAGAGAAGGACGCTAGTAATGAGGAAAGCTAATCCACACGCAAACATCAGCCCAGTGCACTAGAATACTAGAAGTAATAGCACGTATATGGACTCCGCTTGAGTTCAAAGCGAGCGAACGAAGAAGAAAACAAAAATGAGAAACAGAGAAAGGTAAGTCAATAGAGAAATAGATATTTGAGCCCACGATCACCCGGCCCGTAGACAAATGCACTAACCTCTTTGTTAACGAGGATGATTGCGAATGTGATACATACAGAAAGAGGCAGAAGAGAGAGAGAGAGAGAGAGAGAGAGAGAGAGAGAGAGAGAGAGAGAGAGAGAGAGAGAGAGAGAGAGAGAGAGAGAGAGAGAGAGAGAGAAAGAGAGAGAGAGAGAAAGAGAGAGAGAGAATTTGTGTCATCTGATTAATACAAGCTTAAAGACAGCGTTAACAGGATAAATTAGACACTTCAGTGGCCTCCACAATTCTCCTACCAACCACTCCAAGAGTCAAGGTGTCGGGAAAACACATTCTCTGATTCACACGGAACATAGCTAAACAACAGTTGTAAATGGAACGCCAGCAAAACCGCTATGTTCAGCCACAAAGATGAACACAATGTCATCGGACATTTAATTGTCAAATTGTTGCGTATTTTTTTTTTTTTTTTATAGAAAACTGACAGTTAAAATCTTAGACGGGTGTTCCATTTTCTAGAAAAGTGACATTCAAATCCCCGGAGAAGTGTGGGGATTTTCATTTAGAACTTCACTTTAAATCCTGCTAAGATAAGTCAATGTAATTCATAGAAATGTATTATAGTAACTGGTAAACTAACTTTAACACATGTGTAGGTGTTGATGAGTGGATGTATGAACAAATCTTCATGCACTGTAATCGGTAATTTTAAGTAACGTCACTTTCACGAGTTGTGGCATCGATAGGCTAGCTGTAATTATGACATATAGACAACGTGCAGGAACGGCTAGGAGACTTTTATAACTATGTGAAGTTTCCATGTAGAAAGTCACATACTAATACTTCTTCCTTTTCCTCGTCTTCCTCTTCTTCCTCTTCTTCTTAATCTTCTTCCTCTTCTTCTTCCTCTTCCTCCTCTTCTTCATCATCTTCGTCCTCTTCTTCTTCCCCTTCTGTTTCTTCCTCTTCTTCATTTTCCTCTACATCTTCCGCCTCTTCTTCATCTTGCTCCTATCCTTCCTCCAGTTCTTCCTCCTCTTAATCATCTTCCCCCTCTTCTACCTCCACCTCTAACACCTCCTCTTCCTCCTCCTCGTCCTCCTCCTCTTCCTTCTCCTCTTCCTCTTCTTCCCCCTCTTACTTTTTCTCCACCTCTTAATCTTGCTCCTCCACTTCTTCTTCTTCTTCTTCTTCTTCTTCTTCTTCTTCTTCTTCTTCTTCTTCTTCTTCTTCTTCTTCTTCTTCTTCTTCTTCTTCTTCTTCTTCTTCTTCTTCTTCTTCTTCTTTCTTCTTCTTCTTCTTCTTCTTCTTCTTCTTCTTCTTCTTCTTCTTCTTCTTCTTCTTCTTCTTCTTCTTCTTCTTCTTCTTCTTCTTCTTCTTCTTCTTCTTCTTCTTCTTCTTCTTCTTTCTCTTCCTCTTCTTCCTCCTATTTGTTCTCCTTCCTACACTTCCTCTTATTCATCTTCTTCCTTTTCTTACTCCTCTTCTTCTTATACACTCTCTTCTTCTTCTTCTTCTTCTTCTTCTTCTTCTTCTTCTTCTTCTTCTTCTTCTTCTTCTGCTCTTCTTCTTCTTCTTCTTCTTCTTCTTCTTCTTCTTCTTTTACTTCTTCTTCCATCTCTTCCTAGTCTTCCTCCTCTTTGTCTCCTTCCTACTCTTTCTCTTATTCACCCTCTTCCTCTTCTTCCTCCTCTTCCTCTTACACCTTATCTTCCTCTTCTTCCTTCACTTCCTCTCCTTAATCCTCTCCCTCTTGTTTCTCCTGTTCCTCTTCTTCATCCTCTTCTTTTTCTTCTTCTTCCTCTTCATGTTCTTCCTGCTCTTTCTCTTCTTCCTCCTCTACCTTTTCCTCCTCGTCTTCCTCTTCCGCTTCCTCTTCATCTTCTCATCCTCTTTATCTTCTCCCTCCTCTTTCTCTTCTTCCTCCTCTCCCTCCTCTTCCTCTCCTTCCTCTTCTTACTCTTCTTTCTCCTCTTCTTCTTCTTCCTCTACGTCTCCCTCTTCTTCATCCTCCTCAACTTCCTTCTCCTGTTCTTCTTTCTACTCCTCATCTTCATCCTATCTTCTTCTCCCCGTCCCCTTCTTCATTGTACTACTCTTCTTCTTCCTCCTCCTCTTATTCTTCCTCCTAATTTTCAGCTTCCTCCTCCTCTTCTTTGTCCTCTCCTCTTCTTCTTCCTCCTCATATTATTCTTCTTCTTCCTTCTCCTCCTCATCCCACTCCTCCTCATCCTCCTTCTCCTCCTCCTCCTCTACTTCCTCCTCTGCTTCTTCCTCTTTCTCTTCTTCTTCCTTCTCCTCTTATTCTTTCTCCTCCTCTTCTTCTTATTTTTCCTAATCCTCTTTTTCTGCCTCTTCCTCTTCCTTTTCTTCCTCTTATTCCTCTTCCTATTCTTCCTCTTCTTCCTCTTCCTCTACTTCCTTTTTCCTCTTTTTCCTGTTTCTTCTTCTTCTTCTTCTTCTTCTTCTTCTTCTTCTTCTTCTTCTTCTTCTTCTTCTTCTTCTTCTTCTTCTTCTTCTTCTTCTTCTTCTTCTTCTTCTTCTTCTTCTTCTTATCCCTCAGTGAGGAATCGGCCCTCAGTTAACAAAATCAAGCCGTCCCATCTTTTGCTATCTCCTGCAGCTCACGCCAAGTCCTCCAAGTCTGTAATTCTCTTCTCTGCGTGTTCTAGTTCGTGTGGATGCCTTGTGGGCGCTAGGCTTATACTGTCTTTAGGTTTTCTCAGTGTGTGATCTATCCACCGCCAGCATCTTTTCCTCACCTCTTGGTTCACTAGAATGTGTGTTTGTTCTCCCCTTGAGCTCTACATTGATGATTGAGAGAGGTACAGTGCGCCAGGAAGCCTCAGATACTGTTTAGGCAATGCCTTCAAGTTGCCTAGCGACAACAACTACGCCGCGGAGCAAACACGACAGGGAGCTTCTGATCGTCAGATGAAACCCCCTTCCGCAAGTGTTTTGTACCATTATACTCTTAACACTCTCTAGGGGCGGTCCCGTCCGGGTCATGTCTCCGGGTGTTTTTCCCCTGACCTGGGGACGTTCGGTTAATTTCGTTGTCCTTGTTATTGTGCTTGTCCCTTAGTTGTTAGTATGTCCACTCTCAAGCCTCCCCTCCCTCAGTGAGGAGAGTCTGTGCAGCCTGTAGTTGCCCCTTAGCACCTGTGGTCGTGGAGAGCCTGCTTCTTCCCCAGCCACGGCCTCCGTCGCCTCCATCCATTTCCGTTGCCGTGTTCCTTCTTCGTGCCCCTTTCACGGCGCCGCACTCTACTAGGAAGCCGGTTCTTCTTTTGGTTTTTCGAACCACCTCTTGGTCTCTGCAGGTGACCATACTGCTGTTAATCAATGTTGTTCGTATATCCTCGCATGCACCCTGACGATTTAAAATTCAGCCTAAAAAATCTAAGAAAGAAGCACCGATATAATACAATTTTATTCTGTGCATCAGTTTTAATTGCATTCTCTTCTATCGCACGCAATGCAGAGTAATACTCAATCATAATCTACAATATATAATTACAATATAAATAAAGTACTACTTTTACATCAGTTCCGTTGATGTGTTCCTTAGATGGGACTAAGATATTGCAAAGTACACTCCCCAACAGCTGGGACCTGTATGATTCCGTGCCAACTCATTGGTCTAACTCAATGGTTCTCAACCGGTGGGGAATCCACCCCCCCCCCAGGAGAAATTTAGGGATTCCGAGGGGGTGCGGGGGTGGGTGGAGGGTGGGGGGGGGGGGGGGTTAAGATTATTTCAAGATCCCGTTAATAAAAGAACCGATTACTTTATATTGTTTTTCCCTGCATATTTTAAGTTTCTGTACTTCTCGCCCTTCTGAAATTCGTTTTATAGCATAAGTAGTCACACAAATCATGTTTTATGTAAATGTCTAGACTTGTTCTAGCATGTGTTACTAAATTTAGCTTCTATTTTTACGTATTATGTGTAGGGGCGGGGGGATTTATAGGGAGGAAATACGAAAGGTATTACGGCTGATATTCTGAACATATGGTTAAGGGGTGCATGGGCCAAAAAAGGTTGAGAACCACTGGCCTAACTTATCTGTGCTGATAAACCACGATGTTCACTCGATGTTCAAGTCTTTCATACCTCATTAACCAGCCAATTGTAACTTGACTTTGTTGGTTGAAGCACTAACTTGTATAGACTCCTAACAGTTACATAAGTCCCGATCAACCTATCGGTCATAATTGTGGGTCGTAAAATAGCACAGTTACTGTGTCAAGAAGAACGTAGAAGGATGTGGAAGGAGCATGTAGAAACGTCACAGTAATCTTGTCAAGGATTAACGTAGAGAGGTTGCTATGATCATATGAAATACAGCGTAGAAACGTCACAGTAATCGTGTCAAGGATTAACGTAGAGAGGTTGCTATGATCATATGACATACAGAGTAAAAACGTCATTGTGACTGTGCCAAGGAGCACCTAGCGTGTCATTAGGATGTATGAAGGACCACGTAGAAAAGTAACGTTTATAAGTGAAGGATTATGTTGCAATGTGTGTATGGGATGCATTGTTGAAATGTCAGTGTGATGATTAAAGGAATTTGTAGAAAAATTACTGATTTCTGGTGGACTATATAGAAAAGATGTGAAGAACTATGTAGAAAAATCATTTTGGAATATGTCAAGGAGTGTATTGAAAAGTTACTGTGATTTGTGAAAGACCATATACAATAAACGCCAATGTTATTAGTGAAGGACTGTGCAATGTGTGAAAGCCATGTAAAAATAAGTCTTAAAAGTCGAGAGTATCGACTTCATTGCCCCGGGTATTATCCCATATGGCTCGGTCTCTTTCGGTAGGGCGGTCTGCCGAATGCGTCGCACAAAGCACGAACTTCATATCTCCGGCGACGACCCCCAGGAGTCTCCGAGAAAAATGCACTCGTGAACTGAAAGACGTAGCCGAGAATCGAACCCACAATCTTCGGAGAGCGAGACAGAAGACTTGACAACTTCGCCACGGAGACTCCAAAGGTCATGTAGAAAGTCATATGTACGCGACGGTGTAGAAAAGCCACAGGCATGTGAAGAATATATCAAAACTTCACTGTGATGTGTGAACGACTATGTAAACATATTACTGCAAGTGATGGGCCGTGTAGAAACAAAACTGTAAAGCGTGAAGTATTCCTTAGACAAGTCATTGTAATGAGTGAATGATCATGTCGGAAAGTGTCTATGATATGTGAAGACCCATGTAGACAAGTCATTGTAATGAGTGAATGATCATGTAGGAAAGTGTCTATGATATATGAAGATCCATGTAGACATGTCACTGTGGTTTTCTTTAGCGTGGTTTCTGTGTGAATGAACAGGCAAAGGCATACTGCTATTGTGTGTTATAAAGAATGTAAACTATGTTTTTTTTTAACGTTAGAATAAACAAATGTGCACTCAGAGGTGATCTGTTCAAATATGTGCAGAAATATGACACCAGCTGCTTGCGATATAGGATGTCATTCAAAGATAAGATCTGTTTCAAACGAGATGTTGTTCGATGTTTCACGTGTCGTGTTCTGACAAATAAGAGCCGACAATACGAAACGTCGTAGTGTGTGATATACGATTCACTCAAAGACAACGTCTGTATCCGCTGAGATGTTGTTGGGTGTTTACCTGTCATGTTTTTATTATTACACTCTTTATATTAAGAAATTATGACCCACTCTGATGCTCCGTGGCGAAGGAGCTACGGACACAGTTTGTAAACCCTCATACCGCTTTAGAAACACACCAAAGTACTTAATTGTCCTAACACGTTCAATATGGCTGCAGTATGTAAAAAAAAAAAAAAGTACTGGAGAGATTTGGTCATAGACCATAACTTTAGGAAGGGAAAATCCCAACTGCACCTCCCCGTGGTAGAGGATGGAAACACACTACGGTGTGGCAAACACAGCTCTGGGGACCGAGTATCCACCGGAATAAGTGGACAACTCTGCAGCTGAGCAGAGCAGGGCACACACTTGTCCTGACAGTCGCAAATGGCTGTCAAAGGCAGGGTTAAAAGACCACCATGTGAATGTGGAAGGCAAGGGGAAACCACCACATTATCTTCCCAAGACTTCATGGCAAAACATATATCAGAGTTAGTGAACGACGTTAATGGCTGTCTTAGGACATCCTGGTCCGGTAGGGACAGTCATGAGCCACAGGTGACACCAGACCGTCATCCAGCTACTGATGGCAAAATCATAACTAAAATAAATAAATTTAGAGTAGGAACATGGAATGTTAGGACATTAAATGAGCTAGGAAAGTTGACCAATGTTCTAAGAGAGATGGATAGCATGAAAATGAAGATACTAGGCGTTAGTGAGATGAGATGGAAGGGATCGGGCAAAATTATAGTTGACAATCACACAATAATTTACTCTGGAAGGGATACACATGAAAAAGGCGTAGGAATAATATTAGACGAAAAAACAGCCAAGTCAATTAATGGATACTGGTGTATTTCAGATAGAATTATTATGGTAAAAATCAAAGGCAAACCAATAGATATAAATATTATACAGGTATATGCACCAACAACAAGCAGTAGTGATGAAGAAATACAACACTTTTATGACGAAATAGAAATGGCGATGGCTCAAATTGGATCACAAGAATAAAAATAATACTTGGTGATTTTAATGCAAAAGTAGGAAAGGGAAAAATGGAGGATGTAGTGGGGAATTATGGTTTAGGTACAAGAAATGAAAGAGGGGAAAAGCTAATAGAATGGGCAAATATCAATGATATGATAATTGGAAACACATGGTTTAAACACCATAAAAGACGACTGTACACATGGAAAAGCCCTGATAAGAAAATACGCAACCAAATTGACTACATACTAATTAATAAAAGATTTAGAAATGCTTTAATTAATGTAAAGATAATGCCTGGTTCTGACTGTAATAGTGATCATGTACCACTATGTGGACAAATAAAAGTAAGATTAAAGAGAGGGAAAAAAATGGTTACGAGCATGAGACTTAATAAAGAGGTTCTGAAAATAGATAAAGACATGCAAGAAAAATACAGAGTGACTGTGAAAAATAGGTACAATGCAATAGCTAAAATACAGAGTATAAATGAACAATGGGAAATGTTAAGGGACTCCATTCATCAAACTAGCAAAGAAGTATTACCAGAGAGAGGCAAAATAGCTAAGAAAACATGGATGAATGAAGGAATCTTAAAAACTGATGGACAAAAGAAAACAGAGTAAGAATGACAAACAAGAATACGCTAAGATAAATAAAGAAATAAAAGATAAATGTGGGAAGGCTAATGACAGTTGGTTAAACGAGCAATGCAAAAAAATTGAATTAAATTCCATTAAAGATAGAAAAAATATGCACAGACAAATCAGTGAGCTTACAGGAAGAAAAATAAGAATAAATACAGGGTGTTTGAAATCAAAAACAGGAAAGATATTATTAGAGGAAGGTGTTATAATGAAGAGGTGAAATGCGTATATAAGAGCATTATATGATGGAGAAAGGGAAGAATTAACAGAAGATAGTAACTTAGGAGGTCCACCTATTCTGAAAGAAGAAGTCGCTGACGCTATGAAACATATGAAGAAAGGAAAAACAGCTGGGCCAGATGAAATCACAATAGAAGAATTAGAAGTATTGGGAGAATTTGGAGTAGATATATTAACCAAAATGTTGAATGATATTTACAGCAGTGGATATTTACCCAGTGATATGCTGAGATCTGTATTTATAGCTATACCAAAAAGACCAGGAGCAATTGATTGTGAAGATTTTCGTACAATTAACCTTATAAACCATATCACTAAGCTTCTACTCAGAATCATAATGAGAAGAACCAAAAAGAAAATAAAAATGGAAATTAGTGAAGAACAGTATGGATTTGTGGAAGGAAAGGGCACAAACAATGCAATTTATACATTACGGACACTAATAGAAAGGTCAATAGAGAAACAGAGAGACATATATTTGTGCTTCATAGATTATAAAAAGGCATTTGATAAAGTAAAACATGATGAACTGATTAAAATGTTGGAAGATATCAATATTGAAGGAAAAGATTTAAGAATAATAAAGAATATTTACTGGAACCAAGTAGCAGCAATTAAAATGGGAAATAAAGAGGGTAGTTACGAACAGATAAATCTAGGAGTACGACAAGGGTGTGTCTTGTCACCACATCTTTTCTCCCTGTATAGCGAAGTAATAATGAGAGAGATCAAAGAGATGCCAGGAGTACTAGTTGGAGGTTATAATATAAATAATATACGCTATGCAGATGACACAGTATTGGTGGCGGATAATTCAACAGACCTACAACAATTATTAGACGTTGTAGTAACAGAGAGTGCAAGGAAAGGACTCTCCTTGAATATCAAGAAAACTGTAACAATGGTAATATCAAAGAAAATGGTGACACCAAAATGTGACATAGAAATAGAAGGGAATATCCTTAACCAAGTGGATAATTTTAGATACCTAAGGGCATTTATAACATCAGATGGAAGATTACAACAGAGATTAGGAGCAGAATAGGGCAGGCAAAAGCCGCATTTCAGAAAATGAAGAGTATCTTATGCAATAAGTCGCTATCACTGAATGTAAGAAAGAGAGTGCTGAAATGCTATGTAGAACCAGTTTTGCTGTATGGCAGTGAATCTTGGAATGTAAATGAACAAATTAAGAAGAAATTAGAAGCAACAGAGATGTGGTTCCTGAGACGAATGTTGCGAATTCCTTGAACTGCCAGAGTAACTAACGACGATTGCCTGAAACAGGCTAATGAAACTAGAACATTATATACAACAATAAGACAGAGACAAACATCTTTCTTCGGTCACGTGATGAGAAGAGAGGCATTGGAGAACATCGTAACAACTGGAAAGATCGAGGGGAAGAGAGGCAGAGACAGACCAGGAGAAATGATGCTGGATGGATTGAGACGGTGGCATGGAGGAATATCAGCAGCAGAGTTGATCCAGAAAACCAAAGACCGAGATCTATGGAGAGCCATGAACGCCTACGCCAGCCGGCACGGCACTTGATGTTGATGATGTAAAGGGTATGCAACCAATTGACGCTGTACTACACTGACATAATAAAAAGATGGACAGAGTCCACAGAAGATTTATTCTGGGACAACAGGGTCAATAGACCAACGCTGTATAATACTCAAGATGGACCAAAAATATTAACGGCTGAAGTAGAAAAGGCTATTAAAAAGATGAAAGAAGGAAAGGCTGCAGGTCCTGACAAGATAACAACAGAGATGATAAAATTCTTATCCAGCTTCGGCATTGAAAATATCACAGAATTATGTATATATAATACTGGGTACATCCCCAAGGACTTGAAAACATAAATTTTCATCACCCTACCGAAGAAGCCAAGAGCTGTTGAGTGTGAGGATTACAGAACTATTAACTTAATGAGCCACATAATTAAGATACTACTCAAGGTCATACAAGAAAGAATTCAACATGAAATAGATGAGGAAGTAGCTGAAGAACAATTTGGGTTCCGCAAAAACAGCGGCACCAGAGAAGCAATTATCTGTTTGAGGATGTTAATTGAAAAATATATAGAAGTTAAAAAAAAGCATATATGTTTGTTTTATAGACCACAAGAAAGCTTTTGATAGCTGGAGATGTGGATATACAGACGAATAGGTCGTACTTCATGGAAACATAAACAATCAAATGCAGAGGTCCTAGAAAAACTGGGAATGAAGAGAGAGTTGATGAAAGAAACAAAGAGGAGACAAGTGAAATATTTTGGCCACGTTAAAAGACTTGATACTCGTATAAAAACCATACTGGAATGCAAGGTTGAGGGAAAGCGAGCAAGAGGTAGACAACGATACAAGTGGGAGGATAACATCAAGAGATGGACGAACATCAGCCTGAAATAATGTACAGTCAAGGCAAGAGACAGACAGTGTTGGAGATCCATTGCAGCCAACCTTCATTGCGGAGACGGTACCTGATTGAGTGATTGACTGATTGATTGATTGATTGATTGATTGATTCCTTCATTCATTGATTGATTGACGCTGCACTTCTCCACCTCCTTGTCACATCATCATCATCATCATCATGATCATGATCATGATCATCATCATCATCATCATCATCATCATCATCATCATCATCATCATCATCATCATCATCACCAACAACGTCATCATCATCTAGTGCCTTGTCGGCTGTTGTGGGCGACTGTATGGCAGTGAATCTTGGAATGTAAATGAACAAATTAAGAAGAAATTAGAAGCAACAGAGATGTGGTTCCTGAGACGAATGTTGCGAATTCCTTGAACTGCCAGAGTAACTGTATGGCAGTTAATCTTGGAATGTAAATGAACAAATTAAGAAGAAATTAGAAGCAACAGAGATGTGGTTCCTGAGACGAATGTTGCGAATTCCTTGAACTGCCAGAGTAACTAACGACGATTGCCTGAAACAGGCTAATGAAACTAGAACATTATATACAACAATAAGACAGAGACAAACATCTTTCTTCGGTCACGTGATGAGAAGAGAGGCATTGGAGAACATCGTAACAACTGGAAAGATCGAGGGGAAGAGAGGCAGAGACAGACCAGGAGAAATGATGCTGGATGGATTGAGACGGTGGCATGGAGGAATATCAGCAGCAGAGTTGATCCAGAAAACCAAAGACCGAGATCTATGGAGAGCCATGAACGCCTACGCCAGCCGGCACGGCACTTGATGTTGATGATGTAAAGGGTATGCAACCAATTGACGCTGTACTACACTGACATAATAAAAAGATGGACAGAGTCCACAGAAGATTTATTCTGGGACAACAGGGTCAATAGACCAACGCTGTATAATACTCAAGATGGACCAAAAATATTAACGGCTGAAGTAGAAAAGGCTATTAAAAAGATGAAAGAAGGAAAGGCTGCAGGTCCTGACAAGATAACAACAGAGATGATAAAATTCTTATCCAGCTTCGGCATTGAAAATATCACAGAATTATGTATATATAATACTGGGTACATCCCCAAGGACTTGAAAACATAAATTTTCATCACCCTACCGAAGAAGCCAAGAGCTGTTGAGTGTGAGGATTACAGAACTATTAACTTAATGAGCCACATAATTAAGATACTACTCAAGGTCATACAAGAAAGAATTCAACATGAAATAGATGAGGAAGTAGCTGAAGAACAATTTGGGTTCCGCAAAAACAGCGGCACCAGAGAAGCAATTATCTGTTTGAGGATGTTAATTGAAAAATATATAGAAGTTAAAAAAAAGCATATATGTTTGTTTTATAGACCACAAGAAAGCTTTTGATAGCTGGAGATGTGGATATACAGACGAATAGGTCGTACTTCATGGAAACATAAACAATCAAATGCAGAGGTCCTAGAAAAACTGGGAATGAAGAGAGAGTTGATGAAAGAAACAAAGAGGAGACAAGTGAAATATTTTGGCCACGTTAAAAGACTTGATACTCGTATAAAAACCATACTGGAATGCAAGGTTGAGGGAAAGCGAGCAAGAGGTAGACAACGATACAAGTGGGAGGATAACATCAAGAGATGGACGAACATCAGCCTGAAATAATGTACAGTCAAGGCAAGAGACAGACAGTGTTGGAGATCCATTGCAGCCAACCTTCATTGCGGAGACGGTACCTGATTGAGTGATTGACTGATTGATTGATTGATTGATTGATTGATTCCTTCATTCATTGATTGATTGACGCTGCACTTCTCCACCTCCTTGTCACATCATCATCATCATCATCATGATCATGATCATGATCATCATCATCATCATCATCATCATCATCATCATCATCATCATCATCATCATCATCATCATCATCATCATCATCACCAACAACGTCATCATCATCTAGTGCCTTGTCGGCTGTTGTGGGCGATCATGCCTCTCTACAAATTACGATCTCTGGCGTCATGGATCAGTTCGTGTGATGACTCCTTCCAGTGCCATGACACAAGTGTTAGCGTGTTGGGGAATAGAGACAGGACATATAGAGGACAAGGGACACAATAGAGACAGGACATAGGCAGGGAGGCCGTGATGTCATTGATAGGACATTTACAGGACCACAGAGATATGATATACTGGACATAGGTAAGGGCGAAGAGATGTCATAGGCAGGACATCTACAGGACATTAGAGATATCAGAGACAGGACATAGGCAGGGACACAGAGATGTCAGAGACAGGACATAGACAGGACAAGACCCAGTTATAAAAAGGGACACAAGTCTACGGGACTCCGTCCTGGATTGACCAGACAGCCTTGCACTGAAGGACCCGACGCAACACGGGCGGACAGCAGTACGACGTGACTGTTGAGACAGTCCGGTTGTCCCGAGATACACGGGGTCCAGTACCACGTGACCAACCGGCAAGCGTGAGGAGACGGCAGACTGGGACTCGACGGTTTAGGGGAAGGACGCATGTGTTTCTGGAGCGAGTGTATGGATTTTTGCGAGAGTGCTAGCTGGCGTTGCCATGTTTGAAGATAGCGATTATTTGAGTGCAGGGTTTTGCGTGATTGCCTGAGTGCTATAATTGTTTGTATATAATGATGATGTAATAACTTAACCGCCCTATGTGCGCATCTTGACGTTAATCAGGTTCTACTGAATAAATATTTGATACCACATGCAAGACTGATATTTTCTTGAGTGCATGTGAAGGATCTAAGAATACCTGTGTACATGTGAGACGTTGACACAAGACATCAAGAATCTTCTTACGCTGTCTTCCTCTATCTTTCTTTCAGCAAATTTTCCCGGTTGTCACAACATGTTCCAGTTTTTATCTTCTCATAACGATGACTGCCTCTTTCCGATGTTTGTGATAAGTTGTCTTTGCGACTCAGCTTCCCTTAAAACATCCCGATTGCTCATTATCGCTGCTCGTCATCTGATAGAACGCAGGTTTTGCTTGTCCTATTATGTTCTTTATCTCAGTGATACATCTTCCATCTGATGTTATATGCATATGTCTAGATATCTGAATTTCTGCACTTGCCACTAAATAACGTCTTGTACTTTAATTGCACATTTCGTCACTCTTTTTCTTTGATATCACCCTGACTTCTGTTTGTCTGTTGTTCAAACTACGGCCCATTTTTTGTCACTTTCTACAATCACTGTATCGATCATAAGGTTTGTTTAATTCGTGATTTTTAGATATGGTAATATAACATTTAATAGAAATTACAGTTTTCTGCATTTTTTTTCCAGAAGACCCACAGTTATTGTTTGATAAATTATTAAAACAGTAATTACTAAGATAGTAAAAGAGACAATTTAAAATGCTGAAATTCGTTCGAAAAAATGATAAATCAAAACCAATTAGATTAAAATATTAATTGTAAGATAGTTTTTCTTTTAAAATTCAGGTTGGATTACCAGAGAATAATAATGTGAATTTTTGCACATAATGTTTCGGACAACAACAAAACAATGACCCACTTCACCTGCATGCAATAATCGACTTGATGTTTGGTTCATGTCATGACATTGCTTTGTAAACACGCACGCATATTTCTAGTATTAACTTCTTTGTACTGGGAACTTATTTACATTCACAATTAAGCAGTCTGGGTTGGGAGAAGTTAAATATATTACCTGTCTCGAATAGAAATAATCCAGAAATGACTTGGACAGATTTAGTGAAAGTAACAAATATCTGGAATACGAACTAAATCGTCTCGAACATAATCATAAAGAATCCAGAAATGACTTGGGCAGTTTTAGTGGACAAATTTAATGAAAGTAACAATTATCTGGAATACGAGCTAAAGTAGTAGCTACAAGTAG
Organism: Cepaea hortensis; assembly: GCA_963921405.1. Classification (NCBI taxonomy): domain Eukaryota; kingdom Metazoa; phylum Mollusca; class Gastropoda; order Stylommatophora; family Helicidae; genus Cepaea; species Cepaea hortensis. Next base: position 82,426,930 of record OY992880.1, on the reverse strand, counting down.
TACATATGGGGGAAGGGGAGGTGGAAGAAATGAGGGGGGGGGGGCGTAGCATGGTGGCTAGGCACTCGACTGCCAACACGGTAGTCATGGGTTTAATCCACAACTGGCGAATTTTTATTTGTAAGCGCTGACATTCGGCCCCAGGTCTACGCGGCGTCACATGGATACCATAAATGTCCTGTAATGGCGATCAACGTAATACTGAGCACATCAGCCACCATTTTCATTGTCAGGTTTCCCAACGGACACTTTCTATATATATTTTTCTGGTTTTGTTTTCATTGTCAGGTTTTCCAACGGACACTTTCTATTAGGGGCCTTCATTTGAAACCCGTTCCAATGGCTTTATTATAAAAGCATGAAAGAAACATTAACACGTATGATAGAATTAAACAAAGCATTAATTTTGAATGAATTATGCACCATGGGTTGGTCAGAAGAAGTCGCCGAGGCATTCAGGCAAGCATCCCATTACTTAGGTAGGAGGCGAATGGCGTCCGAAAAAAAAAGGATTGTGGTTGCTCACTGAACCAAGCGTTTACCGTGTTCATTACGTCTGCTTCTGTGTGAAATCGTTGCCCCTTGAGATCTTTTTTTTTTTTTTTTTTTTTGAGTTTGGAACAAATGAAAATCACACGGCGACAAATCAGGATTATAGTTTGGATGTTGCAGAATTTCCCACTTCTTCCTAGCTAATGCTGTTTCCTGCACAATCTTAGCTACATGCGGACGAGCATTATCGTGCAACAAAATCACACCGCGAGGAAGCATGCCGCGTCGTTTATTCTTGATGATTCTTGATGGCTATTTGTAGCTTATCTAGTGTTTGCAAGTAGTGGGTAGAATTGATGTTGACACCAGATTCTTTAAAGGCTGCCATCAATAGCCCTTCATGGTCCAAAAAAAATTAAAAATGCCCTCAGCATAACCTTACCAGCGGAAACCTGTAACTTGAATTTCTTTTGGCTTTTGGTGTTCCAGCATGCTTCCATTGCATGCTCTCTCTTTTGCTGCTCAGCTCAAAGTGGTGACACCATGATTCATCGCCTGCCACTATGCGGGAGATAAATGCATCACCCTCCACTCTGTAACGCAGCAAGCGGTTCAAACACCATCCCATGCGTTCCTCTTTTATGGTGGTCGGTTAACATCAGTGGTACCCAGTGTGAACACACCTACCGATATTGCAGTTTCTTACGAACGATCTTTCGCATGGTCCCAATAGACACATCAAATTCTTTTGCTAGCGAACGTATGCTTCGACAACGGTTCATCTCTACTGCTGCATCAATTTTGGCTATGGTTTTTGTCTGTTGCAGCAATATGCGTTTGACCCGTCCGTCAGAGATCTGTCGTGAACTGACGTCCTTTCCGAAACATTCATGCCCAGTTTGTCACTGTTGTCTTCAACCCACATGCCTGCATTCTTCGATGAATGTCCACTGGTCGACATCCTCCAAATGAAAGAAACTGAATCACCGCTCTCTGAGCTTCTTTGGACGGATTTTGGATCAAACCGGCTATTTTCTCAGCAATCAGAAACAGAACCTATGCATCATGGGACGATAAGCACTTGCTCTTTTATTCATTGGCAGTACTTATCACATGACTATGACATGATCATGTTCAACGTACGCAACTACGCGCGGTGCAGCACGAACTGATTTGAAATGAACGCCCCTTATATATATATATTTTTTTTTTAAATACTAATTTTATTGTAGGTTTCCCAACGGACACTTTCTATATATATTTTTCTGGTATTGTTTTCAAGGCTTAGTGTCAGTGAGGCGTAATATAGAGGTGCTCAATGCTGCGATTATGTTAGATGTGTGCAAGACCACACGTTGTTTCAAAAACAGTTTACTGAGGTTTACACCAAAGACAGGAACAAACGTCAGAATAACAATTACACTTAACTGATTTCTTTCCATGTCTAGGTGCAGGCATTAGCCTCCTCTGAACAATATGCAGATAATAACAAGAGTCGCCGTACTGCTGGTACACTTTATTTAAATAATAATATTATTAATACTAATATGGGAATAAACCCTTTGGATCAGAAAATAAATCAATATAAGAGTGCCCCTCTTCCCCCTTGATCGCTTTTCCGCCTTCTCTGTGAGAGAGGGTAGGATATTTGTCCTCCAAATACTGGACGTTGCTCTCAATTTGGCAACTCTCAGGCCGGTAACCAAAGCCCTGGCCTTGAAATGTGAACCTGACTGGTGTTGTATAGCCAGTACTCTGACACGGGGCAAGACTGTAGTGATTACCCATTATAGACCGAGTCATGGTGAATGGTGATACAGCCTTTGCTCACACAAGTAGACAATGCCAAAATAGTGTTCTTACAATCTGATACAGTGGACGGTACTTGTGATATCAAATCATCCTGGTCCTCGTTCTGAACCTAACTTGCCTTCACGTTCTCCGAATATTAGACAAATGGTCACTTGTACATCAAGAGTTGCTCACACAATTGTACAACATTACGGCAACAGCATCCATTATACCTGAAACACTTTGTCGAATAGATCTTTTTACTACAGATCGCACACAGACAGCGACGCATGTGACGAACAAATATGATTGTCTCACAAAGTAGGTCACCCTTTTCATCAGTTGCAAATTCTCGCATGCTGACTGATTAGAATATTTCTTAAACACTTTTAAAATACTTGGTGCTGCATTCTAGGAAACAATATTACCATTTGAGTTGCATTTATATGGAAAACACCTGAGGTGAATTGTGGATGGAATCCACATGTCGAAATAATAGCTTACAATACCGACTCTGTGGCGAAGGTGTTACAGACGCAATTCGTAATCCTGCATAACGCACTGCAAACACAGCTGCGGGCGATTTGAAAGCAGATTGCCTTGCGTTGGTTCCCATACAAAGATATGAATGCCGGTCGTTTAGAAATCAATGGCAAATTACCGAACGTAAACTTTCCAAGGAATCACGAAACAATCCACTAAACGCTAAGGTTGACTGCCACGTCCTGTATAGGTTATGCAACTAACAAAATAAATACCCTTTTCATTCTAGGGCAGGCAAGCAACGGACATAACCGAGTGTGTTAATCTGGTACAACGGCTATAAGAATTAACTCATTCACCGGTATCCGATAGAAACCGCCAATGCATTCTCGTATCTCTTTCATTTCTAACCCGAAATCAGTTCACAACGTAGCCCTACAAGATTATGCTGGTCATATTTATACTACTAATGCTTGCGTATGACTACATGCAATATTTTCTATTATCTGATGTTGATAAATGAATGCCGCTTATCTTGTAATTTGACCCATAATACTTATGCAACTCACGTTTTCTTTTCAAACAACAACATTATAAACAGGGCCTTTCCAAAGAACAAAAGTGAGATTATCTGCATACCGTCGGTTTAGTTGTTACGAGTGATACAATTGTAACATAATTGCTAGAAGATTATGTCTTAGGATATAAGGGTAGATGTCAACTGGTGCAGAAGATGCTGGATGACGTCCGGTCCCCATCTTGGAGGATATGCGTTTAAACGATTAAGGCCTCTGGAGTGTGTATGCTTCTGGTTACCGTTCGCATTCTTATGTTCCTCATGTTTGACTGGAAATGCACAGTTCCGTCGCCCTGCTACTAAGTTTAGTGCGTGGCGCGACACTGTGAGCTGTCTATTTCGTGTGAAGTGCTTTTGCATCTGTCTGCGGTTGTTCGTAGCGTGAACTGCATGTTCGGAATAATGGTGGCCGGATTTGTCACAGAATTGACTGGTTTGCCTTATGCAGTAACGTATGGCTGCTGGTTTTCTAGTGACTGCCGCTTCCATCGACGATAAACTGTATTTTTCGATGAGGACTTTTGTGTTGGGATTCTGGCGGCGGCATAATGCACAGTGAGATGCTTTTACATATGTCCGCGGTTGTTTGTAGCGTAAACGGCATGTTCGGAATAATGGCGGTCGGATTTGTCGCAGAATTGACTGGTTTGCCTTATGCAGTAATGTGTGGCTGCCGATATTCACTGGCACAGAACGGAGCATAAAAGGGACGACCAGTTGTCGTGATGTTGGTACCGCGACTAATGACTAATGACTAGAAGATGCTGGATGACTGACCCTGCAAAAGAAACGACATCAGCAGATTTAAAGAATCCTGAATGATAGAGGGTGACAGAAATAGTTCTGCACAGATTGAGATAATAATGGATAGTTGAGGTTGACAGACTATAGGCGCCGAGAGATGGAGTCAATGTTGCATGCTTTAAAGTAAACGAGACATAAATGGCTTTACGTCCCAGGAGACTTCCATTTACGGCGGTTCAAGCTGTGAGATCCGGTCACTTAAATACACCACCAGGTTGAAGAGAGGACGTGTACACAAGATTGCCGAAAGTTTTAGTTTGCAGCCAGATGAGCTGGATGGGGATTGTCTGTCTATTGTCCTGACTGAAATTCTTACTTTGCAAAGATACTATATATTGCATTGGCACCTTGTCGTCTTCACAGGCGATAATTTGTTACATAGTGCTTCAAAAAGGCATAATAACCACAACCCATGGCGGTAGCGAATGTGATTAATTAGACCAAATCGTGTTGCAAATGATCGTCCACAATGAATGCATGTGAATACACGGTCATTTATACCATCACGTACCATCTTACGTCTCTCACGCTGACTGTGTGACCTATCTGGAATCATTTTCTCCATTGTTTTTTTTTCCATTTCTGATCTTTGCCCCCCATGCAACACGTTCAGTGGCGACTTGCTCCCAATGTGCAATGTCAATGTTTGTATCAGTCATGTCCCACTTACACACATTTTTGTATCGTAGTAGAGGCCGACCCTGGAATCTCCTATCCATCTGCAGTTCACCAAAAATATGTCTTTTGGTATTCTACCATCATCCATCCTCCTAATGTGTCCTATCCATCTACGTCTACAACGAATGAGCATGGAACAAACTGTCACACAACTTGATCTTTGCAATACTTCAGTATTTATAATTTTGTCTTGCCACTTAATACCAAGTATTCTTCGCAGACACCGCATATGAAAACTGTTAAAACATTTCTCCTGGTCTGAATAAGTTTACCAGGCTTCACTGCTATAGTGAAGAGTACTAAGGACGCAGGCTTGATAGACAATGACTTTTGTTTTGGCAGTAAGCTTCCTGTCTTTCTAGACTCTTTGTGTTAACGTGCTAATTTTTGTTGCTGCCTTACCAGTCCTGATGTTTATTTCCTGATCTAGAGATAATTTACTGTTTACCTCTGATCCAATTGACAAGGACTTATAACCCGTAACTGCCACCACTCGCTTTGATCCCGAGCATGATCCCTCTCTTGGAAAAGTAATGCATCTGGAACAAGACAAGCTGCAGAAGCTGGCGGATCAGCAAAGCAGTGCTCTAACTGTCTGCTTGTCGGAGCTTTGATCATAGACCAGTTGACAAGCAAGGTTTAGGACCTGGTCTACCCTTCCATGGCATTTAGTCTTTAGGTTGCATTTCCTCGCCTTAGGGTAAGGCTTGTACCCACCCAATTGCGCTCCTTCGCCGGAAGCCGTTAGAAGCAGAATTACAAGACCATATAAACAGTGTAAACGAAGTGTGTAAGGAACATAACATGAACATAAGCATCAGTAAAACAGAGGTAATTACTACAACTAAAGAATAAAAATACAACATAGATTCATCTAAAAGACCCCAAACCCACCCCACCCCCTCCCCTGAAACAAGAACCGAGCTTCAAGTAGTCAGGAAGTATACCATCATCAAATGGCAAATCAGAAGATGAGATCGAAAATAGATGCAATAAGGCAAACCAAGTCATTAGACAAATGACACAAATACTAAAGAACAAACACGTATCAATAGTTACTAAGAAAGCACTCTACAACATACTCTTCCTACAAACTCCATGCTACCAATGCCAAACCTGGACAATGACAGAAGAGAAAAGAATAATCACAATAAAAGAATTTAGATTCCTGAGAATAATACTCAATGTAGAAGAGAGGACATTAGAAATGAAGAAATCAGGACTAAAGTGGGGGTTATATTAGAGCTAGATTTCACAAGATGAGATGAAATAAGTTACACAAGTTAAAAGTTTATCAGTTCGTTCAGTGTTTTCTTTAGGTAGTAGTTTGAGATGATGTCATCAATTACTGGTACATAGGTCACATATTCCGAATTCCTTTAATGAAAAGACAACATTAGCACCCAGGCGTTCAGGTTTCACTATAATCTGTGTTTTCTTTGGACACTTCTACTACAGGCAAATCATGTCAGTTACTAAACTGTATCATCGTATCATAATAACATTTCAAAGAAAAAATAAGCCATGGTCTAGTGGTTAGTGAACAGTTGCAATACAAGGGTTAAGTTATATCCAGGAATGATGTGGAGTGGAATTTCATACTGCAAAAGAAAACCGGGGAAGCGGAATAGACAAGAAGTAAAAGTGATGGGTATTGTGTTACAGCAGAATGTTGTTAACGAAATACAATTGAAACATATATTAAAGCAAGTAGACATGTAGCAACCGAAATAGGATTAGGGGAAGAAGGGGGAAGTAGGGAGGATGAAGAGGAAGAAGGAGGACGAGAAGGAAGGAGGACGAGGAGGAAGGAGGACGACGAGAAAAGGGAGCAGCAGCAGCAGAAGCAGCACGAGCAGAAGAAGAAGAAGAAGAAGAAGAAGAAGAAGAAGAAGAAGAAGAAGAAGAAGAAGAAGAAGAAGAAGAAGGAAATGAAGAAGATCAGACGATGTAATGTTATGCCGAATAACGTTTCTGCACATTGGGCTTTCCCATGCTCAGTCTACCCATGCAGCAAACATCCCTATATATTTCTACTCACTATTCCCATTTTTGTTGTTCGCATATCCTTTACAGGACATCGCTGTCAACATCAGCATCCTTCAGCTGATTGTTGATTTCTTGGCAAGATTACGCTCAGTAGTTTGCCATTGCTTTCTGAGCGACCGCTCACCCCGAAAGTTACCGACGCGGAGTGAACCACTACCGATTCTCGCGCAACTTTTCGTTACTTACGAGAGTATACGAGATTACGGAGAAAGTCGTGTAACCTCTAGACTATTCTCATTAGGAATTGGAAATGATATCTCCTCTCTTGACGTCGAAGTTGCGTGCGTGATCACGCTTAACTACCTGATTGTGTAGTCGGGCTAGCTACCGAGTCTTGGTAGCAGCATTCCGAGTCGTAATGCATTGCTAATACTAGCTCTATCCATGCTTCTTGCCCTTTGTATTGGTGCAATATTTGTCAGCTGATCTGCGCGTTCATGATCTTTTCTCCAGCATGTCCGAGTGTGTATACACAGGTGAGAAGTAATCGTCTGATGCGAGTGTTTGTGACATCATTCGTCATATCCTAGCATAACTAGATGATCATGACATTACACAAACAGGACGAGGGCGTGGTCAATGTGAGGGGAAACCCGTATGACATGTTGTACGGTCTGTGTTGTATTCCACGGTTTATGTCAAGATATTGTGTGGAAGAGAATGTTTATGTCTAGATATTGTGTGAAAGAACATTCTAGAGGAGGGGTCGATCCGAAGAGAATGGTTGCTGCCTCTGAAGCGGTTCGGCTGGCAAAGATTAGTTTCATCTTCGTGCCAGGGCATGCGGGAGTACAAGGAAATGAGCGGGCTGACAAGCTCGCAGGTGAGGCTACTGTGGAGGACGGACGCGCCATGGACCAGGCAGACATTCTGAATGCTCTACGAGAAGTGAGACCTTTGCGTGAACCAAGTGATGACTGTGAATCTACAACAATGGCCAGACTGCGAGAGCAGCAAATTAAAAGAGGGGTGGCCAAACAAGAACACTACGCAGGAAGCCAAAGAAGATTGATAAACCAACACAGAACTGGCGTCGTTAGCCGCTACACGCTGCGGGATTTGCCGAGGAGGGGATCCGAGCACTTATGGACTGAATGGTTCGATGTGCAACGAGGATGATCTGTCGACTAACTAACTAACTAACTAACATTCTGTCTGCATCTGTTGTAAGAGGATGTTTCTGTCGACTTACCGTATTTTACGGACTATAAGACGTCACGAACTATAAGACGCTCCTTAATTTTTAAGCAATTTTTTTTTTTTAAATAACATTTTTACCATTTGTATATAAATTTCGAGTATAAGAGGCACCTGAATTTTGGAGACAATTTTTTGAAGAAAAAAATGCGTCTTATACTCCGAAAATACGGTATTATGTCAGAACATTTCTGTAAGTATAATGTTGAGAGAATATTTCTGTCAACATATTGTGTTAGAGAAAATGCATTTCAGTGTATATGTGAGAGAACAGTTAGGGGTGGGGGGGGGGGGGGGGGGTAGGGGTGTCAGGTATTCGTAGTACCTTTGGTAAGGATGACTCTAATGTCCTCTTCAGGACCCATCCGCCACTGGTACAAGCCGACACCCAGCTCACGCCTGTGGCTCCTAGTAGCTGTCAGCATGCGACAGCGGCCACCCCTCCCCCTCCCTCGGGCAACAGCTGTGAGAGGCTGGCTAAACCAGGCGCGGGTAGCCGATTTGGTGTCAAACCAAGAGGTGAACTAGGGTATGCCTACCCAGCATGTGAAGACAGGATTCGGCAGACTGCGCGGATGAAATCACTGATGATACAACGGGAAAGACGGCGTTTACCTGCAAAGCGTTGTGGAACGTAATGAACACGGCAAGGGACGTAGAGCGCCCTGGTCATCCACTGCACCTGTATTCGCCCCCAGTCGTCTTGCCTTGTCTTGCCACTGGACTCAGATGGACTATGGCGAGAGCGTGAGGTCGACGAATTGCGCAACTCTTCCTCACTTTAATCCAAATCATCGCGCAAGTCATTCTTCATCCAAACCCCACTGGATCATCATCATTCTTGATGGACAAACAACATTCCAAGGTAACGCTCAAAACGTTATTTTTTTTTCTGCCGAGGAGGAAGTAAAAATGTGCGTGAACTCCATGGCGACTGTTAGTCAAGCGGTCTTTATACAACGGAAATGAAAACCACCTCGGTAGATTCCAGCAGTGTAGACATGTTGCAATAATAGTTTTTTTTTTCTTTCTCAGCAGATCACGATGAAAATAAAGTTCTGAACTTAAAATGACTTTGGATCATTTTGCATTCATTCATTCAGTAGCATGTCCTTTGCAGAACCTCGCTCTCTTAACAACCTCCCGGAAAACCTCTCGATCATAAGCAAGATGTCCCGAGTCCGATACACCCATCCGGAGATCATCCGCCACATCCTGCACCCATCTTCTCTTTGGCCTTCCCCCTCCTCTCTTCCCAGGCATATACCCCTCCATTATTGTTCTATCCAAATTTTCGTGACGTTTCAAGAGACCAAAATATTTTAATTTGCTTTGTTTTATCGTCTTTAATAGCAAACCATCTTCAATATTTAGCTCTTGAAGTATGGGCGCATTTGGTCTTTTCTTTACCCAAGATATTCTTAGAACTCGTCTATAACATTTATATTCAAATGCATTTATGCGCTATTTAGCTTGTTTAATAAGTGCCCAGGTCTCACAGGCGTATGTTACAATGGGATAAATGAATGCTCTTAATTTTAATATTCTAAACTTTGTAGTTCTATCTGTCCCACTTCATAATTTATGCAGTTGTTTTAGTCTTTGAAGAGCAATTGATAGTGTTCGTTTAATTTCTTTCATTGTGTCACCGTTGGTGGTAATCAATTACCCAAGATATTCAAAATTTTCAACCACCTCCAATTTTTCCTCATTAACATATATTTCTTTCTCCATAGTAGTTTTATCTGTATGCATTTTGATGGTTTTTGCTATGTTAGGATATAAGTTGTGATTTTCACTATTCAATTGGGTTGAGGCTATTAGGTTTTCTATGCCATTCTGTGTTGTGGATAGCAATACTGTATCATCAGCATACTGAATCTCTGGTATGTCATGACCACCGATATTTAGGGCATCATATAGCTCCCTGTTTATATCATCTCTTACATTTCTCATTGTATTTTCGGCGTACAGGTTAAACGAATGGGGGGAGCACACATCCCTGACGGACTCCTTGCTTGATGTCAAACCAATTTGATGTCTCGCCATCTATTCTAACTGGTGCTTGTTGGTCTAGATCAGGGGTCACCAAACTTTTTTCACGGCGGGCCGGATAACTGACAAAATAACTAGCGCGGGCCGGATACTCATTCTGTACAATATTTACGCCCGTCTCCGTGGCGAAGGTCTTACCAACGCCGTTCGTAATCCCGTATACCTGCGTTCGAAACACAGCTGCGCCCGATTTGGCAGCAGACCGTGTTGACCTGGTTTTTTACGCTATGGTATGGGTGCCGGTCGTTCAGAAAGCAATGTCAAGCTACTGAACGTAAACTTGCCAAGTCATCAACAACAGCAAAAAATGCTGGTGTTGACTTCAATCGTCCTGCAAAGGATATGCAACTAACTTTAACAATACTTGCAAAGCCAGAACAAAAGCTCTGGTAAAAATGACGAAAAACTAAATTAATCTTGGGTAAATGGCGTGCAATACACACACACACACACACACACACACACACACACACACACACACACACACACACAAAACACACACACAATCAACATATTTATTTACATTAAAAATGATATCAAATAGGCGACGTTAGCAAAGAGATAGTTACATAAGATTTTGTGTGCACATATCCGAATCTCACAAACTAAGCAGCGAAAGATGGTTATTGAGATTTGCGAAACTGATATTTGGCTTTCAAGGTATCATCAATGTTTGGTTTGGAATAGCTGCATCCAATCAAGAGAATTGCTTTTAAATGTTCGTTACTCAATCTCGTTCGATGTGTGCACTTCACATACTTCATTTTTGGAAATATTTGCTCACAGACATAAATTGTTCCAAACACTGGTACCATACCAGCGGCAAATTTCTTCAGTTTCGGAAACTCAACATCAGATAAGCAGCGGTAAAATTCAACAAGTGTTCCTTCTTGGCGCTTCTCTTTCAACAAGGCATTTGCTTGCAAATAATTGAGCTCCAACTGTAGCTCAACTGACACGTCATCAAGGTTACACTCGAGCGGATTCTGGAACAGAAGAATGTCACTCTCAGCTCTGTCAAGATCTGAAAATCTCTCCAAAAAATGCTTTTTCAAGTCACGAATATTTTTTTTTCCCGGAAAATCGAGGTCGACATCTTCGCTGATTGTAGCGCAAAACTCTTTGAAACTGTGAAAATTAGAAAAGCTTTCTCTTTCCAGTTATGCTTCAACAATGACAGCTTTCTCTGAAATCCTTTGATGATTCAGTAGAGATCATAGACAAGGTTTGTCTTTCCTTGAAGTTTCAAATTCTGTTTATTCATGTGGGATGTGATGTCGACCACAAATGACAACTTTGTGACAGCCAGGGGATCAGCTCTATCTTTTTCAGTGAGGAAAACATATATTTCGTTTCGGAGCATGTGAAAACGAAACAGGACTTTACCGCAGCTGAGCCTCCTCACTGATGTGTGATAAGGCAAGTTACAGAATTCAGAATCAATTTCTTCAAGAAAAGGCTTGAACTGACGGTGATTCACTGCATGTCCCCCAATGAAGTTCACAGCAGAAACGACAGGTTTCACTATATAAGAAATATCTAATTCTTTCCCACAGATTACTTGTTGATGTATGATGTAGTGTATGATCAAAGCGCCCTGAAGTTGCAAATCTTCTACTGAGTCCTAATCTGCTCCATCAGACCTTTCCTACCTCCATCCATATATTTTCCTCCATCAATTGTAACACCTCGAAGCTGATTCCACTGAAGGTTAAAGTCTTGCACAACTTTTTGCACTTCCATGACAATGTCTTTTCCAGTTGTAGTTCCATGCATGCTGCAAATGGGTGCGAACTCTTCCGCTATCTGAAAGTCCACATTAATACCACGAATGAACATGAGAAGTTGTGACGTACTCGCGAAATCAGTAGACTCATCCAGCGAAAAAGAATACCTCAAAAAGTTCCTAGTTTTCTCGCGTATTTGTAGCACTATGTTCTGTCCAAGTTCTACTATTCTTCGCACAACTGAACTTGCTGAAAGGCTGATAGTTCCAAACAAATATGCTTTTTCAGGACACAAGTCATTTGCTGCTTCCATCATGCAATCTTTGATGACGTTGCCAGCAGTAAACGGTTTTCCTCGTTCTGCCATCTTATGCACTATTTTGTAACTTGCACGAGGGACAGATTCATTTTCAGCAAACTTTCTCGTGAAGAAATCTCTTTGTGTTTCTAAACCACGTTTCATGGACTCATATTTCTCAGAGCGTAGCTTTCCAGAAAACTATGAATATGTTGATAGATGTTTTGTTTCGTAGTGACGCCGAAGATTGTACTCTTTTAAAACTGCAACACTTTCGCTGAATATCACGCAATTTGTTTTCAGGTTCTTTGTTTCCACAAAGAAGTACTTTACTCCCCATTCTTAATTAAAAACGCGACACTCAGCATCCACTTTTCTTTTCATAGTAGCCATAATGAAGGGTGAATTACACGGGATCTGATAATGAAAAAGACATTGAATTAGAAACATTAAACCCCTATTAAAACACAGGAAAGGTATATAAAGTTTATAGGTACCTTTGGTAATAGAATATATCACATAATAAGGTTTGTAAAATATATAAATAAGGCCGGCCTAAATAAGTAGTCTAGAGCAGAGTTTTCCAACCGTTGTTCCGCGAGTGGCAGCCAGGGGTTCCGCCGAAACAGACCGAAATCGCCTAAATGCAACATGTCTGCCCATCTGGTTTATTACGTAATGTAGGACGCCTGGAGCATCGCACAAAGTTCCTTGAGCAACTTAAACATTTGCGTAAGGATCTGCTCCAGCAGAAAGGTTGAAAAACAGTGGCCTAGAGACCAGCTCGATTAACACCTTGACCGGGGAATTCTTCTAAGCTGGGGATAATATTTTCGTAATAACACAAGGCTTCTATGCTATGTTTGCTACTTTTCCTCTATTCATACTTGTAGTTCACTTACCTAACACTGTCAAACAAAGAAATCCTTGTTACATGCCTATAAAATGGATGACTGGCAAAAAAAAAAGTAAATATTTCTGGAGCTTCTGACCTCTGTTGACAGCTGGACGAATCTGGGGAAGAGAAAGATGCTTGTGTGTGTGTGTGTGTGTGTGTGTGTGTGTGTGTGTGTGTGTTCGTGTGTGTGTTTGTGTGTGTGTGTGTGTTACCATGGACAATATGGTAACGTCAGAGCGTAGGCGGCGCTACCACGAACCAGCGAAGGATTTGGGATGGCGCGAAATAAGCAATCATTACAATAAACAATAAAATCTAGATACAATAATTTATAATTGAAAATAGTAAATGTAAGACACAGCCGCCAGGAGGTCTCCGCACGTGTGAAGATCTCCTATTATTCTAAACATAATATTTACATTCAAATTGTATCACAACCTCTCGTGTTCCATACGTCATATCAAGCAAGTTCGAGTACCGTCGGCGGGCCGGATGAAATGACGTCGCGGGCCGGATCCGGCCCGCGGGTCGTAGCTTTGTGACCCCTGGTCTAGATAGAGCATTCTTAAGAGTTGTATTACATGTAATGGAAATCGCATATTCCTCATGATTGCCCAAAGTTTCTGATGTTGTACACAGCCAAACGCCTTTGAATAATCCACAAAATATGAGAATAGGTTTACATTAAATTTTCTGAACTTCTCTATTATTAAACGCATGTTGAGAATGTGATTTCTTGTTCCTCTTCCTTGTCTAAGTCCAGCTTGAACCACGTTAATTTCTTCTTTCATTTACTTATGAAGTCTTCCCATTATGATTTTTAGTAGAATTTTACTTGCATGACTGATCAGGGCAACAGTTCTAAAGTTGGTGCATAATTTCAGGTTGCCCTTATTTGGTATTGGAATGAAGATAGTTCTCTTCCAATTTTTTGGCCACATACCATATTTCCAAATATTTTTACATAATGTGTGATAGATTTGTATACTTTCTTCTCCTCCTGCTTTAATTAAATTAAGTATCTCATCACACCCAGGTGATTTACCATTCTTCAAGTTCTTTATTGCCCATGCAATTTTATTTAATGAGGGTTCAGGTTCTGTCTCTGCTGTCATTGGCTCATATATCTCATTCACATCCTCACTGTCACTCATATCATACATGCCACTGTAGTACCCCTGCCATCTTTCCAGAATTGTCTAGATTCTGTTAAGGTATTTCCCATCTTGTCACAGATAACATTCAATTTAGGTTGAACATTTCTTGTCAATAACTTAATTTCTTTGAACATTTCGTAATCTCTTCCAGTATTATGATATTGCTCTATTCTGGTACAGCAATCTTGTATATATTGATTTTTGTCCTTTCTTGTGTTCTCTCTCATTTCTCGAGTTAAAGATTTATACTTCACCCTGCTGTTATCGGATTCACTTCCTTTCTTTTCAGTTCCCTTCGTTGGTTTATTAATTCTAACGTGCCTGACTTAATCCATTGCTTAAGTTGCTTTTTCTTGATCGGAATTAAATCTTTGGCTGCAGTTATCAAGATATCTTTAGCTTGTACTGCCGGTTCATCCTGTCATTCGGTGTCATTTCCTCTTGTACAGACATCAAGACCCCAAAACCATTCCTAACTTCTACGTTGTGTGCATCTGGTATTTTTGTGAGATCAAAACGAAGTGGCCTTGGTACTCGGGTAAGCTTTTTGAGTTTTAATTTCAGATCTGCTTCTAATAACTGATTATCTGTATCACAGTCTACACTTCGTAGGGTTTTTGCAGATGTTATGCTTGATCTCCATCTTCTTTGTATTAAAATATACTCTTTCTGATATTTGGTAATACTGCCCGGGGCCTTTCATGTCAAGAGCCTTCTCGGGTGTTGTTTAAAAAGTGTGTGGGCTATCGTTAACTCATTTTCTGTGGAAAATTCAATTAATTTGTCACATGCACCATTTCTATTTCCCAATCCAAATTTTCCTAAAACATGTCTCTCATTTTCAGCTCTTCCTGTACCTACTTTTGCATTACAATCTCCCATTATTATTGCTACATCATTATGATCAATCTTATTTAATATGTCTGGCAGTGTGCTGTAAAAATCTTAAATTTCGTCCTCCTCTGCTTTTGAAGTAGGTGCATATATCTGTATGAGAGTTGTGTTTTTTGGACGGCCTTTACGTCTAATAGTGAGGATTCTATCCTTAACTGGGTTATATCTCATTAAAGCTTTTGCAGTTGCTTTATCTAACCAAAGTGCCACTCCGCTCTGGCCTCCGACGTCTCTACCAGAATAAATGAAAAGACTTCCATTTTCAGGTGCGAAATGTCCCTTGCCTCCTCAGCGTTCACTAATTCCTAAAATGTGAATATTTAACCTCTCAATCTCATCACATACTACTTTAAGCTTCCCCTCATACAGAATTCTCACATTCCACGTTCATATTCTCACTCTGTTTCTTAGTCTGACACAGGGGATTTCCTTGGTAACAGAGTCGGGATTAACTCCGTCATCACGATTACTAGTACTGGTCCCTGTGTCACAATCTTCCCCAGTGTTATCTGATCTGCCTGGCCTAGAGGTCTCGCCACCAGATCTCTGTCTTATTATGTTTTCTTTCATGGTTGTTATGGTTTCTTGGCAAGTTTTGCAGAAGGTAGTTTGCCATTGCTTTCCTTCTTGGCAGTGACTGTACTAGTCGGTGGCCATTTTCATTGTCTCTACTGATTAGATCATCTGCCTATCGCCGCAGAGTGAAGAAAATAACCAACAACTATCTGTCGGCTGCTCTCACACTCCATCCACCACCTGCATCCATGGCTTCACGTAACCCTGAATGAGGGGCTAACCGAGTACTCCAACTTGCCTAAGGGTGTCCCGTAGACTAACGGAGGAAAGGAGGCGTCTTACATCTCCTTTGATAGGGGATACCCCTATCCTGCTAACCGATCATTTTGCACACTGAACAAAAATTTAAAATCTTTACACAACAAAGTAGCTTGCTTTAGAATTCACGAGGCAGTTCCAACGTCAGACAATCAGCTGCAATCCTGAGCATATTTCGCGTATGTTTATTGGTTAAGCAGATACCAGATAAACAAAGATAATGCTTGTCCTACTGTGCACTTGCAGATGTGTACCCGATGTCAATATACTTCTGTTTTCGTAGAGTTTAATCAGTGTGTTTCTGTGAGGAGATGAATGACCATCTGCGTGGTAAGTTTGTCTTATTTCATCATCATCATGTGCCATGCTTGGGCGGTCTTATTTACCACTATCAGACATTCTAGTTATTTATTTTTCGAATAACGAAGACACAAACTATAGAATGTACGATTTATTGCCTGGCATATTTAGCTGTATCTCGTCAGGTACATACTGCAGATGTCGCACGAGGTAGAGTAAAATAACTAGATACATCGTTCAAGCTTAAATATGCACATGTTCGCACAGTAATATCAATTGTTTACCATGGTAATTTTAAATTGACTACCATGTCTTTCTGTTTGCACAAAATTGGCCTATGAAGATAAATCAATAGGGCTTCTGCAAACAATAACAAACGACTATTTTGTGTATGAAACAACACGCGAAATGCGCTGTCTCTTTCAATTACATAACCGGTTTCCCAGACATGACGAGCAATGGACGACGCCGGAAGTTTATATTTGTGGTGTGTCAGCCTTCCCATGATCCCTTAGTCTGTGTAATATCTTGTCAACCCAGTTTGGTACGTGTTCAACAACCCTGCTGTGTAGTTGCCGCTCTGTTCTGCCGATGTAGGTAGAATCGCACCTGGTAAATGTAATTTGATGTGGCGTACTGAGGGTTAGATTCTTTTACTGCTGGGGTGGGAATTGATGTAGTTCTGTACCTAACAACTGGAGTTACAGCATAGAATGTTCGGCCGACTGCTGTAGTGTGACTGCTGTAGTGAGATACATTGCAGTAGAATGAATCAACGGTAGAAGATACTCTGGGGTATTATGAGATATAATTTTATTCACTAATTTGGATGTGTTAAAAAGGAAGCTCTTTCAAAGTGGTAGAAGGCTTAGATGACTGTATATATTATTACTTTCAACGTACTTTATGCCATAAACTAGACGTATAGCGCGGGTTTGAAGAGAACACAGTCGTTTCATATTATATTTAGGACAACCATCAAAGACTATGGAACTATAATCGAGATGTGATTGGATATAGAATGCATAGAATATTTTTCGTGTACTTTCATCTAGGAAGTGCTGAAGGTTAGCACGTTTGTAATATTGTTGTGCTATTCTCATGGTAAGGACATGAGAGCTCCAGTTTAAATATCTGTCAATTAAAAGACCTACTGATTTGTTTTCATTTACATTAAATACATATAGGTAACGTGTCCATATGGAGCTCGAGAGGTGCCCCATTTATGGCTAGGGTCTGTAATTTTTGTCTGGTCGTTATTAGCATGGATGTGGTTTTGTTGATGTTAATTTGCATGCGGTTTTCATTGCTCCATCTACTAAGGTTATCAAGTTCGTTTTCTAAAGTGCTTCTCAAGTCACTACGGTTCTCTTGACTAGTGTATACAGTGCAGGCGTCTGCAAATAGATCACACGAAGTATTTAGATACAAAGGAAGATCGTTAATATCAAAACAAAAAGCGCCTCATCTAGTATTGAGCCCTGAGGCAGACCAATAATTAGCTGTGTGGGTCTTGATAAACAGTTGTTGACGGACACGACTTGTTGTCTGTCAGATAAAAATGACGTAATTAGGTTCACCATATTGGTGCTAGTTTTCATTTGTTTTAACTGAATATAAGGACTTCCGGTCGCCAGCATGGCGGTTAGGCATTGAACCGTTGGGGCATGTGGCGTGTTTATGCTTGTGGCTACGGTTTACAATCGCATTTTCCTCATTTTGGACTGGTAGTACATGGTTCCGTCGCTCTGCTACTGAGTGAGTGCGTGGGCGACACCGTGAGCTGTGAAATTCGCGTGGAATGCTTTTACATCTGTCCTGTACAGTGAACTGCATGTTTAGAACAATGGCTACCGGCGGTTGCTGAATTGACTGTTTTGCCTTTTCGGTTCACGAGTGCATTTTTCGGGAGACTCCTGGGAGTCGGTGCTAAAGCTGCGGAGTTCGTGCTTTGTACGACACTTTCGGCGGGTCTCCCTGCGGTAAGAGACCAAGCCATGTAAGAAAACCCGGATCACTGAGGTCTTTCTGGTGATTGCCGAGTCCTTAGTCCATGGATGATGAACTGTGGCGAGTGTGGATGAATTTTGTGTTGGCATTTCTGACGGCGGCATTATGCACAGTGTACCTGTGCGGGCTTGTTGGATTGCCGAGACTCCTGCCTATTCCACTTTTCACAATTGGACAATGGGGAGCATTTTGTGTGATATTCGCTGGCACGGGAATGGATCATAATAGGGACGACCCGTTGCCGTGAAGTTGGAACCTCAACTAACTAACTAACTAACTAACTAACTAACTAACTAACTAACTAACTAACTAACTAACTAACTAACTAACTAACTAACTAACTAACTAACTAACTAACTGACTGACTGACTGACTGACTGACTGACTGACTGACTGACTGACTGACTGACTGACTGACTGACTAATAACTAACTAACTAACTAACTAACTAACTAAATAACTAACTAACTAACTATTTGTTTTAATTGTATAATTAACATATCATGATCTACCATATGAAACTTCTTTTTTTTTTTGGGAGTCTACAAATACTGCTCCACAAATGTTGCCATTGTTAATACTAAAATATCTGGGTCGAAATCCAGACTGACTGTCAATTATTAGAAAGTTGTTAATTAAATGATGTAATGCTATTTTATGTGTATGTTTTTTTCCCTAATGGTTTTGGTAGCGACGATAGCAAGAAAATAAGTCTATAATTATCCCAGACACCATTATCAGTTGAGCCATTTTTAATTAGAGGATAAACTTTAGCCAGTTAAAAGGCAAATGGAAAGTAGTGTTTGGACTGGTACTGGTTAAATATGAACGTTAAGGACTCACTAATGACTGGTGCAGCACAGTGAAGAATTCTATTACTGATACCATATAGGCCTTCTGAATGCTTTGAGATTTGAGAGATATTTATATGCTTCTGCAACAGACATCAAGGGAATCGCATCTGGAATATTTCTAAAATGTTCTTTCTTTATCCAACGATGGTTGGGGTTGTGGAAGAACATGATCACTTGCGACGTCTGGCTTCATATGATGATGAGTTTAATCATTAACATATGACGATCAATCTGACGATTTACATATGATAATAATGTAAACACAGACGCTATAAACAGAATTTTGCACGATTTCTGGCCTGGCATATTTCGCTGCATCTCCCCAGGCGCATACTGCAGTGCTCATTGGCACCTTGCCGTCTTGACAGACGATAGTTTGTGCTTTAAAAAGGCATAATAACTTTTAAATATTGAGCACAACCCACTACTGGCAACGCCGATCGCATTTTGGTATGAACCTAAGGCCTATCCACGTCAATATGGAAGCACTATACTCGAGTTTCGCCCTCGTTTGAGCTCGTCAATAGTGCATAACCATGACCGGATCCGGAAACAGTCCCGGATCACGCGTGTGAAGCGGGTGTGTAACCACGCGGCACACACTGGACACACCAAATTATCACGTTCAGCGGCGACTTGCTCCCAATGTGCATTATCAATGCCTGTATCAATCATGTCCCGCTTACACACATCTTTGTATCGTAGTAGAGGCCAACCCTGAGATCTCTTACCCATCTGTAATTCGCCAAAAAAGATGTCCTTTGGTATTCTACCATCATCCATCCTCCTAAGATGTCCTATCCATCTAAGTCTACGAAGACTGAGCATGTAATAAACTGTCACACAACCTGATCTTTCCAATACTTCAGTATTTGTGATTTTGTCTTGCCACTGAATACCAAGAATTCTTCGCAGACACCGCATATGAAAGCTGTTTAAATGTTTCTCTTGGTGTGAGTAAGTTGTCCAGGTTTCACTGCCATAAAGAAGAGTACCAAGGACACAGGCTTGATAGACAAGGACTTTTGTTTTTGCAGTAAGCTTCCTGTTCTCCCAGACTCTTTTTGTTAACCTGTTCATTGTTGTTGCTGCCTTACCAATCCGGATGTTGATTTCCTGATCTAGGGATAATTTGCTATTTACCACTGATCCTAGATATGTAAAATGGTCTACCATCTCTAGTTCGGAGTCGTCAATAAAGATTGATGGTACCCCATGTGCACCTTGTGACATAATCTGTGTCTTCTTTTTGCTAATTGTTAAACCAAATTCAGAACAAGCATTGGAGAATGCAGATAGTAGACATTGCAATTCTTCCTCAGAGTGGGCCGTAACTGCAGCATCATCTGCAAAAAGCAACTCTCTGATCAGTACCATCCTAATTTGGGTCTTGGCCTTCAATCTTTGAGCATTGTAAAGGCCGCCATCTGAGTGTGAGTAAATGTATATACCACCATCCTGATCACGAAAGGCATATTTCAGTAGAAGTGAAAAGTATATTCCAAAGAGGGTGGGAGCTAGTACACAACCTTGCTTAACTCCACTCTTGATTTCAAATTTAGAACGATTCCACAATGGACAGAAGAGTTGGTGGGCAGCCAATCTTCTTTAGTGCCTTGAATAGAACCTAACGACTGACCAAATCAAATGCCTTTGTGAGGTCGATGAAGGCAATAAACAGTGGTTGATTCTGTTCACGGCATTTTTTTTGCATTTGTCGCAATGAGAATATCATATCAATGGTAGACCGGTTCTGTCGAAAGCCACACTGTGATTCGGGGTAGACTTGATCTCCTAGGATTTGAAGTCTGCGCAGAACAATTCTGGCAAATACTTTTCCAACAATACACAGAAGTGAGATACCCCTATAGTTGTTGCAGTCGCTCCGATCGCCTTTGTTCTTGTACAGTGTTATGATGCTTGAATCTATGAAATCCTGTGGGACTTGTCCTTCTCGCCAGCATAGCTCTATTAGCTGGTGGATCTGTAGAGTGAGTGTGTCTTGCCCACTCCTTATAACCTCTATTGGAATCCCATCCTTACCTGGAGCCTTGCCAGATGCAAGTTCATTTATAGCCTCTCCATAGCACAAAGCCTGGGCTAAAATATAGAGATCATGTGTTGCCCATGCAGCATGATCCCTCTCTCGGTCTGCCTAGTTCACTCCAGCGGAAAGGTAACACCCCTACATCTGGAACAAGACAAGCTGCAGAAGCTGCCGGATCAGCAAAGCAATGCTCTAACTGTCCGCCTGTCGGAGCGTCGATCCTAGACCAGGTGCCAACCAAGGCTTAGGGCCTGGTCTGCCCTGCCATGACATTTTGTCTTTAGCTTGCATTTCCTCACACCAGGGTAAGGCTTGTACCCTCCCAATTGCGCTCTTCCGCCCGAAGCCGTTGGCACAATGTGGGGTATCGGGTTTGGTAAGAGCCGCCCAACATTCGACGCTAACAGAAAGCAGGTAGTACCGTCTACTGTTATACGGTAGCTCAGTCATATCTGACTAAGACCTGATATATACTGCAGTGCTATGTATCCTATAAAGTGAAGACATGAATTAAACTTAGCAGAAATATTCAACCTATAAAGTGAAGACATGAATTATACTTAGCAGAAATATTCAACCTATAAAGTGAAGACATGAATTATACTTAGCAGAAATATTCAACCTATAAAGTGAAGACATGAATTATACTTAGCAGAAATATTCAACCTATAAAGTGAAGACATGAATTATACTTAGCAGAAATATTCAACCTATAAAGTGAAGACATGAATTATACTTAGCAGAAATATTCAACCTATAAAGTGAAGACATGAATTATACTTAGCAGAAATATTCAACCTATAAAGTGAAGACATAAATTATACTTAGCAGAAATATTCAACCTATAAAGTGAAGACATGAATTATACTTAGCAGAAATATTCAACCTATAAAGTGAAGACATGAATTATACTTAGCAGAAATATTCAACCTATAAAGTGAAGACATGAATTATACTTAGCAGAAATATTCAACCTATAAAGTGAAGACATGAATTATACTTAGCAGAAATATTCAACCTATAAAGTGAAGACATGAATTATACTTAGCAGAAATATTCAACCTATAAAGTGAAGACATGAATTATACTTAGCAGAAATATTCAACCTATAAAGTGAAGACATGAATTATACTTAGCAGAAATATTCAACCTATAAAGTGAAGACATGAATTATACTTAGCAGAAATATTCAACAATGATGTCTTCACTTCATATGATATATAAGGCTGCAGTATGCATCTAACGAATGGAGCGAAATATGCCAAGCAAGAAATCGTTGAATTTTGTGTTTATGGCGTCTGTGTTTACATTCACTAATATAAATACGTTGAACATTTTTGTTGATTAATACATGAAGATGAGTTCGATGATTACTGCGAGATAATATGATATTAGTTAGTACTTGAATGCAGAGAAACCAGTTTTTGTGAAGATAATTTCAAGCATACAACATGGCAGGTGTATTTCTTTTTCGTTTCATTTTGTCTTGGAGTATTTTTTAAATATACATTACAACGGCAGTGTAGTTTTGCAAACGATTTCATTAATCAATAATCTGCACTCGTATAATTAGAAATTAGGGAGAACAATATTTCACCGAAACATCACATCTTTTATAAGTTAAGACAGCTGGCCATACTGATTTAACACTACATGATCCTGGTAGTTGATATTCCATCCATCCATCATGTGCCATGCCGGTAAGCGTGGGCGGTCATGTTCTGCCATCTCACTCGATCAACAGAGTCGTGGATCAGTTCCGTGTTTCTGTCTCGACCATGCCACAAGGCCAAGCCATCCAGATACTTGTTTCTAGGTCTTCCCCTTGGTCTGTTCCCCTCGATCTTACCAGTTGTCACCAAGTTCTCCAAATCATTTCTTCTCATAACATGCCCAAAAAATTGTGACTGTCTACGTCTAATGTCTCTGATCAGTTTACGATCTTCATTTGTTTCTTGAAGGACTTGTTCATTGGTCTTTCTGGCTGTCCATGGTATTCTTTGCATTTTCCTCAGAAACCACATTTCTACAGCCATCAGATGTTTTTCAGCCTGGCTGCTCATTGTCCAAGCTTCACATCCATATAAAAGTACAGGTTCTATGTAGCATCTCAACACTCTTTTTCTCGTTTCAATTGACATCTTTTTATTGGTCAGTATGTTTTTCATCTTGCTAAAGGCTACTTTTGCCATGGCGATTCTTGTTCTAATCTCTTCAAGGCATCTCCCATCAGATGTTATTACTGTTCCGAGATAATTGTACCTGCTCACTTGTTGAAGAATATTCCCATTTACTTGTATATTACATTGTGGTATTTCGTCCTTCCTAGTGACGACCATAATCTGTGTCTTTTTACAATTTAATTCTAACCCTAGTTGTTCACTGTGTGTAACAATCGCATCTACTAAATGTTGCAGGTCCTGTTCATTGTCTGCAATCAAGACTGTATCATCTGCATATCTAATGTTATTGATGCATCGTCCCCCAATGTTGATTCCTTCCATATCTTCAATATTTCTGAAAATACTTTCACTGTACAGGGAAAACAGATCTGGAGACATTACACATCCCTGTCTCACACCCCTTTTAATAGGCTGATATTGGCTTACTTCATTATCAACTCTTATGGCAGCTTGTTGTTTCCAATATATGTTTTTTACAAGTCTAAGATCTTTTCCATCAATTTGTAGATCTTCAAGCATCCTTATCATGTTGACATGTCTCACTTTATCAAAAGCCTTTGTGTAGTCAATAAAGCAAAGGTGTAGATCTTTGTTTACTTCTATAGAACGTTCGATTATGTTTCTCAGTATATACACAGCATTTACTGTACCCTTGCCTTCCACAAACCCACATTGTTCTTCTCCTATTTCAGGTTGTATTTTCCTCCTAACTCTTTGCATGATAATTCTTAGCAAAATCTTCGTGATGTGACTCATTATACTAATTGTTCGATGTTGATCACATTCCAAGGCTCCTGATTTCTTTGGGATTGCAATAAATACAGAATTACATAACTCATGAGGTATATTTCCAGTATCATATATTGTATTAAGCAGACTGGTAACTTTATCTATTCCATATTCTTCTAAAGCATTAATCATTTCTGTTGTGACGATGTCTGGACCGGGGGTTTGCCAGATTTCATATGATTAAGAGCATTCTGAACCTCCATCTTCAAAATTGCTGGCCCTTCATTGTTATTTTGAACAATATATTGTTCGTCTCTGCTATCGTCATAAAGGTTTTTCACGTAATCTGACCATACATGTAAAATCTGATCTTTTTCTATTATGACTCTTCCATCTTTTGTCTTTAGGCAGCCTGCTGATGTACGTGTTCTTTGATTAGTAATCTCCTGAATTCTTTTGTGCATTAGTTTCGCATTTTTACTGTTGTGTTGTTTTTCAATTTCTCTGCAATTTTTCTCAAGCCATGTTTCTTTAGCCTCCTTACATAAGGTTCTGACTTTTCTGTGAATTTCTTCATATTTGGCAGGATTATTTTTGTTCTGTCTTCTTGTTTCCATTAGTTGTAAAATTTCTTCAGTCATCCATGTCTTACGGCCAACTTTCTTTACTTTTGGAATAGTTTTTTCTGCTGCACAACTGATTGAATTCTTCAGCATTTCCCATTGATCATCTACATCTTGAAATAGGATCTCTAGATCAGACAATAAATCAAATTTGTTCTTTACTTCTATGTTAAAATTATCTTGTATTTCTTTGTCAGTTTTCAATTTGCACAAGTTGATATTACGAACTAGCTATTGTTTTCTGGAATCGTATGCTTGCTATGAAATGCTTTACAAATTGGATCATATACTGAAATTATCTGAAACATTTTCGCTTTTCAGAATTCATTATTATATGCCGTTTGGATGGGATGGAAAGTACTACATTATCATGTTTTACATTATACATTGGGGCCCGCTGTAGCCTGATGACTAGACACGTGCCTGCAGTTGGTAGTAACATTGACCTGTTCCCCCATGTTGACATGTTGACCTAGCCTAAAACAGGATACCAGGAACTTCAAATAGAAGTATGGATCTAACAAATATGCCTGTTAAACCTTCTTCTTCTATTGCCCTGTAATCTACTATGGAGTATGGACCTCAACCAACTCACCGAAAGCGTTTCTATTCTTAGATGTCATATGCAACTCCACTCATGTCATTTCCATATTCTTCATTTTGAATTATCCTCTCTTCTCAAAACATTATGAGTATTACTCTATTTTGTATCATGCGGGTTCCGAGCAATGGCACTCCTCCTTATAAAATACTCGGATTCCTCAGATTCACCCCCCCCCCCCTTTTTGCATGTATATTCTATCCAGCGCCAGAGTCTATTCTGCACCTCTTGGTTCACTAGTATTTACATAGTTCTTGCCGTCTATTCTGCACCTCTTGGTTCACTAGTATTTACATAGTTCTAGCCCTACGCTCCACATTGGTGATTCTGCGCAGACATCAATTCATGAATGTTTGTAGTCTATTTACAATCGCTTTATTCGTTCTCAGTCTTTCTGGTGTATACAGTAATACTGCTGTAATCTTTGAAATAAATCTCCTAAGTTTGGTGCTCAGTTTGATTTCTTTTGACTTCCAAACATTTTCTAATGCTATACAAGCTCATCTTGTGTTGTATATTATTATTCTGATATCTATACATGTGTCCCTACCTTTGTCGGCATTGCTACCTAAATAGGTGTATGATTGCTTATCTGGAAGTGAGGCTTCACGAAAGGAGATCAGGTTACCATCTGCATGAGTTATTCTCATGTTCTTTATCTTTTCCCTATAAATTTTAAACGTTATTGTTGTGACATCCCATCCAATGTTATCTTGCCTCTGATTTCGTGTGTGAGACGGGAGGACGATGTCGTCAGTGAAGTCCAGATCATCCCAATGTTTTGTTAGAGAAATCCATTGCATTTTATTTGCGGCAGTGCTTGGTACCTTCATAATACAGTATATAGTCAGTAGGAATAGTTGTGGTGACAAAAGGCGCGCCTGTCACATTCTGTGTTTGTTTCAAATGCCTCTGTTAGTTTGCCCTTTTTGATGACTGCTTTACAAGACTCTATGTGTTGCTTTTGTTAAGTTAACGATTTCTTACATTCCTTAAAACGTGTAAGAGGTTCCTTTACTAACTAATACTATGCACTCATAGCATATATGGCATTTATATGTACCATTACATTAACAATAAATCTATTGATTTTTCCCTACAGATTGTTTTGGAGAAATTCCGGACAAGAGACACTATATTGCGTAGAGACCAGAAGCCATTTATATATGTGTATGTGTCTAATGCAACCGAGACGACTGGGAACAAACATTTTTCGTAAATGAACTGTTTGCTTCCAAAAGAAACCGGCAATGGAACTCAATATTACAAATAATTCACTGGCCTATGAAGGAAGGCATGTCACCAACATCAGCGTCTCGAATATAGGCTCCAATGTGAGAACAAACGATGAATTTGACAATGTGGATTTTAATTCCACCTTAGAAAACGCGAGCTTTATCGAGACTTTCGCATTCAACGATACAGTCAGCAACTTCACTGACCAGTACTATGGCCTCATCAAACAGCCAGTGGTCATGCTGGTGGTACTTAGTGTATCCTACAGCGTCGTCTTCTTCTTAGCGTTGCTAGGCAACCTGAGCGTCGTGCTTGCTGTTGCAAAAGACAAAAGTCTACACACGGCAACCAACTTTCTTCTTGTGAATATGGCAGTGGCTGACATGCTGATGGCAATCGTCTGTTTGCCCATTACACTCATGTCTAACATCTTTTACGGCAAGTACATCATGTCTATATGTGTCGTCATTTTGTGGGAGCACCTAAACGTGTTTGTACGTAGCTGGCGTGTTACTGATCAGTGTCGATGTTGTTGTTGCTTTTGTAATATTACCTCGCTATTACTTATTTGTGTGGTGTGTATCATCTATTCACTGCTTTTATTAAAATAAACCTACCATCTCTCAGAGCTAATCTGCGGTGGGCACTTTATACGCATGCATCTTCGATATTCGTAATACACTAGACCCAGCATAACAGTCCGATGTGTTTGTATGTTTGTTATTTGATCTATTTTAACATACGTTCTTGATACCTGTTGCGCCATACACATATAGGTCTGGGTACGACTACTGACCATATGCCATGGCTCTCGGTCCAGGTAGTTGATAGGCCTGGCTAATGGTAACACCATTTCTTGGGGTGTCTAGCTGGATGTGAGACTAACTGTACTTGTTCTTTCAACGTGGAGAGTCATCATTTAAAATGATAATGATGGTGCTAGACTCATATGTGAACAGATCAGTCGGCACTGGGTGGGCGAAGTGGTCAGTATCATGCTGGCCGAATTTATTTCTCACCAAATATTGGAACCCAAATTAGGCTGGGTCGACCTGGGAGTCAGGTCAGTATTTATACATTCAAGTACACCTCGATGCGAATCGAACCCAAAGACCACCGAACCAGCAGGTGAGCGACTAGCCCCTACTCTCCCGCGGTTCCCAATCTTCACTTGGAGGATTTATATTTGTGTATTGTCTAATGTGTGCTCTTATCTCTGCTTCTTATCTGACATAACTCTCAGTGTTGATCAATGCCTGTTAATTTATTTCTCAAGCTATTTTAAGCGCCTCTTGGATTTCCAGCATTTATATTTCTGCGTAACTGATTTTGGTTTTCTTTATCTGCATGAAAGCTTAAGACTAAGAACACTTGGACTACACATCTTTATAGACCATTACCCATTGCTATTGTAGAGTAATATAGACAGATTTACAAGACAGAATTTATGACATTTCGACGACAACCAGTGCAATATAACGCAAATATAAACGTAAAATCATTAAAACAAGTTGGAGAGTACATGTAAATGTGTTTTAGAGGATGGGCGACTAGATAGAGAAATGTAAACGAGAATGCAAACAACATCAGCTATCATATAGCACATATTCTAAAACATCCACATATCAACACGCATACAAAACAGAAGCTGAGGCTTTATTTGTCCCAATGCTGTATTATCAATGCCAAACATGGACAGTTCTAGATACACACAAGCGTGTGTCATCAAGTGAGATGAAATGGATAAAAACCGAAGCTGGAAAAACCAAAACAGATAGAGAGACAAATGAAACCCTACGAACAAGTTTCATAAGAACAAATAATGTTTCCCAAGACTGTCGTAGTCACACTTACACCGATCATAAATGGAACATAGATTAAGCATCTCAAACTGAGTTTATCCTACTTAGAAAAACCAGATAAAATACAACTAATGGATTCTAGAGCACTTCCCAACACTTGATACTGTTCATAAACCAGTTAAAATAAAAACAATAATTCATCATACAGTAAAATAAGAAACAAAAGGTAACAGCAACTTTCACCAACTGTAAACGGCTTCACGAAAATACAGTCTTGCGAATTCAAACAAGAAATCCAAAAGCTACATAAGAACCTCCCGGATGAGTATTCAAGTGTAGATACGGAATAAACAATTTTCAAGGCTGCCAAGCTTGGCACACTTGAACATAAATATGGAACCAAAAACATAGGGCAGGGCAAAAGTTTAAGAACCACTTCGTGGAACAATGAAGTTAGAGACCGCATATCCAGAAAAAAAAAAAGGTTGAAAGTTAGTTGCCTATCATTTAGAGTCAGGTCTTAGTCAGATATGACTGAGCTACCATAATGACGGCAGATAGTACTACCCGCCTTCTGTTAGCTCCGAATGTTGGGCGACGCTTACCAAACCCGACACCCACATTGTGCCAAAGGCTTCAGAAGGAAAAGAGCCATTGGGATGGTACAAGCCTTATTTTGGTGCGAGGAAGTGCAACCTAAAGACAAAATGTCATGGCAGGGCAGACCAGGCCCTAAGCCTTGGTTGGCAGCTGGTCTAGGATCGAAGCTCCGACTGGCGGACAGTTAGAGCATTGCTTTGCTGATCCGACAGCTTTTGCAGCTTGTTTTGTTCCAGATGTATTGCTCTTATCTTTCCTGAGAGAGGGATCATGCTGCATGGGCAACACAAGGTCTCTATATTTTAGCCCATACTTTGTGATATGCAGAATTATGACTCCATCCCTGGTCTTAACTGGTCTCTGAATCAAAGCGAGAGGTAGCGGTTAAGAGTTATCAGTCCTTGTCAATCGGCATAGACATGGGGCGCCACGTGTTGCCTCTGACGGTGGAAGACACCTACAAGTGTCACTGATCAATTACCGTCCGCCTCAAGCTGGGCAGCCCCAGGCCATTTGGGTGCTATCCGCCACAGCCTGCCTGCTTCAATGGGTGCTTTGGGATAGGACAAAATCGGAATCGCAGGCTGAAAAACCAATGCACCAGGTACTAATAAAAAGAATAGAAACCTCAAGCTACGGCTTGCAATCTGGTACGTGAGAACCATGTGTCCAGGATTTTCCACTGACCTGACGAATATTGACGATGTGAGAAAAACGGCTGTGATTGATGCCGAACTCAATCGTCTTAACATTGATATTGCTGGCCTGCAGGAGGTTCGCCTCGCTGAGGAAGGGTCACCCAGGGAAAACAATTACACCTTCTCATGGAAGGGTAGAGAGCAGGCAGAAAAAAGGCAACATGGTATGGGCTTTGCAATGAAAAATTCACTACTTGGAATGATTGAAATTCCAGCTGGAGGTAATGAAAGACTACTATCCCTGCGCTTAGCACCCTGTTGTGGGTTTGTCACCATTATCACTGCATATGCACCAACACTCACTTCCCCTGATGATATGAAGGATTCGTTATATGAGGAGTTGAGACTCTGTGATCATTGCAGTTCCAAAATCTGACTACATTTATTTGCTCGGTGATTTCAATGCTCGTGTGGACAAGGACTCGAGTTCATGGCCAGCATGCCTTGAAAATACAACATCAGTCGCATGAATTAAAATGGGCAAAGGCTGCTGGAACATTGCACCAGAAATGATCTATGCATTACAACCTCCTTTTTTAAAACAAAAGAGCTGCATAAGGTCACATGGAAACATCCAAGATCTTGCCATTGGCATATGTTGGACTTCGTCATCACACGGAGACAACATCTGAACCAAACATCATTGACTCGAAGTTACCACAGTGCTGACTGATACGGATCATTATTTGGTTGTTGCAAGAGTTAGACTGAGACAAAAGAGAAACTACACACCTAAACACAAATCTAGCCCCAGGTTTAATATTATTAACACCCACGATCCTGATAAGTACTTTGAGTTCCAACACGCTTTCTCTGATACATCAGAAAATTGTACAGCAAGTGAAAAGTGGGGTAATCTTAAGGAAACTCTTTATAAAACAGCGGTATGTGTTGTGGATCATAAGAGGCAGGACTGATTTGCGGCAAACCGCCAGGCATTGCAGCCCTAGATTGATAAAAAGAAGATAGCTCTCTTAAGAAACAAGGAAAGAATAACTCGTAACACTCTCAGTGAGCTGAAACAAGTTAGGAAGAATGTGCAAAAGGCTGCCAGGCAGTGTGCAAATGACTATTGGATCAAGTAATGTGAGTCCATTCAAAATTCAAGTGATAAGGGAAACATCAGAAGCATATATGAAAGGATAAAGAAAGCCTGTGGTCCAATGATCAAAAGAAGTGCACTACTGAAAACCTTGACTGGAGAAATCATCACTGATAAGAAACAGCAGATGGATAGATGGGTAGAGCCCTATTTGGAGCTTTACTCAAGTGAGACCAAACTAGCGGATGATGCCCTAAACTCCATAGAGGCCCTACCAACTCTTGACCACCTGGATACACATCCCATCATAACAGAAGTTAAGTGTGCTATCAATGAACTTGCACCTGGCAATGCCCCAGGTAAGTATGGGATTCCAGTATAGGTTATCAGGAGTGGGCAAGACACAATCACTCTACAGATCCACCAGGTAATAGAGCTATGCTGGCGAGAAGGACAAATCCCACATGATTTCAAAGATTGAAGCGCCATAACACTGTATAAGAAAAAGGGCGGTCTGGGTGACTGTAACAACTATAGGGGTATCTCTAATCTGTGTATTGTTGGGAAAGTATTTGCTAGAATTGTTCTGCGCAGACTTCAAGTCCTGGAAGATCAAGTCTACCTCAAATCACAGTGTGGCTTCCGACAGAACGAGTGTACCATTGATATTCTTCTTTTTCTTCTTCTTTCGTTCGCTTGAAATATGTCTATAACTGCAATGTTGTCTCTTGTATGAATCTAACAGTCTTTTTTAGTTCACTCAGCGGTCCATATAGTTTATCTTCGACTGTTGTCTCTCTAGGCCAGAAGGTTCACCTGGATATGTTGTAGTTTGGGCAGTCCTGGAGTATGTGCTCTGCTGTCTGCGACGCCAAATCACATGTGCACATGGCTGAGTCACCAATCTCATTGCGACACATGCACGAAAAATTCCGTGAACAGAATCAATCACTGTTTATTGCCTTCATCGACCTCATAAATGCATTTGATTTGGTCAGTCGTGAGGGTCTGTTCAAGGAACTAAAGATGATTGGCTGCCCACCAACTCTTCTGTCTATTGTGGAATCGTTCCACACAGACATGAAAGGTATAATCAAGTTTGATTAGTGCAACTTCTTAAAAGTTTGAAATCAAGAGTGGTGTTAAGCCAGATTGTGTACTAGCTCCCACCCTCTTTGGAATATACTTTTCACTTCTATTGAAATATGCCTTTCGTGATCAGGATGGTGGTATATACATTCACTCACGCTCAGATGGAGGCCTCTACAATGCTCAGAGATTGAAGGCCGAGACCAAAATTAGGACAGTGCTGATCAGAGAGTTGCTTTTTGCAGATGATGCTGCAATTACGACCCATTCTGAGGAAGAATTACAACGTCTACTATCTGCATTCTCTAATGCTTGTTCTGAATTTGGTTTAACAATTAACACAAAGAAGACACAGATTATGTCAGAAGGTGCACATGGGGTACCATTAATCTTTATTGACGACGCCAAACTAGAGATAGTAGACCATTTTACATATCTAGGATCAGATGTAAATAGCAAATTATCCCTAGATCAGGAAATCAACATCATGATTGGTAAGGCAACAACAACAATGAACAGGTTAACAAACAGAGTCTTGGAGAACAAGAAGCCTACTGCCAAAACAAAAGTCCTTGTTTACCAAGCCTGTGTCCTTAGTACTCTTCTTTATGGCAGTGAAGCCTGGACAACTTTCTCAAACCAAGTATTAAGTGACAAGACAAAATCGCAAATACTGAAGTATTGGAAAGATCAATTTGTGTGACGGTATATTCCATGTTCAGTCTTCGTAGACTTAGATAGATAGGACTCGTTAAGGAGGATGGATGATGGTAGAATACCAAAGGACATCTTTTTTGGTGAATTACAGATGGATAAGAGATCTCAGGGTCGGCGTTTACTACGATACAAAGATGTGTGTAAGCGGGACATGATTGATACAGACATTGATAATGCACACTGGAGCTGAACGTGTTGCATGGAGGGCAAATATCAGAAATGGAATAAAGACAAAGGAGAAAATTATTGCAGATAAGTCACACACCGAGGGTGTGAGACGTAAAATGGTGCATGATGGTGGAAATGACCATGTGTTCACCTGCATCCACTGTGGACGAACATTTACAACGCGAATCAGCCTTATCAGTCACATTCGCCACCGCTATGGGTTGTAGTTATTATGCCTATGTGAAGCATAGTGTAACAAACTATCGTCTGTCAAGGCGGCAATGTGCCAATGTAATTATAGGACATAGCAGTCAATTCCAGCATTCTTTGGCTATTCGTGATTCCTGGGCAAGTTTACGTTCAGTAGTTAGCCTTTACTTTCTAAACGACCGGCACCCATACCATTTCATAAAAAACCAACGTAAGGCTGTCTGCTGCCAAATCACCCATAGCTGTGTTTCAAACGAGGCATTCGAGAATACGAACTACGTCCGTAACACCTTCGTCGCGGAGCTGGTAAAAATGTAGCGTTAGAATATGGATTACATCTACATCTGAACAAGACTATGTTGCATAGGCGAAATGCCTTATACACAATTAAAACATCTAAAAATGAATCCTTGAGAATATACGGTGAACAGATGGCAACACTTAACAAGGGCTACCCGAGAGAATTTATACACGTGTCAAGAAGACCAGCAAGAAGGGCAAAATACTTTCAAGAATTAAATGGTTAGCAATACATTTTAATATCTTATAAAACCTGTGGTAGGGGGGGGGGGCATCCCAGACGATTGGCAACAGGCAGTAATAGTATTATATGGAAAAACAAAGGCAATATGAGAAAGTGCAAATCATAAGAGCCACATGACTCTTGAGACACATTGAGAAAATGTACGCAAAACAATTGGAACAAAGAGCTAGACTTATAGCCGAACAACAGTTAAACAAAGTACAGTTTGTTTTCAGGAAAGATAAAAGATGCATTGATGCACTATTCACACGAAGACACATATGTGGGGAGAGAAAAATCACATGTACCAGAACATAATGTGTGTGTAGATCAGGAAAAGCCTTTCAACAGAGTTGACAGAGTAGACATATATGCAATTTGAACCATCCTTGAAGACTACGAGGTAAAAGGACAATTACTAGAAAAAAAAATCATAGTCATGTACCACTCGAGCCAAAGTGCAATAAGAACACACACATGTATCAGATATGTTCACAGTCAATACAGGAATAATATAGGGATGTGTGGTCTCTCCCCTGCTATTTAATATATACGTAGACAGAATATCAAAAGAAGCAAGCTTTGACAGAATAGATTAAGAAAATTTTGAATTATTAATGTAGACGAAACAAGAGATCCACCCGCAATAAATGAGCTTATATTTGCAGACGATTGTTGTAAGAATGAACGTTGGTTTTCATATCACCATTGTCTTCCAGGATTGCAAGCGAACTTTACCGTCAGGAGTATTAACGAGCCGCATGATTCTGTGCTAGTTTAAATTGATTAACTAGATTAAGAACTCAACTGGATTTTCGATTAATTGGATTTAGCGACCAGACCAAGAATCACAACTATAATAGGGCATTTATCTTATTGTATCAAATAATATTAAATCCCCCAACCTCACCCCCACTATCGCTCTTTTCCCAGTTTGTACTTACTCTCTGTGCCATTAGCCATAGTGATTGTTTGTACGTGGTGTTGTTTTTGTATTATATGCATTCACAACCTTAATCGTTAATGATTATATTCAATGCGGATTGTAGGTCACTCCCAGTGACGATACGCACTCTTGCTACAGCAATGCGTTTTGAAAAAAGTAAATCGTAAACAATATAATAATACACAATAGTAATGACTTATGTAGTTTCATACAAGTTGTATATCTGCACATTTGTTGTAATTTACCAATGTTAACTCACAGGGTTACTGTCTCCATGAAGTTATCTTGTTCAGTCAACTTTAGCCTCCCATCGGAGGCCTAGACAAGCAGTCTACCCTGGATTGTCGTATAGTATATATCAAGTATAATAATTCACCACCACTATTGTTAATCACAATTCATAGTAACAATGTTGGTCACGATATGAGAAGAAATACATTAAAGAACTTGGTGACAACTGGCAAGATTGAGCGGAAGATTGAGAGACAGAGAAGTAAATACCTGAATGGTTTGGCCACGTTGTATGGTCGAGACAAGAACACTGAGCTGATCCACGACTCTGGTGATCAAGTGAGATGGCAAAACATGACCGCCTACGATTACCGGCATGGCACATGACGACGATGATGATGATTGTTAAAAGTGGTAAAATGCAACCACTCGTTGTCCATAGAGTTTTGTTTTCAAAGATTTACCTTATGGCAACACAGTCTGATATTTCTCTCTGTCTCTGTCTCTATCTCTCTCTCTCTATCTTTGTTTCTCTCTCACTCTATCTATCTATCTATCTATCTATCTATCTATCTATCTATCTATCTATCTATCTATCTATCTATCTATCTATCTATCTATCTATCTATCTATCTATCTATCTATCTATCTATCTATCTATCTATCTGTCTGTCTGTCTGTCTGTCTGTCTGTCTGTCTCTCTGTCTGTCTGTCTGTCGGTCTGTCTGTCTGTTTGTCGGTCGGTCGGTCGGTCGGTCGGTCGGTCGGTCGGTCGGTCGGTCGGTCTGTCTGTCTGTCTGTCTGTCTGTCTGTCTGTCTGTCTGTCTGTCTGTCTGTCTGTCTGTCTGTCTGTCTGTCTGTCTATACATTTACAATTCTCTCAACTGCTCCCGTAGAAGTGATCTCGAGTCAGTAGAGATAGAATGTATTTGGTTGGAGGTGAAGCCAGCCAGTCAGCAACCATTTCTCATTGGATACCTATATCGGAATCCGTGTGCTGGGTACAGTTTGTATGACTGTTTCACTACAATGATGGATAGAGTGTTTACAGAAGGTAGAGAAGTCATGATATTAGGTGACTTTAACATAGATATTACTAAATCCAACCAGACATGGGACGATATCATTCTATCTTACGATTTCAAACAACTAATAAACCGTCCCACAAGGGTTACAGGCACCTCCTCAACTATAATTGATCATATATATGTTACTTGTCCAGTTAAT
Organism: Cepaea hortensis; assembly: GCA_963921405.1. Lineage (NCBI taxonomy): Eukaryota > Metazoa > Mollusca > Gastropoda > Stylommatophora > Helicidae > Cepaea > Cepaea hortensis. The sequence goes on along the minus strand of OY992880.1, from coordinate 82,391,160 downwards.
ATTATCGAATGTTCTGTTCCTGTTAGTGCAGTTAGTGACCATTACCCAATATGTTGTACGTGGTCGAAAACTGGGTTCAAATCTCCTAAAAATAAACATTTAATCATCAAATTTAGAAATCTAAAAGCTCTCAACCAAAGTTTATTTTTAGACGACTTAAAAAATGCAGCCCTTGAACATGTTTACCAACTTCCTGATCCGGATGATGCACTAGCTTACTGGACAAAGACAGTCTACAGTGTGTTTGATAAACATGTGCCAGTTAAAGAAGTTCGAGTGAAGAATCAACGTAAATCTCCATGGGTGACTCGTGAAGTTCTCGAAATCATGAGAGAACGAGATACAGCGCACAAAAATAAAGATTTTATCAATTAACGCAGACTAAGAAATAAAGTTAAATATAAAATTCGTAGGATAAAGAAAGATCATTTCAAAAAATAGATTGTAGATAAATCAAATAACACAAATATATGGAAGGCTATTAACTCGCTAACCAACAAGAAACACTCTTCAGAGTCAGCAATACCGAGCACTATAACATGCGAGGATTTCAGTTGCTTCTTTCAATCAGAAATAGAGAATCTAAAGTCCTCAATACCAGACTCAGCTTGCAATTTAAGCACACTGTCATCATTCTGTGAAGAGAAATGCTTTAGAAATATTCCCACTGAAATTCCCTTGATGTCTGTTGCAGAAGTGTATAAATATCTCTCGAATCTCAAAGCAACAAATTCAGAAGGCCTAGATGGTATCAGTAATAAAATTCTTCGCTGTGCTGCACCAATTATTAGTGTCTCCTTGACGTTCATATATAATCAGTGCCTGTCCAAAAACTACTTTCCATCTGCCTTTAAGATTGCTAAAGTTTATCCTCTACTTAAAAATGGCTCAACTGATAATAGCGTCTTGGGTAATTATAGACCTATTTCCTTACTATCGTCGCTATCAAAGCCATTAGAAAAACACTTACATAAAATAACATTACACCATTTAATTAACAACGATCTAATAATTGACAGTCAATCTGGGTTTCGACCTAAATATTCTTGCCATAGTGCTCTAACAAAAATGACCGATAACTGGCATCTTTGTATCAACAATGGCAACATTTGTGGAGCAGTATTTGTAGACTTTAAAAAGGCCTTTGATATAGTAGATCATGATATTTTAATTAGAAAATTCAAACAAATGAAAACTAGCACAGGTATGGTGAACCTAATTACGTCATTTTTATCTGACAGACAACAAGTAGTGTCCTTCAATAACTGTCTATCAAAACCCACACAACTTAATATTGGTGTGCCTCAGGGCTCAATACTAGGTCCGCTGCTTTTTGCAGTGTATATTAACGATCTTCCTTTATATCTCAATACTTCGTGTGACCTATTTGCGGACGACTGCACTATATACACTAGTCAAGAGAACCTTAGTGACTTGGAGAGCTCTTTGCAAAACGAACTTGATAACCTTAGTAGATGGAGCAATGAAAACAGCATGATTATTAACATCGACAAAACCAAATCCATGCTAATAACGACCAGACAAAAAATACAGACCCTAGTCATAACTGGGGCACCGCTCGATCTCCACGTGGACACGTTACCTATAGTTAATGTAAATGAACACAAAACATTAGGTCTTTAAATTGACAGACATCTAAACTGGAGCTCTCATGTTCACGTCCTCACAAAGAGAATAGCACAAAATGTTTACCAACTTACTAAAATTCAGCACTTCTTGGATGAAAGCACACGAAAAATATTCTATGCATGGTATATCCAATCACCTCTCGACTATTGTTCCACAGTCTGGGATGGGTGCCCTAAATCTAATATGAAACGACTCTATTCACTTCAACACCGCGCTATACGTCTAGTTTCTGGCATAAAGCACGTTGAAAGTAATAACTTATATAGTCATCTAAGACTTCTACCACCTCGAAAGCGATTCCTTTTTAATTAACAAAGCCAAATTAGTGAATAAAATTATATCTGAAAATACCTCAGAGTATCTTCTACCGTTAATTCAATCTAATGCAATGAACAGCAAGCGCTTAAATTTATTACAGGTTCCCATGCCTAGATTGGACTTATACAAGACATGTCTCGCGTATTCTGGTGCTCACTTGTGGAATAGCCTTCCACCAGATCTGAAAACGCCAATGAGTCCCTACACATTCAACCGAAAACTCTTTCAATACTTACTTCATACCGACTATATGCCTCCATAAGTCA
>OY992880.1:82253926-82383926 GCA_963921405.1 Cepaea hortensis | reverse complement strand
ATCAAATAAAATGGTGACACCAAAATCTGACATAGAAATAGAAGGGAAAATTCTTAACCAAGTGGATAATTTTAGATACCTAGGGACATTTATAACATCAGATGGAAGATGTACAACAGAGATTAAGAGCAGAATAGGGCCGACAAAGGCCGCATTTCAGAAAATGAAGAGTATCTTGTGTAATAGGTCACTATCACTGAGTGTAAGAAAGAGAGTGCTGAAATGCTATGTAGAACCGGTTTTGCTGTATGGCAGTGAATATTGGAATGTAAATGAACAAATTAAAAAGAAATTAGAAGCAACAGAAATGTGGTTCCTGAGACGAATGTTGCGAATTCCTTGGATTGCCAGAGTAACTAACAACGACTGCCTGAAACAGGCTGATGAAACTAGAACAATATATACAACAATAAGAAAGAGACAAACAGCTTTCTTCGGTCACGTGATGAGAAGAGAGGCATTGGAGAACATTGTGACAACTGGAAAGATCGAGGGGAAGAGAGGCAGAGGCATACCAAGAGAAATGATGTTGATTGAGACGGTGGCACGGAGGAATATCAGCAGCAGAGTTGATCCAGAAAACCAAAGACCGAGATCTGTGGATAGCCATGAACGCCTACGCCATCTGGCAGGGCACTTGATGATGATGATGATGATGATATATATATATATATATATATATATATATATATATATATATATATATATATATATATATATATATATATATACATGTAACCACACACATTTGAATCTGTAAGATTCAGAGGTCATTGTGTCAGATTCCACCGCCTGCATTTAAGATATTCGTCTCGTTCTGTATATGGATTCTCACCCACCACACAGTGTGCATCTATTCTGTACTTTTAGCTTAATAGCTGAGAGTGTGAAAGAATTCAGATGGCAATCATTGTCACCGACCGTTAGGGTGTTTCTATTGAAATAGACAGAAATCCCTATCCAAGAGTTTGCCGACAGTCTCTAGAAATTATGGCTCGTTATAAGAATGTCTAAAGGGATGGTCCCGATAGAAGAGACTGGGATTCACTTGGTAGACAAAGGCAGAAGGTGAAGAACACTCGTGTATGTAGGAAGCCCTAACACGAATGTCTAGTTTATCTGTCGGTGATCCTTCGTCAATTGATGGAGCCCCCTGTTTTAAATACTTTCACGCACTCACGCGCACACCTTGCGTTCAAAATGATCACGAGTGGAGTACGTTGGTGCAAGTATAAAACAATAATACACTTTAATAATAAAAGAGATACTGAAAATTGTGGTTCAACTGGTGAACTAGGACAATAAAATTTATGTTACAGGTACAAAAAAAAATTAGTTTTCTGATGCTTAGATAGATAGCATATCATCATTCACACCATCCAGACAGTGACACACTCAGACCACATGTAGACACAGAGTCACCTGAGATAATCTGATCTCGTTTAGGAATAGTGCTGGCTTTCGTTTGGATTATGTCTTGGAGTCGACCCTGGCATTCGACAGGTGTACGATGCTCCTCCGGATTCCAGGTTCCGTCTCCACTAGTTGGTGGCTGTAAGTTTCGGTAACCTGACCAGTTAGGTTTCAGGAGTATCAGCAGCGAGGCTCCTTAAATCAAACAAACAGTTGCAGACTCCTTAGTGTCTTGACAATAGCAATGTGTCTGAGTGCTGGTGTTGTGTGTCTGTTGTGTATGTGTCAGATGCAGAATAGGAACAAAACATAATTCCTCTCTGCTATTCTGTATCAAAAGCAAAGGGCCAATAGCTCATATTAGCTTGGCTATACATTGTATGACATGGTGATACAAGGTGAAAAAGGGTCCAGAAGTGGACACATTCTAAGACCACATGGTCCATTGGAGTAGAACATGTAGACAAATCTTTGTTTGAAAAAGGCATTACAAAATGTACATGGTTGTAAAACTTGAAGTGACTCATATGCAATAATTACTGGTGTATTCCTTAACACCATGGTGAGGAAGTCCTGGATGTTTCCCTAGATAGCTAAGGAAAGGCCAACAATAATTCAACCTAATCCCACATCAGTCATTAGGCATAAAGCAATCAAGTGTCGCCATGACGTCGTGAGGTATACCCCACATAATATACGAGCTAAAAGATAAGAAGAAGGCCAGCAGGAAAGCAAGGGGGCTGAGATATTCCAGGCATTGGGCTTTAGGATGTCTCAGTTATCCCTTGTTGAGTTATTTACTCCCCAAACTCTGATTCCTCACCACATGGTATTTGCTTTGAACTTAATGACCGTCAGTGTCGTGTAGTTCGGCATGGCGGTGAATCAGGGGTAAGCAAATTTATGTTTGAATATAAATCGCCTAGTAATATTGCTGGCATGTGAGAATCATGTTCCACATGTCTCTTCTACTTCTGCCCACATGGCAAAATCATGTTATCATATTTTCAACAAAATATACACGTAAATACATTCACAAAATGCATATGAAAATAATCAGTAAGGTTTATACATTATATCTATATATTTTTATCTATAAATATATCTAGGCCTCACATGTTTTCTCTCAATGCCTCCCCTTTCAAATACCACGTTTCATAAATATACATGGTCGGGAAAGTTTTGTGTTTTCCCCACTATCAGAATATAAATGTGTACACACTCCTTACTATAATCGTAACTATTGTGTTATTACACTCACCCCCAGTCTTATTGCAGCAATTAAGATCTGTTTTGGTATAATCTACCAAGGATGGAATTGGATATGGCAGCTCACTTCATGTAAGGTCTGCCTAGCCCAGCAGCTATGGTCGTGAACCGGACGGAAGTTGTTAGTCACAATTTCCGGTGCCGCAGTACTAATAGTGTATCGCCGTATTCCCGTTGCTAGGGAGTGACGGACATATACTTGGTATTACTGATAAGGGTTGAAGACAGGGGATTTCCCTTGTGACATCATTTGAATAGATGACGTGAAAATACGTGCTGTCCCCAAATAGTGTGTAGTTTTAGTGCAGAAAGTGTCTGCATGGTCATTATGACGTCATTATTAGTAATTTAGCTGCCGTACTGAATCCAGAATGTAAATAGGAATTCCACTAACGTAGTAGTGGTGGTGTTTGCATAGTGATCTAGACTCATCCCGTCACAATCATCTCCATGATTTGAACACCGAAAGCAAGTAGTTGGCATGACCATGTTATTCACAAATCAGGTTAACCTCTTTAACAACATTCTATACATCAGATTTATGTCTCTGATATTTCTGTTGCTGCTGTTGTTATTATTGTTGATGTTATTACTGTTGATGTTGTGTTACCACCAGTCTTCTAAATAGAGTGACCTTGTGCAGTTTGTGCCATGTCAAAACAATATATATATATATATATATATATATATATATATATATATATATATATATATATATAAGTGTAAGTGTTGTAGTAGAGCTGGTTCTCCGATTTCCATTGCCCAGGCTTGTGCCTTGAAGAGGTCACTTCAGCACCGCGTAAAGCGGTGACACAACACGGGAAGCTGCATTTACCGGTTATAAGTCTTAATGCTCGATTGGCGTAAAGCAAGGCGCCAGGGGCTACTTCCGACGGTGGGAGAGATCATCGTATCTCACTAGACAGCTACCGACCGCCTAAGCTGGGCAGCCCCCAGTCAATAAGGTGTTGTCTCGCCACGGTTCATCTGCTCCTGAGGGTGTGTGGAGCTTAGGGGAAAATCCTGACACATGGACCGCAATCTATACACCTAGCAACAAGAAAAAAAAAAAAACCGGCCCTAAGTCTGGGAACATGGAACGTAAGAACCATGACCCCTGGCATCTCAGACGATCTAAACGAGATTGTGGATGCCCGCATAACTGCAGTGATAAACAACGAACTACTAAGACTGGGGATAGACATTGTCGCCCTGCAAGAGACCAGACTCCAAGAATCTGGAAGTATCAAGGAGAGGGACTTCACTTTTTACTGGCATGGCAAGCCGTGCGGAGAGACCAGGGAGCATGGAGTTGGCTTCGCTATCAGAAACACGCTGCTCAATTCCATTATACCACCACGTGATGGCACTGAAAGAATACTGAAGCTCCAACTCCAGACAGAGGCAGGCCCAGTTAGTATTATAAGCGTTTACGCCCCAACACTAACTGCAGCATCAGAATCTAAAGACAAGTTCTATGACGACCTTAGCAAAGAAGTCAATGAAACAACAGAGAAACAACATCTTTTTATCCTGGGGGATTTCAATGCCAGGGTTGGCTCCGACCACAAATCTTAGCCTTCATGTCTAGGACAGTTTGGCGTTGGGAAGATCAATGGCAATGGACAACGTCTCTTGGAATTCTGCAGCCACCATAATCTGTGCGTGACCAACACCTTCTTTGACACGAAACCTCAACACAAGGTGTCATGGAGGCACCCCAGATCAAAGAACTGGCACCAACTCGACCTTGTGCTCACTAAACGCAGCAACCTCCGCAATGTACGGCTGACTCGCAGCTATCATAGTGCTGACTGCGACACCGACCATTCACTCGTCTCCAGCAAGGTGAAGATAATGCCCAAGAGAATCTACAGATGCCGAACAGAAGGAAGACCACGCATTGACACCAGCGGCACCCAAAATAAAGAGAAGGTCAACAAATTCATGCAGGCTCTAGCGGATACTCTGCCTGGCCCCACAGACAGAAATTCCACCGAGAGATGGAGTCATTTTCGTGACACCATCTACAATACAGCACTATCAACATTTGGCAAGAAGCAAACCAAGTCAACCAACTGGTTTGAAGCACACTCTGAATAGATGCTCCCAGTCCTGAAGATAAAGAGACATGCATTCTCAATGTATAAAACATCACCTTCAGAGAAAACACTGCAGGCATTGCGAACGGCCAGAAATAGAGTACAACAGATGGCAAGAAGATGTGCGAACAGGTACTGGCTACAGCTCTCTGCTCAAATTCAAACTTCTGCAGACACTGGAAATATAAGAGGAATGTACGAGGGCATCAAGCAAGCTGTCGGTCCATCAAAAAATAAGATGGCCCCTTTACGATCAACTGAGGGGGTAATCATAAAAGATCGAGCGAAACAAATGGATCGCTGGGTAGAACACTACTCAGAGCTATACTCAGTGGATAACACTGTCAGCGAAGAAGCTCTGGAAGCCATCGATCAACAGTCCGCCATGCATCCCTTGGATAAAGAACCTTGCCTCACAGAAATCAGCGAAGCACTAGACTCTCTCAAATCCGACAAGGCACCTGGAAAAGATAGTATTCCACCTGAAATTTTAAAATATAGCAAAGACACAATCATCCCAGAACTGTATGCAATATTTCAGCTCTGCTGGAAAGAAAAATCAGTACCACAAGATATGAAAGACGCACATATTGTTACCCTTTATAAAAACAAAGGCGACAGAAGCGACTGCAACAACTATCGCGGCATTTCCCTACTCAGCATTACAGACAAGATTTTTGCCAGAGTAATCCTTAAAAGATTACACATTCTTGCTGAAAGAATCTACCCCGAATCGCAGTGCGGATTTAGACCCAACAGGTCCACCATCGATATGATTTTCTCACTCCGGCAGCTCCAAGAGAAGTGCAGAGAACAGAGGAAGCCATTATATATTGCCTTCATCGACCTCACAAAGGCATTTGACCTCGTGAGCAGAAGCGGCCTTTTTAAGGTCCTTGAAAATGTTGGATGTCCACCCACCCTTCTTAGTCTCGTGAAATCATTCCACGAAAACATGCAAGGGACAATTTTATTTGACGGCTCAACATCCCAGTCATTCAGCATCAGCAGCGGAGTAAAGCAGGGCTGCGTGCTTGCTCCTACACTCTTTGGTATCTTCTTCGCTGTTCTCCTAAGGCAGGCATTTGGGACTGCCACTGAAGGCATACAAGATCTGATGGCAAACTTTTTAACCCATCAAGACTCAAGGCAAAGACCAAAATAAGATCAAGATGCGTAAGAGAACTACTTTTTGCAGATGATGCAGCACTGACTACTCATACAGCAGAAGATCGCCAAAGGCTCATAGATCGTTTTGCTGCCGCCTGCAAAGAATTTGGGCTCACCATTAGCCTAAATAAAACACAGGTGATGGAACAAGATGCTGGTGCGCCTCCGTCAATCAAAATTTCTAATTACGAATTGAAGGTCGTCCACGATTTTGTGTATTTGGGGTCGACAATATCAGATAATCTTTCATTAGAGACAGAAATCGACAGACGCATTGGAAAGGCAGCCACAACATTTTCCAGGCTAGCTAAAAGAGTTTGGGAGAATAATAGACTAACAGAGCGTACAAAAGCTCAAGTATATAAAGCTTGTGTTGTTAGCACACTACTCTATGGGTCTGAATCCTGGACCCTATACTCAAGACAGGAAAGGAAGTTGAATTCCTTCCACATGAGATGTCTGAGACGTATCCTGGGCATAACATGGAAAGACCACATAACAAACAAACAGGTGCTTGAAAGAGCAGATATTACCACAGTGCACACCCTCCTCAAGCAGAGACGCCTCCGGTGGCTGGGCCACGTATCTCGAATGGAGGATGAACGTATTCCCAAAGATCTCCTTTACGGAGAACTAGCCACAGGAAAGAGGCCAATTGAAAAACCCCAAATGCGATATAGGGATGTGTATAAACAAGATATGAAAACCATTGGAATAGATCTAGACACGTGGGAGAGAGTTGCAACAGACAGATGCTCCTGGAGAAGAGATGTACGAAACGGACTGGTGCTCTTTGAATGCAATCAGATCCAACAAACTGAGGATAGGCGGCACAGGCTCAAAGCGCAGTCACTTACTGCGGGACTTGCCTCGTCTTACAGATGCGGAAACTGTGACAGGGATTGTCACTCTCGCATTGGACTATACAGTCACCAGCGGTGCTGCCAGGCACCTCCCAAGCGGCACAACTCTATAGTCCTTCAGGACTGAAAGAGGCCTACTACTACTAAGTGTTGTAGTGTCCCATACAACATTTTTTTTTTTTTGAAGTACCAGTACCTAGTTTATTCTTTAAATGATAATTGGTGTAATTAGAACATACTGGGCTGTCTCATAGTGATGATTGCAGTTGATTATTTGAGACGAATATACCGTGAGTGTAGGCATATCACTATCAACAGAGACGTAAGGCACCTCCTTCCTACCGCTAGCCTAAGGGACACCATTCGGCAAGATTTGAAAGCCACAAGCTCTGTAATTTACAAGCCTCTGCAGCTTAGTGGCTGGACACTTGTCTGCCGACTAGGAGGTTAGGTTCGATCCGCAGCTGGGTGAATTTAGATTTGTCAGACTGGACCCGATATTATCTTGAGAAGTAAATGCGCCCGGCATAATACGGACCTCGTGACCCATTGGTCTATACACATATGGGGCTAGCATGTATGCCCGATGCCTGACGGTGAGAAAAGGGTCGTTTGCTTATTCCCCCCCCCCCTTTCTTTATAGAACACTAAAGAATTAAATGGTCCAGACATTTAGTTAGATTGGAACAAGATTATCTAGAGACTTGGGCGTTCTTCTTGAGAACATCGAGATACAAAGCGATAGGTCTACTCAGAAAAAGTTGGCTAGAAACGAAGTAAACGAGAGATTAAAGAAATTAAATATGACTTTAGTACAGGGAACAAGACGAGCGAAACACAGACAATTACCTCCCCCCCCCCTCCCCGCACCCCGCCCCCCTCCTCTCTGCAAAACTTACACGGCAAAAGCACTAGGATAAAAGAAAAGTAAGAAGCAGAGGATGTCATTATAGTGGCTGTGGTCACAGACCGAGGATGTCAATGCCAAGAAGAAAACAAGGGCGGACTACTCTCTTTACAGATGCATAGAAAACCATGATTAGACAGCTTACAAAGCGGAGAATCATATATATATATATATATATATATATATATATATATATATATATATATATATATATATATATATATATATATATATATATATATATGACAGTGGAAAAGTGGCTTCTGGGGGAAATGCAGACAATACAATAAACGGATAGCAAACTCAATGAAACAGTACTTCATGAATCAACTAAAAACCGTAAGGTCATTTGAGAAATTACACGCAGAAAATCAAGATATATTGGATACATTATGAGGAGAAATAAATTCTAAAACTTAGTGACAAATGGCAAAACTGATTGGAAAAAAGTAAGAGATAAAGACAAAGAGATAAATTGATTTGTTTGGTTGTTTCGGGATTTGAGATTTAAATATGTGCTTCTACATTGACGTGGATAAGTCTTAGGTTCATACCAGAATATGATCAGCGTTGCCAGTTGTGTTTTGTGCTCAATATTTAAAGATAATATATATGAAAAGAGTATAAATGCCTGGCCGGCTTCGTGGCTTAGAGGTTAGCGACTTTTCTCCGTAATCTCGTATACTCTCGTCGGTGACGTGATGACTGTGAGAATCAGCAGTGGTTCGAATCGCATCGGTAACTTACGGGGTATGTGAGCCGGCCGCTCAGAAAGCAATGGCAAACTACTGAGCGTAATCTTGCCAAGAAATCAACATACAGCTGAAAGATGCTGGTGTTGACAGCGATGTCCTGTAAAGGATATGCAAAAAAATAAATAAATAAATAAATGCCTGGCTGGCTTGACTACATGACATAAAACATATAGCATAATCGGGATAAAAACATAGGTGATCTAAGATTGTGGTGATCGTGTGAGATGGCACATCATTACTTCCCACCCTTATCGGCGTGGTATATGAAGATGATGATGATGGTATTCTGTTTAAATGCGTGTGTTGTCCAATGCGACCTGTTGATAATTGGAAAATGTGCTTTGTTCTGTGGCTCTGCTGATGTCGTTGCCTATGTCACAACGTTAATTTATACATATCACACCCAGTATGACCTTTACCCCATGGGTTCAGCCACTCTTTGTGTACTTTTCTCTGAATAATTAGCTTGACTCTCTGCATGCTAACTAGGTTACTGTCCTTACTCCCATTAAATTGGACGTCTTTCTTCAAACGTTTCTCCAGAGACTGGTTTTGGCTGTCCGTGTCTGAACTAAATTGTCTGAACACGAGACACGCACCTGGTCACTTAATTGAGAACATTTCTCCAGCACATTTCCTGCATTTGGTTACAACATGTATCGCTTCAAAGTGAGACTAGTCCATTTCATTGCCACCAATCACCCAAAATGGCTCCATTTTGTTATTGATGCTTGTAGGTTCTTATCTTTCGTTAAAGTACAATAAAGACACCATATTATGTCCGTAACAGAGACAAAGCTTCTTCTTCTTCTTCTTCTTCTTCTTCTTCTTCTTCTTCTTCTTCTTCTTCTTCTTCTTCTTCTTCTTCTTCTTCTTCTTCCGTTTCATCATCATCATCATCGGCGTCGTCATCATCATCACCATCCTCGCCAAGTGAAGGCTTTAGTTACGCTTCTTTTATCTTTCTTTCTTTCTTTCTTTCTTTCTTTCTTTCTTTCTTTCTTTCTTTCTTTCTTTCTTTCTTTCTTTCTTTCTTTCTTAGACGAATCGCATCAGGATGGACTTGGCACTAATAACTGCATGTGACCGAGCCTCAGTAGAGTAGGAGCTGGAAGCTCTCCTGCCGTACCTATGCTCTTGGGTTCGATCCGCATCAGAGAGATTTTGAATTTTTACAAATTGAGCTGGTCTCTCAGGTCGACCAAGTCTAAAATCGTCATCATGTGCCATGCCGATAAGCGTGGGCGGTCAGGTTTCTCCATCTTACACGATCACCAGAGTCGTGGATCAGCTGTGTGTTCTTGTTATGACTCTGCCGTGTGGATATTTGCCATTAAACGGGCACCAGGAAATGTGTTGGGGAGTAAAGGCAGCTGGTATGATACTGGTGGCACCCCACACGCAGTGCTGTTTGGTCTGTAAAAATATATCAGTCTAGCTTCACATTTCCAATGTGCCATAAGTGTGTAAAATTACCTTTACTTTCTGTTTGTTTTTTTCACGAGCATGGTGAATGTCAGAATAGTTCTTACTCACCCAGTCTAGATGCCAACGATACATTACTCGTCATGGCATCAAATAACAAACTGCCCATCACATGGTTTATGACAGGCATCAATCAGTGTGTCAGAGATGACATAAAACGTCAAAGATTAATGACACGTCATGTGTAATGTCTGTCTATTAACGTCTGCAAGCAGAAACCCGCAGTCAGGTATAAACTGTCATAATATATTTGATCAAGTTAACAACGATACAACACCATCTTGGATGTTCAAGACACTGCATGTTAATTAACTCTATCACTGAAGAACATGACATCTTGGTAGGGCTGAATAGATGACTATATCTTTGTAGTTATGCATATATCATGCGTTTCCTTCGCTGCCTACTGATTAATATCCCTGACACAAATTTGTATTCAAAGGAGGCGGGCCTGTTGTCGAGATGTTACTCAAAATCAAATAAACACAAAATTAACTAGGAATCTCGACAAATATATATATATATATATATATATATATATATATATATATATATATATATATATATATATATATATATATATATATATATATATATATACTAGCTGACACGGCACGGCTTCGCCCAGACTCTGGTGGGGAACATCTCATTTAATTCATATAAGTAGTCATATAAGCTCCCGTTCCCGACTGTGTGTCTGTCTGTCTGTCTATCTATCTGTCTGTCTGTCTGTCTGTCTGTCTGACCCGGCCCAGCCCATGGTGGAGAGCATCTCATTTAAATCATATAAGTAGTCATATAAGATCCCGTTCCCGACTATCTGTATGTCTGTCTGTCTTGGGTAAATGGAGGAGGGAGGAGGAAGAGGGAGGTGGAGGAGGGAAGAGGAGGGAGGAGGAGGGAGGAGGAGACAGGAGGAATAGGAGGGAGGAGGAGGGATTAGGAAGAGGAGGGAGGAGTAGGGTGGAGGAGGAGGGGGAGGAGGAGGGAGGAGGAAGAGGGAGAAGGAGGGAGGAGGAGATCGCAGGAGGAGGAGGAGGAGGAGAGGGAGGAGGGAGAGGGAGGAGGAGGGAGGAGGAGGAGAGAGTAGGCGGAGGGAGGAGGCGGGGGGAGCAGGAAGAGGGAGGAAGAGGGAGGAGGAGGAGGGAGGAGAAGGAGGAGGGAGGAGTAGAGAGTGGGAGGAGGGAGGAGGCGGAGGGAGGAAGAGGGAGGAGGAAGAGGGAGGAGAAGGAGGGAAGAGGATGAGAGGGAGGAGGAGGAAGAGGGAGGAGGAGGAATGTGAAGGGAGGAGGAGGGAGGAGGTAGAGGGAGGAGGAGGAGGGAGGAGGATAGAGGAGGAGGAGGGATGAGGAGGAAGAGGGAGGAGGAGGAATGTGAAGGGAGGAGGAGGGAGGAGGTAGAGAGAGGAGGAGGAGGGAGGAGGAGAATGGAGGAGGAGGGATGAGGAGGAGAGGGAGGAGGAGGGGGAGGAGGAGGGAGGAAGAAGGAGGAGGGAGGAAGACGGATGAGGGGGAGGAGGGAGGGGTAGGAGGGGGAGGAGGAGAAGGGAGGAGAAGGGAGGAGGAGGGAGCAGGAGGAAGGAGGAGGGAGGAGGAGGAAGAGGGAGGAGGAGGGAGGAGGAAGAGAGAGGAGGGAGGAGGAGGGAGGAAGAGATAGGCGGAGAGAGGAGGAGGAGGGAGGAGGAGGAGTAGGGATGAATAGGAGGGAGGAGAAGGGAGGAGGAGGAGGAGGGAGGAGGAGGAGGGAGGAGGAGGAGTGAGGAGGTAGAGGGAGGAGGAGGAGGGAGGAAAAGGGAGGAGGAGGGAGGAGAAGGAAGAAGGAGGAGGAAGAGGGAGGAGGAGGATGGAAGAAGGAGGTGGAAGAGGGAGGAGGAGGATGGAGGAGGGAGAGGGAGGAAGAGGGAGGAGGAGGAAGGAGGAGGAAGAGGGAGGAGGAGGATGGAGGAGGGAGAGGGAGGAGGGGAAGAGGAAGAGGGTAGGAGGAGGAGGAGGGGAGAGGAGGAGAAGAATGGAGAAGTGATTTGGCCACTGGAGCAATATTTTAATGGAGTGTGGCTTTCATCATCATCATCATGTGCCATACCGATATACGCGAGCGTTCATGTTTCGCCATCTTACACTATTATCAGAGTCATGGGTGGATCAGCTCTGTGTTCATGTCTCAACCATGTCATGTGACCAAGCCATTCAGGTATTTACCTCTCTGCCTTCCCTTTGCTCTAAGCACCTCAATCTTGCCAGTTGCCACCATGTTCTCTAGTTTATTTCTTCTGATAATGTGCCCAAAAAACTGTGACTGCCACGTCTAATTTCTCTAAACTGTTTGCAGTTTTCATTTGCCTCTTGTAGGACTCGTTCATTGGTTTTTCTGTCTGTCCATAGTATTCTTTGCATTCTCCTCAGAAACCACATTTCCACTGCCATTATATGTTTTCAGCTTGTCTGCTCATCGTCCATGCTTCATACCCATACAAAAGTACAGGTTCTATGTAGCAATTCAACATTCTTTTTCTCGTTGCACTAGACAACATTTTATTAGTCAGTATGTTTTAAATGTAGCAATAGGTTACCTTCGCCATTGTCATTCCTGTTCTAATCTCTTCAAGTCATCTCCCTTCAGATATTATGACTATTCCGAGATAGTTGTACCGATTCATTTGTTTAAGAATATTCCCATTTATCCTTATATTAAATTGTGGAGTTTTTCCTAGAATCGTCCATAATCGCTGTTTTCTTACAATTTAATTCCAGCTCTACTTGTTCACTGTTTACAACAGCCGTATCTTCTAAAATGTGCAGATCCTGTTCATTGTCTGCAATCAGTATTGTATTATCCACATATCTAATGTTATTGATGTTATGTCTCCCAGTGGAGCTGTAAGGACAAATAAACTGACGGAAAAAAAACTATTTTGGGTACGGAGGGAAATGTACCGGTAAAAGGAAGAGAGAAAAACCACATCATAAATGGAGTTGAGTTGTGATAGAAATTGCACACATGGCATCAACAGAGGCAGGCAATCTCGCTAGAGTAGTTCTGCATTAGACAAGTCACCGGATGATGATGATGATGATGATGATGATGATGATGATGATGATGATGATGATGATGATGATGATGATGATGATGATGATGATGATGATGATGATGATGATGATGTTGATGACACCTCGTACCAGAATAAACTTCACATCCAGGCAACTCACGCTCTGTACGTTCTCTGAGACAGGTCTGCACTTTTTGTGCTACGTGCTGTCCATTTTCCAAAATAGAAACATGTATCTGTGGTTGTGTATGCAACAAGTGATTAGAAATCCTAATGCAAGCACGACACATTTCATGTCACAACTTAAATTGCCAGAAACTCCCAGATGTTTAGCCAAGCAGCTAACGTTAAGATGTAGATTGGCAACGGACAACTTGTAATGGAGCATTCAAAATAGAAATATTGCTGACAGATTAATCCGCACGGCGACAACTATCAGACACTTGAAGAGAAATTGCGTAAAGTAGCAGTGTTCAGTCACGACAGGAATTCAACACTATATCTATTTCACATTATCTCTGTGTAAAGAATGTGTGGTAGCCCAATGACTAGCACGCTTATCTGCAGGGCTGATGGTCCTATGTTCAAATCCCTCGGGAGGCAGGTGTTATGTGCGTGTGAAGCTGGTCTCCCAGGTCAACCAAACCAAACATGGGTCACAACAATGTTCTGGAAAATAACGACGAACAGCACGATAGTGACGACATCACTGGTTGAGTGCCGACTGCTCTATAAAATATGTGGCAGCACCATATACTCCATACATCCCCAGGCGTAGGAGCAGATTCTTAATATGTTTTTATGTTTGTAAAGATTATTTGAACTGTAATGACACGTCAATGGAAGAAAAAGAGAAACGATATATTCAAGAAGAACTGATTACTGCCAAAAGATTGGTCTTAATAAGATTGGGCATGTAAAAGATCATGTCTGTCTGAAAAAAAAAGATAATTATACAGGGATGTGTCCCAGGGAAGCGGAGAAGATTAAGTCATTGCGTTGATTAATTCAAAATGTGATAGATAATTTGTATGCAACAACAGTGGCAGAATGGATGGTTAATGCTATAAAGCAATTTCGAAAGACCTTTATGGTGAAACATTGTTGCATAGGACAAACCACGTTACATGTGATAATTAAGGCCGTCCGTGAGCCTTGACTCACTCAAGTCGTTTCCTTGTTATTCATTTTGCTATCACAATGAGAGCACGCAATAATATGCTTGTTACACATCATGCAATATCCATAAATAGAAATGCCACGTGACGTCTTTGTGTAGGCCTCCCTCAATCTGACCCACACAAAAACAGCTGGATAAACGTGTAGAATGGGAATGGATGGGATAGTTAATCATGGGAGAGTAAAGAAGAGAGGAAATAATAAATAGTAAACACTACTATAAATATATAACAAATGACACCCTAGTTATATGAAATAGTGATGATCATGCACACTTTGCAATATTAATGTAATGTTAAGTAGCGAAGAAATAAAAACATGAAGCAGTAAAACAAACAAACAAACAAACAAACAAACAAACAACGAATCTAATAAGACGTATAGAGTCTGTATATCTATTGTTATATATATCTTGTTAAGAATCTATGAGACCTCGTGACTACTGCCAGAAAGACGAGGAACATTACAGATGCAATAATTATAACAACAGGCAGGCAGCATGTGACAGTAAAGACATCATTTCACCAAGAGTCCTCACCTACCGCTTTCCGCCTGAACCACACATATTAAGCCTCAACTAGCTTGACATAGGCTGTGACGTCCCTTCCATCACTGCTGCTCTTGGTTCCTGATTTACAAATGGAGTTTATCTAGAAAAATCACTACAGAACCACACCTTTCATGGTTGCCCTTTTCGCTCCTCTCCGCTGTGTCAATTAGCTGGTGCAGATAGTCGCGGGAGGCGGTTCAGCTAATGACAATATTCGTGGTAGAATGCCAGTGAGCTCTTTATAATCCTGATGGCAGCAGCGGGGTAATTCAAGTGTCTCTTGTCCAACAATCACTGTAAGTCACTACAATGCAAATGCTATTCGTCCTTTTTCTCTCCTTAACTGCAGAAATGAATAAAATGGCAAGTACGTAATCACATATACGCCGTTTTCCATCAAATGTCTAAAGTCGGGTGTCATGTGAGAAGAACCTAGATTTAGCACTAGTTTTGGGACGCAGAGGTGTTTCCAGGGCACCAGGGCCAGGTTCTATACAGGTCTAGACATACTAACACGTCCTAGTCGTGCGTCCTTGGCAACAGGTCCCTTCGGGGTCCTGGCTAACGAAGTAGGATCGCTGATTCTTCCGAAATCGGAGAGTATCTGCCTGCATGGCGAGGAACCACCAGTCTGCACACCAGTAAGGCAGACATGGGACAACGGATACTCCCGCAACCTCAGGTCCTGTATGACATAACACTGATGTTGGACAACAGGATGTCTTCATCCGACATACTGGAATTCACGCTGGAGTTCACAGCCAGCGAACGCAAGCAAGCACTAGTGTTAAGATAAACTTTCTAAACAGTGAAAACGCTGGCTTTTATTCTGGCAAGCCACGAATTCCCGTGAGAATTACGCCAACATTATGTGGTTTTCATTGCTCATTTCATTTCTAGTACGGTTAACTCATATTAACAGAGTGTCGTCTTTCTATTATTTACGCAATAGGAAATAACCATACATTAACTTTAGTCACACTGACAAAATACAAAACATCAACTCTTATAGACACTGTAAATACTTGACAATGACAATATGCAACTATGTATAAAAATAACCATGAAGATTAGTAATATAACAACAATGTGAGAAACGAAGGAAACGAAAACTAAAAGACAATAAATACGAAGAATAAAATAAAATAAAATGTTATATCTTTCGTTAAGTCAGCCAGTCCAAAGACTGGTGTTAAAGTCGTCTGGTCACTGAAATGAAAGAAAAGTCCCTATCGACCACCCCTATAGCTAGTGATATTGTCACATATATTTTGTATAATACAGGACACATTTCCTGGAACCTGAATCAGCCCATCTTCTGTCATTATCATCATTATCATCATCATGTGCCATGCCGATAAGCGTAGGCGGTCATATTTCGCCATCTTAAACGATCACCAGAGTCATGGATCAGCTCTGTGTTCTTGTCTCGACCATGCCACGTGGTCAAGCCTTCCAGGTATTTATTTCTCTGCCCTCCCCTTGTTAATTTCCCTCAATCTTGCCAGTTGTAACTATGTTCTCTAATTTATTTCCTCTCATAACGTGTCTAAATAAGCTTTTGACTGTTTACATCTAATTTCTCTTATCAGCTTACGATTTTCATCTGCTCCTTGTAGGACGTGCTCATTGGTTATTCTGCCAGTCCATGGTATTCTTCGCATTCTCCTCAGAAACCACATTTCCACCGCCATTAGATGTTTTTTAGTTTGTCTGTTCCTTGTTCACGCCTCACATCCACACAAAAGTACAAGAGCTATGTAACACTTCAACAATCTTGTACGCGTTGCAGTTAACACCGTTTTATTGGTCAGTATGTTTTCCATCTAGCAAACGGTTACCTTCGCAATGGCAATGCTTGTTCTATTCTCTTTAAGGTATCTCTACCAGATGTTATGTCTGTTCTGAAATTGGTGTACCGATTAACTTGATTAAGAATATCCTCATTCACTCGTATATTGCATGGTATTATGTCTTTCTTCCTAGTGACGTACAAAGGTAGATTGAGAGAGAGAGAGAGAGAGAGAGAGAGAGAGAGAGAGAGAGAGAGAGAGAGAGAGGAGAGAGAGGAGAGGAGAGAGAGAGAGAGAGAGAGAGAGAGAGAGATGTCGCAGAAAGCAAGCAAAACAACTGAACAATAAAGAAGTCTTAGAAAAACTAATAATGAAAATGAGTTGATGGAAGTAATACAACTGCGCCAAGTCAAATATTTTATTTTGAGAACATTAGAAGAAACCACACTTGTATAAATACCATACTGGAGGGAAAAGTGGAAGTCACACTATAAAGAGGTAGTCAACATTCCAAATGGGAAGATAACATCAAGAGATAACATAGACGAGGTGCAATCTGTCAGAGCATACAATCAGCGCTAGAGTCAGAGTGTCGGAGATCTATTCCAAAAAACTTTCATTGTGATGACCATTATTCAATATTTGTGTAATTTAGTTTATCATTCTGCACTTGTAGGTTGGTAAAAGACCCCGCGCATTGAGCCGTATTGAATATATGGTGCCACACTCATATTCCCATATGCCAGACAGCTCTCGCTGCTGAACTGGTCACTATAACACTTGCCACTTGTACTTCCCAGAGCTGTTTCTGAACCTGTTGTAGGCTGGGTCAACTTGGGGGTCCAGGTCAATTAAAAAACTCTCGCCTTTAATGAGGTTTGAAACACACGACCACGGACATAGAGGTAAGTGCCCCAGCCACTGTCCTTTCGGGTCTATGTATTTCTGGGTTAGTGCTATAACATATTAGTAATTTCACGTCCTACTTCCCAAGAACGTTTACACGTATCATTCTGGAATGTATTAATCACCTCGTTGGCTTCTCGAATTGCATATGTTGTTGCTGTATTTGTTGTTATTTCAACAGCAATCTACTTGCTATGCAGCCCATGTTAACCCGTGTTTCTAGGGTTTAATTAACATACCGCACATATTTCATTTCAAAACGCCGCCCTCCTTTCTTGGTTTTAATTACTCGCATTCAGAGTCTTGAATATATATACCCCAGGTTCCCCAGAATACCCCAGGTTCTTTCTGTGTTTTGATCATGTTATGTTTCCCTGTTGGACATTTCTAGCAATCATACCATGTTAGGGCCACACGTGGCTGAGGGGTCACGGTGTCCGCACTAGACTTAGATGCATCGATCTGTTCATGTTTCAAAGAACATGGCAGTTGGAGTAACCTTGGGAAATATTGTCTGTAACGAGAACCTACTCATGGGTAGATATAGCCGGTTACACTGTAGAGAACCTACTCACGGGTAGATATAGCCGGTTAAACTGGAGAGAACCTACTTATGGATAGATATAGCCGGTTAAACTGGAGAGAACCTACTTATGGATAGATATAGCCGGTTACACTGGAGAGAACCTACTCACGGGTAGATACAGCCAGTTACACTGGAGAGAACCTACTCACGGGTAGAAACAGCCAGTTACACTGGAGAGAACCTACTTATGGATAGATATAGCCGGTTACACTGGAGAGAACCTACTCACGGGTAGATATAGCCGGTTAAACTGGAGAGAACCTACTTATGGATAGATACAGCCAGTTACACTGGAGAGAACCTTCTCACGGGTAGATACAGCCAATTACACTGGAGAGAACCTACTCACGGGTAGATACAGCCAGTTACACTGGAGAGAACCTACTCACTGGTAGATACAGCCGGTTACACTGGAGAGAACCTACTCACAGGTAGATAAGGCCGGTTAAACTGGAGAGAACCTACTTATGGGTAGATACAGCCGGTTACACTGGAGAGAACCTACTCACGGGTAGATACAGCCGGTTACACTGGAGAGAACCTACTCACAGGTAGATATAGCCGGTTAAACTGGAGAGAACCTACTTATGGGTAGATACAGCCGGTTACACTGGAGAGAACCTACTCACGGGTAGATATAGCCGGTTAAACTGGAGAGAACCTACTTATGGATAGATATAGCCGGTTACACTGGAGGGAACCTACTCACGGGTAGATATAGCCGTTTACACTGGAGAGAACCTACTTATGGGTAGATATAGCCGGTTACACTGGAGAGAACCTACTTATGGATAGATACAGCCGGTTACACTGGAGGGAACCTACTTATGGGTAGATATAGCCGGTTACACTGGAGGGAACCTACTTATGGGTAGATATAGCCGGTTACACTGGAGAGAACCTACTTATGGGTAGATATAGCCGGTTACACTGGAGAGAACCTACTTATGGATAGATACAGCCGGTTACACTGGAGGGAACCTACTTATGGGTAGATATAGCCGGTTACACTGGAGGGAACCTACTTATGGGTAGATATAGCCGGTTACACTGGAGAGAACCTACTTATGGGTAGATATAGCCGGTTACACTGGAGAGAACCTACTCACGGGTAGATATAGCCGGTTACACTGGAGGGAACCTACTCACGGGTAGATATAGCCGGTTACACTGGAGAGAACCTACTTATGGGTAGATATACCCGGTTACACTGGAGGGAACCTGTCTCGAGGGGGCAAACCTGACACAAATGTCTGCCGGAACCGGACACACTGGCCTTTGGAGGTTCATAATGTGGTGTGATAAACTCTCCTTGAATAAAAAAGAAGAAGAAGAAGAAGAAGAAGAAGAAGAAGAAGAAGAAGAAGAAGAAGAAGAAGAAGAAGAAGAAGAAGAAGAAGAAGAAGTGAGACGATGAGGAAGAAGAGGAGGAAGAGAGGAATAGGAGGATAAGATTGGGAAGAAGCAGAAGTAAAAATGAAAGAAAGAAAGAAAGAAAGAAAGAAAGAAAGAAAGAAAGAAAGAAAGAAAGAAAGAAAGATGAAGAAGGAGGAAGAGACAGAGACGGAGGAGGAGGAGGCAGAAGAAAAGAAGTAATTAAAAGAAGAAGAAGAAGAAGAAGAAGAAGAAGAAGAAGAAGAAGAAGAAGAAGAAGAAGAAGAAGAAGAAGAAGAAGAAGAAGAAGAAGAAGAAGAAGAAGAAGAAGAAGAAGAAGAAGAAGAAGAAGAAGAAGAAGAAGAAGAAGAAGAAGAAGAAGAAGAAGAAGAAGAAGAAGAAGAAGAAGAAGACGCAGATGCAGACGTAGAAGACACGTGAGAAGAAGAAGAGGAAGATGAGGAAGTAAAGGTAGAAGACAAAGATTGTGTTTGATGATATATATATATATATATATATATATATATATATATATATATATATATATATATATATATATATATATATATATATATATATATATATATATATATATATTGACTATTGGTAGGTGTTCACGGTTATTTCACCATATGGTGTTGAATTGGGTATGGATACTAAAACTCTAGCTGTGTGTCCCTCACAGTCAAGATGTACTGTCTGATGTCCCCTTCATAGAAATGTGTGATGGGCGTTGTGGTGTGTCTCTTGTATGATTGCTATATCATTAGTTCTTCATAAATGCAATAGGCTAAATGGCATCGGTAACTTACGCAGTTTGTGAGCCGGCAGCTCAGAAAGCAATTGCAAAATACTGAGCGTAATCTTGCCAAGAAATCAACATACAGCTGAAAGATGCTGGTGTTGACAGCGATGTCCTGTAAAGGATATGCAAAAAAAAAAAAAAAACATGGACTTGCCTTTACAGGAAAATAACTGTTGCCTCGTCCCGCTGTGCATTGACTATATATGACGTCACCATTAAGCATGCTGTGTTGCAGGTTTGTCAAGCATTTGACTCGGTACATCTGACTTCGACAAGCAGATTTGTATTTGTTTGTAAGGGCGGGTGTGTGTCACACACACACACACACACACACACACACTGTGTGTGTGTGTGTGTGTATGAATGTGTGCGTATGTGTGTGTGTGTATATATGTGTGTACGTGTTGGTAGGATGGGGTGTGGGTTGATTTCCCTAACATTTGACCGTCCCCAGTCTAACTACAAAGCAGCAGGTTTTGTACTTACATTTGTATATACTTACTTTTGTTTTGTATTTAGTTTGATCGTGTCCTTGTCTACTTTCTCTGGCCTACTTTACCTGATCCCCAATCTGCAAGTTCTATGTTTAGTGGTTTGTCTAGTTTACTTTTGCTAGCCTTTAACTGTCCCCTGTCTACCTAGAAGGCGGCAGGTTTCGTTGTGTACTGTCTTATCTGTCAGTGGTGGTACGAAATTGGTGCGAGACATATCAAACCATGTTTGCTAACAGCAGCAGGATATGGTTTCATCAGGCAATTTAATTGGCATTTTTTCCCGTCATCAATAACATTGTCCAGATGTGATGTCAGTTTCTAGCATGCCAGGTCTCTATGGAGCGTGCTTATTTTCTCACGCGTATGTGGTTTGTGCATGCTTCTTTGTGTGCACGTTTTGTGCTTGGGTTTACTTCAATGCGTGTATGATGTTTTTGTTTATGTATGTGTTCTCAAGTAGTATGTATGCTTCTGAGTGTGAATAGCAATCTTTTTTTGTGTGTGCATGTGTGTATATTTTGAATGTTTCTAAGTTTTTGTTGTGTGTATGTTTTTAAAGAGTATATGTGGCGTCTGTTTGTGATTACGCAAAGTGCATTTATCAGTATATGTGTGTAGTTTTCTCATTTTCATATGTGTGTAGTGTGCTCGGTTTCGTATGTGTGCATAGTGTACACACACACTCACGTGTTCGCGTGTATGCTCCATGCCTTCCTGTGTACGTGTGTGTGCGTGCGTGCGTGCGTGCGTGCGTGTGTCTGTGTGTGTGTGTGTGTGTGCGCGCGCGCGTCCCAATATGGTAAAAGTGACTGATTCTCTGAACTTGCATTCTTTCCCTTGTTTGTGAAACAAGTACAGATGTCACCGTTGACAAAATCTGTGAAGGGTAATAGAGTCAGGTATGAGGGGGGAAAAAAGAATCTAAATTATTTAACGGAACAAATAACATTGTTTATGTTAACAACCTACATTATGCAAATTAATCGTGTACGCTGCGAAAATATGGTAGTCCTTAGTGCAAACCAGTTTCCACATTGATGTCAGGAAATTGTCCTAAACCATATAAAGATAATCAGAGCAGACAAAGTGACGTTTAGTGTGTTATTGCATGTAAAAAAGCATAAATTAAGAACATTTAAATGTAAAATAAGGATTGTTATAGAGCATTTGGTATAAGAAAAAGATGTACCCCTGATGTTGGGTCACAACCGCTGCTCCCCTGTTGTCACAGTTTCATTGAATTATCCCAACAGGATCTATAAAAGTATGAGACTGGCACCATGTGCACATTGCTTATTAAGGCGTGTAACAGGATTTGTGACGTACTTTACTTACTTCCCAATGTCGGTTGTAACTATGTTCCGGCCCATTAATTAGCTAGGCCCAGGTATGACAATTTGAGAGTGAGTTACGAATAGTTACTTTTGAATGGTTCATATCCTTTGCAGACTTTGCGATCAACACCTGGCAATGATTCTAGGCAATAATAAATTCAGTAGTGTGTCATTGAGACGTCAACGTTGAAGTCCAGCTGACCGGTTATGGGGCAGAACCCCATACCTGGCGTCAGCGCACTCTGAAGTTTAAGTGCAAGCGCATTGAGCCCTGTGGTCACTTAGGCCTCTAAACATATGTTACTATGGCGAAAATCGAACCCGAGCCGCATAGGTGAAAGTCAGAAATCCTCACACTAGGCCCATGTACGAGTATTTGAGAGTAAATCAGGAATATTTACGCTATGGCTGCCAATTTCCTGATATAATTTTAGCATTAGTAAGTTTGAGTAAAGCAGATTAGTCAAACGGATGATGGACTAGCAAAGAAACATGAAGAAAGAATATCAATATTCGGCAAAAGGTAAAAAGTAAACAAAGAAACGCTTTCATAACTTAAGGAGTAGTTTAGTATATGGTGCCAGTGTCATATGTGTAGACCAATCGACACTCGATGCGTGGTGTCGTCAATAACACGTCGGATGTCTGTCCTACAAAATAATTTGCTGGTACTCATCTTATGATGGGATCCCAGATCCATGATAAACATCCCACCTCGAAGGAATTTGGTCACATAACTACCCATACCGGCAGACACGTGCAGAAGTTCAGTTATCTTATAATAAAAGATATGTATTCAGTATTGTCTTTCTTCCTCAACTATTCCGCACCACCTTCTCATCGCTAGAAACATCCTCATCATGCATTTTGTTAGATGATTCACATATTACGCGCTAATGTCTTTGGACCATTCTGAAACCAAAAGGGGGTTAGAGTGCCTAGCATACTTCGACCACGGTGACTGTGTGTACTTATCTGCTTAAGAATGGAGTCCATTAATGGTCTCCTAAGTGGATGTTGTGTAAGCAATCTGATTCATTTCTAATTTTAACACTGGAGTCAGAATCCGCCAGGCATTTCTGACAGCACAGTCTGACCACCAGGCTTAATCAGACACTTTCAATCCTTTCTCCACAAGACTGACCACAGCACACTGAGATTGAGCATTCTCCTGCTTTGCTCGCCCACGAGAGCTGGGCGGAAGATTCCAGATGTAACTATCCCGAGTCTCAGACACCCACTTTCCAGCCATTATATGGAATTCAATTTCAGCATTATATTTTATTTCTGGTTTTGGAATAATAGGTTTTATATTTCACTTTCAATTTGCAAGAGAAAACCATGCGTACAACAATAGTTAGTTAGTTAGTTAGTCGCAGTTCCAACTTCACAGCAACGAGTCGTCCCCATTATGCTCCGTTCCTGTGCCTGTGAATATCACACAAAACGCTCCCCACTGCCCAATGTGAAAAGTGGGAAAGACAGGAGTCTCGACAAACAACAGCCCGCACAGATACACTGTGCATAATGCCGCCGCCAGAATGTCAACACACCAGTCTCCCACGAAACACCCAATTCATCTCTGATGGAATCGGCAGTCATTTTCCTATCTGGATGTTTCCTAGATGTTCACCTACACAGTCCACGAACATACAGTTCATCACCGACGGCAGTGGCAGTCAACCAGAAGCCCAGCAGCCACGCATTTCTGCATAAGGCAAAAACTGGTCAACTCTGGGACATAGCCACCTGCCATCGCTCCGAACATGCAGTCAACGTTCCAAAAATAAAAACTTGGGCAGATTCAAAAGCACTTCACACGAAACTCACAGCTCACAGTGTCGCGCCACGCACTCACTCAGTAGCAGGGCGACGGAACCATCAAGCCTCCTTAGTCGCCTCTTACGACATGCGAGGTAGGCTACAGTGTTGCTATTCTTTGCTTCCCTTATGGTACAACAATAATACAACAATAATAGACAAGTAAAGGTCATCTAACCTTTATACATAGGTATATGTACAATACGATATTGTTATGGAGAGATGTGCAGTTGAATACACATAGACATATGTAAAATACGGTAGGGCAGTTAATAGATCTGTAGCCGCAAATACATAGGCATGAACTATCGCGAATCTTATCAGAGTATGATAAAGCGAACAAACTAACAAAATGAAGAAAAAAAATAATGTTTCGTAATAGAAATAGTTAAAATGCAATGTTCAGAACAATGACGTCATATTAACACACCGGTTTAGAAATAGCTAAAATGGAATATTCAGAACACTAACGTTGTTTTAACACACCATTTCAGAAATATGCTACCATGAACATTGTAACACTTAAAAATTATTTCCGAAAACCAATTCATCAGAATGTGATAAACATATTGAGCCACGCAGTTTATGTGTTGTTGGGGATGAGTGTCTGAAGGCAACACAGCTTTGAGTAGCTGATCTGTTCTCCTTTTTACCTGACAATTAGACTATTTTCGAAACGTTCACGCCAACATGTGAGATTATGAACAGGACATTGTAGAATGAGAGCACACCAACGAAGAGTCTAGTTGTCTCTGTCACTTGCAAAAGTGGAGCACCAAAGCTCACCCCTATAGCATGAATGCAAGACTGCCTTACTTTGCCAGACGGAACAGGGTGTCTGGCTACAAGCGCCACACTTTGGGACAAACTATGTGGCATCTGTGGTAACCTGAATCGAACTGTTTTGTTATTAATTAATGACGGAGTAGACGTTTAGCAAATCCCAACAGCTGAAGAAGAAGGATAAGAAGAAGAAGAAGAAGAAGAAGAAGAAGAAGAAGAAGAAGAAGAAGAAGAAGAAGAAGAAGAAGAAGAAGAAGAAGAAGAAGAAGAAGAAGAAGAAGAAGAAGAAGAAGAAGAAGAAGAAGAAGAAGAAGAAGAAATGTGAAATCTTCATCAAGTGCCATGCCATCTGGCGTAGATGTTCATGTCATTTCACTTATCACTGCTTTTAGTGTTCTTAATCAAGTCTGGGCGCAATAAATGGATGACGGAAGACTTCTTAAAACTCATGGAAGTAAGAAGAAATAACAAAAAGATCAAGGAAAAATATGAAGAGATTCATAGGAAAATTAGGAAGCAATGCAAAGAGGCAAAGGAAACATGTCTTGAGGAAAATTGCAAGGAAATTGAACACCAACACAACACCCGGAATACCAAATTAATGCACAAAAGAATTAATGACATCACTAACAAAAGAACACACACATCAACGGGTTGCCTAAAAACCAAAGAATAGAATATGAACATGGAATAGACCAAGTCACCAGACTGCTGAACGCAATATACGATACTGGAGATATACCGCTGAATTATGTAATTCTATATTTATTGCAATCCCGGAGAAAGCAGGAGCCATGGAATGAGATCAACATAGAACAATTAGTATTAATGTGCCACATCACGAAGATTCTGCTGAGAATTATCATGCAAAGAGTTAAGAAGAAAATACAACCCGAAATAGGAGAAGAACAATGTGGGTTTGTAGAAGGCAAGGGTACAGTAAATGCTGTGTATATACTGAGAACAGTAATTAAGCGTTCTATAGAAGTAAACAAAGATCCATATATTTGCTTTATTGACTACACAAAGGCTTTCGATAAAGTGAGACATGTCGACATGATAAGGATGCTTGAAGATCTACAAATTGATGGAAAAGACCTAAGACTTGTAAAAAACATATATTGGAAACAACAAGCTGCCATCAAAATTGATAACGATGTAGATCAATTTTAGCCTATTAAAAGAGGTGTGACACAGGGATGTGGAATGTCTCCAGATCTTTTTTCCCTGTACAGTGAACATATATTCAGAAATATAGAAGATATGTAAGGAATCAACATTGGGGGAAAATACATCAATAACATTATATATGCAGATGATACAGTCTTGATTGCAGACAATGAACAGGACCTGCAAAATTTAGTAGATGCGGTTGTTGCACACAGTGAACAACTAGGGTTAGAACTGAATATTAAGAAGACGCAGATTATGGTCGTCACTGGGAAGAAGGAAATACCACTATGTGATATACGAGTAGATGGGCATATTCTTAAACAAGTGAATCGATACTGTTATCTCGGCACAGTCATAACATCTGGTGGGAGATGTCTTGAAGAGATTAGAACAAGAATTGCCATTCTGAAGGTAGCCTTTTGCAAGATGAAAAACATACTGACCAATAAAAAGATATCAATTGAAATGTGGAAAAGAGTGTTGAGGTGCTACATAGAACCTGTGCTTTTGTATGGATGTGAAGCGTGGACAATAAGCAGTCAAGCTGAAAAACAACTGATGGATGTGGAAATGTGGTTTCTGAGGAAAATGCAAAGAACACCATGGACAGACAGAAAAACCAATGAACAAGTTCTTCAAGAAACAAATGAAGATCGTAAACTGATTAGAGTCATTAGACGTAGACAGTCAACATTTTTTGAGCATGTCATGAGAAGAAATTACTTGGAGAACTTGGTGACAACTGGCAAGATCAAAGGGAAGAGACCAAGGGGGAGACCCAGAAGTAAATATCTGGATGGCTTGGCCACATGGCATGGTCGAGACAGGAAACGGAGCTGATCCACGACTCTGGTGATCGAGTGAGATGGCAGAATATGACCGCCCACGCTTACCGGATTGGCACATGATGGATGGATGGATCAACTCTGCTGCTGATATTCCTCCGTGCCACTGTTTCAATCCATCCAACATAATTTCTCTTAGTCTGCCTCAGCCTCTCTTCCCCTCGATCTTTCCAGTCCTCACTATGTTTTCCAATGCCTCTCTTCTCATAACAAGACCAAAGACAGTTGTTTGTCTCTTTCGTTTGTTATATATATGATGATAAATGAAAAATAATGTAAATAGTTCGAAGATTAAATACTGTCACAGTCTCTTTGAGCAATTAATCTTGGTGGCAAGACTGTGATAGTTTGAAAAATAATTGCAGTTACTATTAGAATGATAACTATAAATGAAAAAAAAAAAAACGCGTTTAGTCTAAATAGCAGAAACACGGAAGTAATTTTAACTTCAGATTTAAAAAAAATGCCTCCCCAAACTAGACACCGAAGCGAATGAAACCAGTCTGGAACTATTCTGGTACAAATCATTTTTATTTCAGTAGGCGTGTACTTTTAATATTATCAGATGGAGAATGTATTAGAGAAATTACATCCATAATCTTTTTTTTTTTTTGGTTCGCATATCCTTTACAGGGCATAGCTGTCAACACCAGCATCTTTCAGCTGATTGTTGATTTCTTGGCAAGATTACGCTCAGTAGTTTGCCATTGCTTTATGAGCGACCGGCTCACATACCCCGTAAGTTACTGACGCTGAGAGAACCGCTACTGATTCTCGCAAACGTCACGTTACTCACGAGAGTATACGGGATTACGGAGAAAGTCGTGTAACATCTAGACCAGGGAGACCGGCACATACAGAATAGTCCAAGTAATATCAGGGGAGGTGCGTAAACCTGGCGGTTAGACGCTTGCAAGCCCGCCCGGTGGCCATGGGTTAGATCCGCACAGAGGCAGATTCGATTTTGTAAACATTGAACTGCCATCACAGGTTGACCTGGCCTTAAGTCTGTACCAGGAAATATCTTGGGGTATCGCGTCCGATTGCCGACTGGAGTATAAGAATATTATTCTCGCACCATATGCCAAATGCGCCTTAAGGGGTCTGTTACCTACTTTGCTACAAGCAATAGCAGCATTTCACAACACGAAGAATCTGCTACGCAACCTATCGTTGTCAACAAAGGTCCAAAGGAATTCTCAAGAGCTGTATCGACCGGATCGTGATGCACGAAAGTGAACTATAGTCAGTTTATAGACTTGTGAATAATTATGGGGAAGCTGCGGAAATATGGTATTATAGAAAATGATTTCTTAAGAGCTGCATCCAACGGATCATGATGCACGGAAGTGAAATGTGGTCAATTTATAGACCTGTGAATAATTATGTGGGAAGCTGCGGAGATATGGTACTATAGAAAATGACTTCTTAAGAGCTGCATCCAACGGATCATGATGCACGGAAGTGAAATGTGGTCAATTTATAGACCTTGAATAATGATGTGGAAGCTGCGGAGATATGGTATTATAGAAGCGCGATGCGAACACCACAGACGGATACATAGCATTCTGAAGATATCTTGAATGAAAGAGAACTGGTTCCCCGCATCAGAATTTAGAGCACACTCTCTGGGCATATCATAAGACGGCTAATGCTGGAGTACATCGTGACAACGGGATTGTTGGAGAGTATCGGAGACATAGGGAGACCAAGAGGTAAGCTTCTGTATAATTTAAATACATGACATGAAGAAACATCGGCGTTAGAAATTATGGGCAGTACACGGTACAGGCCGGTCTCTCTGGCCGGAGGGTTACACCACTGTATCCGTAATCCCGTTTATCACGCAGAGTCTCGTAGCGGGCGAGAACTGGGAGCGGTTCGTCCCCCGCTGGTGACTTGCGGGATAACTGAGCCGGCCGCTCAGAAAGCAATGGCAAACTACTGAGCGTAATCTTGCCAAGAAATCAACAGACAGCTGAAAGATGCTGCTGTTGACAGCGATGTCCTGTAAAAGGATATGCGAATGTAAAAAAAAAAAAAAAACACGGTACAGACGGCTGTGGACGTGGTCACCAACGCCATACGTCACTATCTATTAACAGAAGAAACCATATAGGTCTGACAAGGGAATCATAACGCAACCGCCTGCAATTGGCGTTTAAGAAAAACAAATCAATGTTCCGCTTGGCTTGAACTCTTAGCTTAATTTGCATTATCCTTTGTGCGTCCAAATATTCACGCCGTAAACATCACTGTGAAATTTACAGAAATACAATTAATTACATCCTGCGAGGGCAGACTTTATATTCGCTGTAGTGATAAAAACACCGCAGCGGAGCAAACACGGCAGAGGGCTTCTGATCGCCAGAAAGGTCCCCATTCCCCGAATGTTTCGGCCCGTTCATCCTCTTAACATTCGGGAGAGGGAGGGCGGGGGGGGGGGGGGGGGGGTTCCCATCCAAGTCTTGACTGCGGGCGTCTTTCCCCTGCCGTGCGAGACGTTCGGTCGATTTCGTTTTTCCTTGTTGTTGTGCTTGTCCCTTAGTTGTTAACATGTCCACCCTCAAACCTCCCCTACCTTAGTGAGGAGAGTCTGTGCAGTCTGTGCTTGCCTCTTTGCACATGTGGTCGTGAGGAACCAGCTTCTTCCCCAGCCACGGCCTCTATTGCCTTCATCAGTTTCCGTTGCCATGTTCCTTCTTCGTGACACGTTCACGGCACCACACTCTACGGAAGCCGGTTCTTCCTTTTGGTTTCTCGACCCACCTCTTGATGTTTGCAACTGAGTGCGACTTACGGACGACTACCGCCCTGGTATAAAGGTTGGCATTCGGCCGACGTGCATTATTTGACGACTGCACAGTTCCTCCGTAATTACTTAGATTCATTACCCTCGCTCGGAGGGGAAGCTATGGAGTCGACAGTAGTTTAAAATGTGCAAAACGATTATCATTTTAGGTGGGCAACCTAAGATGTCACGGTATAAATCTTTATATGTGACTTATATCAAACTTCGCGTGACCTTGCAAACACAGACCGCATTTGACCTAGTTATTCAGATCTCGCGCGTTTTTGGTACTTACCTACTTTCGGTTTTGGATTACTAATAGGTAAATTGTTTACGAAATAATGTGTATTCCTATCCATGTACCTACTGTATGTGTTTGTACTGGGTTGACCGACGTGGGGTGGGGGAGCAGGGGAATGGGCCTTTATTCCAACTATGAGCATTTGCCCACAGTGGTCCACCAGACTAACAGCTACTGTGAGGAGGTGTGAAGTTTGATGATCATCTCGGCCCCTGGCCAGACCAAGTGAAATACTGAGAGGGCAATGCAGCACTTTATTCTTAACCAAAAGACCGAAACGGTTAAGCAAATTGGCCTTATCCTTGTTAAAACCTCGTGAAATAAACTGAGATGCCAACACGGTTTAAAATATTATCAAGGGAGAAGAAACCCATAAGGAAATAAGCTAATTAACATAGAAAAATGTCTTATTCCTAGAAGGTTTTAACATAAATTATTAATGTAATTTAAAATAAATAAATAAATAAATATTAACTTGAGTTATCATACTTAGTGACTTTTGTAAATAATTGATAAATTATATATATATATATATATATATATATATATATATATATATATATATATATATATATATATATATATACATATATATATATATATATATATATATATATATATATATATATATATATATATATATATATATATTCTATAATACCATATCTCCGCAGCTTCCACATAAATTATTCAAGGTCTATAAATTAACCACATTTCACTTCCGTGCACCATGATCCGTTGGATGCAGCTTTTAAGAATTATATGATATTAATATATTAATGCGAATTACCTCCATTATCCAGTCTTTTAAAAATTAGATCAAGGGATATACTTCATGAATAAATAATCGAGTGTGTGTGTGTGTGTGTGTGTGTGTGTGTGTGTGCGCGCGCGCGCACTGTTACCACCCTTTTGTAGACTTTCATTTATTTTCTTCTTTACATTTAAAGTTTACTGTTATTATTGGTTGTAGTGGACGGGGCTTAAACACTAGTATCATAAAATTGATGGTGCGTTAGGGTTATAGTGCTCTTCCTCCTCGGTTTCTTCTCTTTTTTTTCGTCTTGTTTTCTTTATCTGTATTCGGCCAGGCGTAAACACTAACAGCATTCCATTGGTAATGTGTAAGGGTTAGGCTTCAAGCGCATTTCCGCGGGGTGGTATAGGGGGTGACCGGACGTGGGAATTCAGGCGAGGGTGATCGGCGCATGGGGTGGGGCAAGGGGATTTGAACCCGCAACCCGCCACGAGTGTCATAGGACAACTGTAATAAGTAAAAATGTAAATATGGTGGGTATATGGTCTTAGAGAGTCGTAGTGGCATAGCCACTATCATTATACGGGTTACGTATGAAAGCATTAAAAAGTAAAGAAAACCGGTATTATTATTTGTACTGGATATGCCATAGTGAAATTCGTTGGTAAGGGATGCTTAGCGGTTATTAGTGGTCTGTAGAGGGTTGTAATGGTTTAATAACTATCATCATTTGAGTTATAAATGAAAACTTTAAAAAAGTAAATACAGCCCGTGGTATTGGTTTTATTGGGTATGGTTAAGTGAAATTCGTTTGTGTAAGTGCATTCTAAGTATTGTTAAGGGGTGGATAGATACATTCTTCGACATCAAGATTAGAACAACTGAGGTTGTTTCAAGTCACATAGTAAACTCTAAAATGTGAACTCATAGTCGGCTGATCTGATGGTGAATTACCGGGTGACTCAGCGCTTATCGATGAAGGCGGCGAACGTGCTTGAACGTGTTCAAACATGTTTTGGGAAAATCCAGGGGTGACTCATCGTGTCCTGACCGAGGTATCCATGTCCAGACATTTTTGGGGAAGCGCTGTAATCAATCTGAAAACAACTCATGGTAAGGCCACGGTGTAATGATACAAACCGCTGATTAGGCATGCTCAATAAGAATATCTACATGCGTTACAGTTTACAGGTAACCAAACTGAACTAAAAACAAAATGTTTTCGCACATCACATGACACATCAATATGTACATACTCCATCCCATAATATTCAATTCCAGAAACACTACAAAACTGAGACGGCCAAACAAAGTCAGCGAGTCAAGCCCCGGACACTCTTCCGCTCTAAATATTAGTGTAATATCGCAGTGACGGAATCGACTTCTGAGGTGTACCATTCGTTACCACTTTTACATTAGAATTGTATAAGGGGTGTTCATTTGAAATCCGTTTGTGCCGCACTGCACGTAAGTGCATACGTTGAACATGATCATGTTATAGTCATGTGATAAGTACTGACCAATGAATAAAAGAGCACGTGCTTATTGTCCCATGATGCATAGGTTCTGTTTCCGACAGTTGAGAAAATGGCCGAGTTGATCCAAAATCCGTTTAAAGAAGCTCAGAGAGCGATGATTCTGTCTCTTTCATTTGAAGGATGTCGAGCAGTGGACATTCATCGAGGAATGCAGGCACCCTACGGTAACAAATGTGTATTGGAGACATCAGTGACAGACTGGGCACGAATGTTTCAGAAAGGACGTCAGTTCAGACAGATCTTCAACGGCCGGATCAAGCGCATATTGTTGCAAAAATAAAAAAAAATAAAAAAAAAAAAGCACCGCCAAAATTGATGCAGCAGTACAGATGAACATTTGTCGAAGCATAAGATGGGTAGTGAAAGAATGTTATGTGTCAATTGGGACAATTCAAAAGGTTGTTCGTAAGAAATTGCAAAATCGGAAGGTGTGTTCACAGTGGGTACCGCGGATGTTGACAGACCACCAAAATGAGGAACGCATAGGATTGTGTTTGAACCACTTGCTGAGTGGAGGGCGATGCATTTCTATTCCGCATAGTGACAGGCGATGAATCATGGTGTCAACACTTTGAGCCGAGCGTCAAAGAAGAGGGCATGCAATGGAAGCATACTGGATCACCAACAATCAAAAAAATTCGAGTTACAGGTTTCCGCTGGTAAGGTTATACTGCGCGAATTTTCTGACCATGAAGAGCTATTGTTGGCCGACTTTAAAGAACCTGGTGTCAACATCAAATCTACCCATTACTTGAAAACACTAGACGAGCTGCAAAAAGCCATCAAGAATAAACGACCCGGCGTGCTTTCTCGCGGCGTGATTTTGTTGCACGATAATGCTCGTCAGCATATCGCAAAGACTGTGCAGGAAGTATTAGCAAGGAAGAAGTGGGAAATTCTGCAACATCCTGTCTATAGTCCTGATTTGTCACCATATGATTTTCATTTGCCCGGACCTCTGAAAAAGCTCCCAGGGGCTACGATTTCACACAGTTGCAGACGTGATTAACGCGGTATAATCTTGTTTCAGTGAGCAGTCATAATCTTTTTTTTTTCTTGCAGACGGCATTCGCCGCCTACCTAAGCAATAGGATGCTTACCTGAATGCCTACGGCGACTTGTTCTGACCAACTCATGGTGCATAGCTCATTCAAAATGAATGCTGTGTTTAATTATACCACACCTGTTAATGTTTCTTTCATGCTTTTGTAATAAAGCTATTGGAACGGGTTTCAAATGAACGTCTCTGAAATGTTATATCATTTCTAGAACCATTACAAATCTTTGACGACCAAACAAAGTAAGCGAAGCACGCCCCGGGCATGTCTTCTGCTCTAAAAATTAGCGTAATGTCGCAGTGATGAATCGACCTTTTACATGTATCATTCGTTACCACTCATACATTAGCAATATATTATAGGTCATTCTGAGAACAACTACAAAATTGTGACGACCAAACGCAGTCAGCGTGGCAAGCCACTGGCACATCGTTTGCTCTAAAAGTTAGTGTAATATCACAGTGACCGAATCGGCTTCTGAGTGTTAGTATTCGTTACCATTCATACATTAGCAATGCATTATAGGGCATTCCAAAAACCATTACAAATCTGTAACTACCAAATCAAGTCAGCGAGGCAAGCCCCAGGCATGTCTTCTGCTCTAAACATTTTCTTTTGGTGGTATGTAACGGGCACATCAGATTTTTTTTTTTTTGCTCCTTCCTTAGACAATCTATCAGCGCTGGCGTTTCCGGGTACTCCACAGTGGGATGATATCCACTGTATGTTGACATTATGCTGACTGCTAACTAAAGAAAGTAGTGTCGTTAGTACTTGCAATTTTCCAAACATTGAATCGAGCACCGATTGTGCAGCTATCAATAGCACCACAGGCTGTGCACCATGACTGGTATTTACTAATTTCCTGTAAATATTAAAAGTAATAGTATATACGAGGTAATATTTAAAATAGTATTTTTGCTGTGTAAAGTAAATAAATTGCCGCATTGGATAGTTGATCGACTATCAACAGCTTCGATGCATATTTGAGAATTCGATCACTAGAAGACCTTGGGTTTTGCCACTATATATCTAATAAAAAGTGGCCGACTGTGTATTATAATTGCGGTTATTACTGTCTGTAGTGGATTTACTTAAACACTATCATCATACCATGACCGATGTGTTAGAGATACAAGCCTCGTCATCGCGCTGTGTGATGGTATTCAAACGGCCACATGTTCACATGCGTAAAGGGTACATCTGGGTCACATACATAGGGTACATCTGGTCAAAGATGGCGGTGCTTACGGAAACATGTGTAAGGGATACACTTGAGACACGTGATTACTAACTAAAGCCGTTTCTTCACCAACTCTTTTGTCCATTGTGGAATCGTTCCACACTGGCATGAAGGGATAATCAAGTTTGATGGTGCAACTTCTGAAGAGTTTGAAATCAAGAGTGGAGTTAAGCAAGGTTGTGTACTAGCTCCCACCCTCTTTGGAATATACTTTTCACTTCTACTGAAATATGCCTTTCGTGATTAGGATGGTGGTATGTACATTCACTCACGCTCAGATGGCGGCCTCTACAATGCTAAGAGATTGAAGGCCAAGACCAAAATTAGGAGAGTACTGATCAGAGAGTTGCTTTTTGCAGATGATGCTGCAGTTACGACCCACTCTGAGGAAGAATTGCAATGTCTACTATCTGCATTCTCCAATGCTTGTTCTGAATTTGGTTTAACAATTAACAAAACGAAGACACAGATTATGTCACAAGGTGCACGTGGCGTACCATCAATCTTTATTGATGACGCCGAACTAGAGATGGTGGACAATTTTACATATCTAGGATCAGTGGTAAATAGCAAATTATCCCTAGATCAGGAAATCAACAAATGGATTGGTAAGGCAGCAACAACAATGAACAGGTTAAGGAAAAGAGTCTGGGAGAACAGGAAGCTTACTGCCAAAACAAAAGTCCTTGTCTATCAAGCCTGTGTCCTTAGTACTCTTCTTTATGGCAGTGGAACCTGAACAACTTACTCACATCAAGAGAAATGTTTAAACAGCTTTCATATGCGGTGTATGTGAAGAATTCATGGTATTAAGTGGCAAGACAAAATCACAAATACTGAAGTATTGGAAAGATCAGGTTGTGTGACGGTTTATTCTATGCTCAGCCTTAGTAGACTTAGATGGATAGGACATCTTAGGAGGATGGATGATGGTAGAATACCAAAGGACATCTTTTTTTGGTGAATTGCAGATAGGTAAGAGATCTCAGGGTCGGCCTCTACTACGAAACAAAGATGTGTGTAAGCGGGACATGATTGATACAGGCATTGATAATGCACATTGGGAGCAAGTCGCCGCTGAACGTGTTGCATGGAGGGCAAACATCAGAAATGGAATAAAGACTAAGGAGAAAATTATTGCAGATAAGTCACACACCGAGCGTGTGAGACGTAAGATGGTGCATTATGGTGGAAATGACCACGTGCTCACATGCACCCACTGTGAACGGACATTTACAGCGCAAATTGGCCTTATCAGTCACATTCGCTACCGCCATAGGTAAAAGTTAAGATGCTTTTTTAAAGCATAAAATATCGTCTGTCAAGACGGCAAGGTGCCAATGTATGTATAATGCATTGCTAATGTATGAGTTTTAAAGAATGGTACACCACAGAGGTCGATTTATCACTGCGATATTACACTAATTTTTAAAGGAGAAGACATACCCGGGGCTTGCCTTGCTGACTTCGTTTGGTCGTCACAGTTTTGTAGTGGTTCTGGAATTGAATATTGTGGGATTATAGTATGTAGATATTGCTGTGTCATGTTATGTGTGAATAAATATTTTAGGCCGTTCAGTTCGGTTACCTTTATACAGTAAAGCATCTGGATATTCTCATTAAACATGCATAGTCAGCGGTTTGTATTGTTATATCGTGGCATTATTATGAGTTGTTTTCAGAGTGGTTAGAGCGCTTCCTCAAATATATGTCTGGACATAGATACCTCGGTCAGGACACGAAGAGTCACCCCTGGATCTCCCAAGACATGTCTGAACACGTTCAAGCACGTTCACCGCCGGCATCGCCAAGCGCTAAGTCACCCAGGAGATCACCCTCAGATCAGACGATTATGAGTTCACACTTCAGTCTATTGAGACTTCTATGAGACTTAACCTCAGTTGATCTAAAATTGATGTCGGAATATTTATCTTTCCACCCCGCCACTCGCCTACCTCTTAACAATACTCAGAAGCACTTATCAAGCCATTCCACCACTCACCCACCATTAACAACAAATTTCACTAAACCATACCCATTACAACCAATACCACCGGCCATCTTTACTTTTTAA
Organism: Cepaea hortensis; assembly: GCA_963921405.1. NCBI lineage: Eukaryota > Metazoa > Mollusca > Gastropoda > Stylommatophora > Helicidae > Cepaea > Cepaea hortensis. The sequence continues at coordinate 82,347,511 of OY992880.1, read as the reverse complement.
ATGTTTTCATTTGTAATTCGTATTATTATAGTTTATAAATCACTACGACCCTCTACATGCCACTAATACCTGCTACCCACCCCTTATCAAATAATGCCATTAAGCCATACCCACTACAAACAATACTGTCAGCCATCTGTACTTTTTAAGATATTAATTTGTAACCCGTATGATGATATTGATTAAACCACTACGACCCTCTACAGTCCACTAATAACCGCTACCCAACCCATTACCAACGAAGTTCACTAATCCGTACCCACTACAAACAATAAAACCGCACATCTCTACTTTTAAAAGTTTTCATTTGTAACCCGTATGATGATAGTGAATAAGCCACTATGGCTCTCTACAGACCATATACCCACATATTAACATTGTTACGTATAAAAGTTTTTCCGTGACACTCGTTGCGGCTCGCGGGTTCGAAATCCTTCATCCCACCCGATGTGCCGAAACCCGCGCCCACCCCTGCGCCACTACCCCCAAGTTTGCCAGCCCCTTAGACCACCCCGAGGAAATGCACTGTAACCCTAACCAATATATATATATATATATATATATATATATATATATATATATATATTGCATTTCATTTGTTATATACATAACCAATGGAATGCTGCTAGTGTTTATGACCGACCCAATACAGATAAAGAATAGAAGGCGAGATAAATAGGAGGAAGAAACCGAGGAGGAAGAGCACTATAACCCTAACACGCAATCAATTGTATGATGATAGTGTTTAAGCCCCTCCCACTACAACCAATAATAACAGTAATCTTTAAATTAGAAAAAAAATATATAAATAAAATTCTTAACAAACATGGAAGGTAACTGCACAAAACACACTTTATTATTTACATCCCTTAATCTCATTTTTTTTAAAGTCTGGACAAGAGAGATAATTCGCATTAATATTATTCTCTTATAATTTATCAATTATTTACAAAAGTCACTAAGTATGATAATTCAATTGAATATTTTTTTTAAAAAATTACATTGCTAATTTATGTTAAAACCTTCTTGGAATAAGACATTTTTCTATGTTAATTAGTATATTACCTTATGGTATTCTTCTTCCTTGATAATATTTTAAACCATGATGGCATCTTGGTATTATTTCATGAGGTTCTAACAAGGATAATGCCAGTTTGGTTAACCGTGTTGGTCTTTGGCTAAGATCAAAGCGTTGTATTGACCTCTCAGTACTGCACTTGGTCTCGCCAGGTGCCGAGATGATCATCAAACTTCACACCTCACAGTAGCTGTGGGTCTGGTGGACCACTGTGGGAAAATGCTCATTGTCGGAATAAGGGCCCCATTCCCCTGCACAACTCCACCCCTACGTCGGTCTACCACGTACACATGCACACACAGAGTAGACATGGACCGGAATAAACATTGTTTCGTAAATAATTTGCCTTGTATTCCTTTCACCTGTTCAGCAAAAAAAATAGACCACTTTCAACTTGCTTGAGTAGTCTTGTTATAAACAATGTCCCGAATTATTGCTGTTTTCTTTACACATTTTCCACTCTGTGGCTGAATCTGCTTGTAACCCACATCTGCAGATTTACTGTCTCTAGCCAGCTGGAGATTGGCCAATGCAGATATACTTTTTGTTGGTGTCTTTATCCATCTTTCCATCCTTCACTGTGGCTTGTTTGCACGTCTTTGGGATTTTAGGTGTTAGTCTTGAAAAAGACATGCCGCTGTCTTTTTTGATTGTTATGCACTTTAGTCCTTAGAAGGACCCCACTAATTTCCTTAACTGTTCGTGCTTTTCTTCCTTTGTGTTGATTTTCCTGGTCGTTTGTTCTCTTAATTTTTTCATGCATTTCAATAATTGCAACGCTGCTCCATACTTTCATGTGGTGTTCAGATTCAGGTTTTCTGATGTCGTTTGATGTGCCTTTGGTTTTGCTGTGCTTTCGAGGCTGATTGCTGGCTAGTGCTTGCGATTTATCGGCTTTAGCATCTTCATCTGAACTGCTCTCGTTCTTCTTTAATATAAGATAATTTTTATTTAATTTCTCAGTGTTCTGATTGATTTGTGCCATTCAGGACACTTCTTGCTGAATGCTGTGAGGAATTTCTTTTCATCTCTTCAAGCAATCCTTTGAACTTTTTATCGTTACTGCTAGTGCCTGATTGGTGCGTTTCATTATTTAGCCCTCTTGTCTAACACCAAGTTGCCGGGCACACCAATTCCCACCACTACAACTATCAATGGAATGTTGGTGTTTGTCAGCAATAGCACCACCTTGTTGACTTTGATGTGAGAACTTTTCTACTGCAGTCTTTCCTTTAATTGATTGTTGGTGAAGTGAGGTGTGGTACGTATTCTTTCAGTTTGGTGGATAGTGGCTTCGATAATGATGCTATATTGCAGTTGTTACTCACTTTTCTGTCTGTCAATGTATGTTAATATTCTAGATGCTTGCTCGATACAGTTGGTTATAGCATACTCCGTCGTTCGTTGTCTGCGCGCAGCCACACTTCTCCTGCCTAGGCCAACGTCCAGTTAGAATGGGAATATATCGGTCCCCCCCCCCCCCCTTTTTTTTTAAACTTAAAAAAAAAAAACATAGTATTTTGCTTTTAAAACATCAATAGCGATTTTCTTGACTCAAGAGGTTGTTTTCCCTTCCGGGGTCATCTTGACAGAGCGATGTAATTTGGTGCTGATAGCAGTGCTGGCTCATCCTCGTTGGTTGTAGGCGCATTATTTGTTGTTTTTACCTCTGCTGTTACTGATGCGACTACTTTCTGCTGTTGTGGTTTATTAGTATACTGTGCGGTGATGACGTCAGGAGAGACACGTGGGTTTTCACAGTCCGGTGTCCTGTTACACCTGTTGTCGGTGGCTATTTCTTCACCCCTCTTGTTTACAGAATTAAATATCGGGTGTACTTTCTCTCTGGTTTTCATAGGGACTATTTTCCATCTTTGCAGAATCTGGTGGTTTCCTGTCGACAGTGACTGTGAGTTGACAGTGGCTGGGTGTCTACGTTGGCTGGATGTGGACAGTGACTGGGTGTGGACAGTGGCTTGGTGTGGACAGTGACTGTGTGTGGATAGTGGCTGGGCATGTACAGTAACTGGGTGTGGACAGTGGCTGGGTGTTAACTGTGTCTGGGTGTTGACATTGGCTGTGTGTGGAGTGGTTGAGCGTGGATAGTGTCTGGGTGTCGACAGTGGCTGGGTGTGGACAGTGGCTGGGTGTGGACTGTGGCTGGGCGTGGAAAGTGAATGTGTGTCTACAGTGGCTGGGTGTGGACAGTGACTGGGTGTTCACAGTGGCTGGGTGTGGACAGTGTCTGGGTGTGGACAGTGATTGTGTGTCTACATTGGCTGGGTGTGGACAGTGGCTGGGTGTGGACAATGGCTGGTTGTGGACAGTGTCTGGGTGTGGAGAGTGGCCGGGTGTGGATAGTGGCCGGGTGTGGACAGTGGCTGGGTGTGGAGAGAGGCCGGGTGTGGATAGTGGCCGGGTGTAGACAGTGGCTGGGTGTGGAGAGTGGCCGGGTGTGGACAGTGACTGTGTGTGGACAGTGGTTGGGTGTGGACAATGACCGTGTGTCGACAGTGGTTGGGTGTGGACAGTGACCGTGTGTCGACAGTGGCTGGGTGTGGACATTGACTGGGTATGGACAGTGACTGGGTGTGGACAGTGACTGGGTATGGACAGTGGTTGGGTGTGGACAGTGACTGGGTGTGGACAGTGACTGTGTGTTGACAGTGGTTGGGTGTGAACATTGACTGGGTATGGACAGTGACTGTGTGTCGACAGTGGTTGGGTGTTAACATTGACTGGGTATGGACAATGACTGTGTGTCGACAGTGGTTGGGTGTGAACATTGACTGGGTATGGACAGTGACTGTGTGTCGACAGTGGTTGGGTGTGGACAGTGACTGTGTGTCGACAGTGGCTGGGTGTGAACATTGACTGGGTATGGACAGTGACTGTGTGTCGACAGTGGTTGGGTGTGGACAGTGACCGTGTGTCGACAGTGGTTGGGTGTGAACATTGACTGGGTATGGACAGTGACTGTGTGTGGACAGTGACTGTGTGTCGACAGTGGTTGGGTGTGAACATTGACTGGGTATGGACAGTGACTGGGTATGGACAGTGACTGGGTATGGACAGTGACAGTGTGTCGAGTCGACAGTGGTTGTGTGTGAACATTGACTGGGTGTGGACAGTGACCGTGTGTCGACAGTGGTTGGGTGTGAACATTGACTGGGTATGGACAGTGACTGTGTGTGGACAGTGGCTGGGTGTGGACAGTGACCGTGTGTCGACAGTGGTTGGGTGTGAACATTGACTGGGTATGGACAGTGACTGTGTGTGGACAGTGACTGTGTGTGGACAGTGGCTAGGTGTGGACAGTGACTGGGTGTGGACAGTGGCTGGGTGTGGACAGTGACTGGGTATGGACAGTGGCTAGGTGTGGACAGTGACTGGGTGTGGACAGTGTCTGGGTGTGGACAGTGACTGGGTATGGACAGTGGCTAGGCGTAGACAGTGACTGGGAGTGGACAGTGGCTGGGTGTGGACAGTGGCTGGGTGTGGACAGTGACTGTGTGGGGACAGTGTCTGGGTGTGGACAGTGACTGTGTGTCGACACTGGCTGGGTGTGGACAGTGACTGGGTGTGGACAGTGACTGGGTATGGACAGTGACTGGGTATGGGCAGTGGCTGGGTGTGGACAGTGACTGGGTATGGACAGTGACTGGGTATGGACAGTGACTGGGTGTGGACAGTGACTGGGTATGGACAGTGTCTGGGTGTGGGCAGTGACTGTGTGTCGACACTGACTGGGTGTGGACAGTGGCTGGGTGTGGACAGTGTCTCGATGTGGACAGTGGCTGGGTGTGGACAGTGTTTCGGTGTGGACAGTGACTGGGTATGGACAGTGTCTGGGTGTCGACACTGACTGGGTGTGGACAGTGGCTGGGTGTGGACAGTGTCTCGGTGTGGACAGTGGATGGGTGTGGACAGTGTTTCGTTGTGGACAGTGGCTGGGTGTGAACAGTGGCTGGGTGTGAACAGTGGCTGAGTGTGAACAGTACACTCAGAGCTGTGAATAAAGGACATTTTAAATGTAATCAGCTGCATTTATTGCAAGCTACCGAGTGCAGTTGTTTCCGGGGACTACTGGATATTATAAATTAACAGGCCAAATAATAACTACCTCTTTATTTGGTCTTGATATGTAGCAACGGGAGACATCGCTGTAAGTGATACATTAATACGTAGGGTTCTCACGTTTTATTATAATTATACGATAACGGAAGAACTCAGTAAAAGGAACACATAAACACACAGGTTTGATAGATGGTCATGCAACGAGGTAGCTCTTGGTGCCACGTGTTGTTGCTGTTTATATATATATATATATATATATATATATATATATATATATATATATATATATATATATATATATATATATATATATATATATATATACAACATCGACATTGCAGCCTTGAGCGAAACACGACTTGCAGATGAAGGCCAAATCTGCGAAGTAGGTGCCGGCTACACATTTTTCTGGAGTGGAAGGAAAAGCGAGGAAAGACGCCAGTTTGGTGTGGGATTTGCCATTAAGTCGCCCCTGGTTGGCAAAGTAGCTTAATTTCCGAAGGTTATAAATGACAGGCTTATGACTATTAAGTTACCCCTGCTGAAAGGAAAGAAGCATGCAACCATCGTGAGTGTCTACGCACCAACCATGACAAATGAAGATCACGTCAAAAACAAGCTCTATGAGGACCTGCACAACGTATTAACATTTGTTCCCAAGGGAGACAAACTTATACTCCTTGGGGACTTCAATGCCAGAGTAGTCAAAGACACCGCATCTTGGAATGGCATCAATGGACAGTACGGAGTCGGAAATTGTAACAGCAATGGCCTTCTCCTTCTTCAGACCTGTGCCGAACACGATCTCCTGATCACCAACACAATTTTCCTTCTTCCCACGAGAAATAGGACATCATGGATGCACCCTCCCTCTAAACACTGACATCTCATTGACTACGTCATCGTCAGGAGGAGTGACAGACAAGACGTTCGGGTGACAAAATCCATGTGTGGTGCCGAATGTTGGACAGACCATCGTCTCATTATCTCGAAAATAAACATGCACATCAAACCACCACGCTGTCCTCAAGGGGCAAAAATGCAAAGATAACTAAATGTCACCCGACTAAACAGCAATAAAAAAATACAGCTGTCGTTTGAAAACATGCTGGAAGACCGCCTCAAGCCAAATGCTGCTGCTAAACAGGATGTAGAAACAGAGTGGAGAGCCCTAAAGGACATAATTTACAACACTGCTATGGAAATCCTGTGCTCAGTCCCCCGAAAGCATAAAGACTGGTTTGATGAAAATTCGAAAGACATCAACCAATTGCTGACCGAGAAACATCTTCTCCTCAGGGCGCATTTGAATGACCCGAAGTCAACATAAAGAAAAGATGCCTTCAATAACATTCGGAGAGTAGTGCAGAAGAAACTTCGGCACATGCGGGACTCCTGGCTGAGCAACAAAGCTGATGAAATTCAAGGCTTTGCTGACAATCATGATATGAAAAACTTCTACGACTCACTGAAAGCTGTCTACGGTCCTCCATCGCCAGGCAAAGTTCTCCTCCTAAGTGCAGATGGAGGAACATTGGTCACCGATAAGAAAGAAATCCTTCAACGCTGGGCAGAGCATTTCAGCAACATCTTAAATGCAACGTCTTTCTTCGATGATGAAACCATCAACCGCCTTCCTCAAGTTCTCACTAATGATACACTTGATGATCTGCCAACCATTGTGGAAGTAATCAAAGCCATCCAGCAACTTTCAAGTGGAAAGGCGCCTGGTCCTGACTCCATCCCAGTAGAGATATATAAGTCAGGTAGGCCGGTCATAATGGAGCAGCTTCACCAAGTCTTTACAAACGTAAAGGAAACCGCCAATCCTGTGACAACCACCGAGGCATCTACTTGCTCTAAATCGCAGAGAAGATACTCGCCAGAATTCTTCTCAATCGCCTCACGGTCTACTCGATCAAGGTCTTCTTCCTGAGAGTCAGTGTGCCTTCAGAAAAAAAAATGTGGAACTGTTGACATAATTTTCGCTGCAAGACAGCTGCAAGAGAAATGTCAGGAACAGAATTCTGAAATGTTACCCACTTTCATTGACCTTACCAAGGCTTTTGATACAGTCAGAAGAGAAGGACTGTGGTAGATTATGGCGAAATATGGCTGTCCACAAATGTTTGTCCAAATAGTGAGGCTATTTCATGATGGTATGCAGGCAAGAGTACAGGAAAATGGTGAACTGTCTGAGCCCTTTCCTGTCACCAATGGAGTGAAGCAAGGATGTGTCCTGGCACCAACACTGTTCAGCCTTATGTTTTCAGCTATACTAACGAATGCCGTCGAGAACAGTGATATTGGAATAGACATCAACTACCGCATGGGTGGAAAGTTGTTCAATCTCAGAAGACTGAAAGCCAAGACCAAAACTAACAGCGACACCGTCAGAGAACTGCTGTTTGCTGATGATTGCGCTCTATATGCCAACTCAGAGGCAGACATGCAACACAATGTTTCAGCTTTCTCATATACCTGTGCCAACTTTGGACTCAATATAAACCTGGAGAAGACTGTAGTTATGTACCAGCCAGCTCCAGGAAATAATCACACCGTGCCGAATATCAAGGTGAACGGTCATAGACTAAGTGTTGTGGACAAATTCACCTATCTTGGCAGCACCATGTCACAAACTGCCACAATTGACGACGAAGTGAATGCAAGAATCTCCAAGGCCAGCGCGGCCTTTGGCAGACTGTACAAGAATGTATGGGAAGAAATGGAATAAGCTTGCAAACAAAGCTGAAATTCTATAAAGCAGTTGTATTATCCACACTGCTATATGCTTGTGAAACATGGACTGTTTACCAGCGATATGCTAAGAACTTAAACCACTTCCACACAGTCTGCCTTAGGAAGCTATTGAAGATTAAATGGCAAGACAAGATCCCAGACACTGAAGTTCTAGAAAGAACATCCATCCTACTAATGAAAACTCAGATTCGCTGGGCTGGTCACTTAACTCGAATGTCAGATCACAGGCTCCTTAAACAAATTTGTTACGGCGAGCTGCGTTGTGTTAAACGCTCCCAAGGCGGCCAGAGGAAACGCTTTAAAGACACTCTGAAAGTTTCACTGAAAGCTTTTAGAATTCACCCTGACACCTGGGAGACTGCTGCTAAAGACCGTAATTCATGGCGTACATCATTACATAAGGGTGCAGTCACTTGTGAAGCAACCAGGACTGCAAGAGCTGTGAAGAAAAGGCAGGACAGAAAAACCACTGCAGGGGATCCTCCTCCTGGAACGTCAACCATTCTTTGCCCGCATTGTCAAAGAAGATTTCGCGCCAAAATAGGCCTTATCAGCCATCTTAGAACTCACGGCTCTATACTTTCAACCCCACTGGATGAAATGAATGGTCATCATCATTCTTGATGGACAAACACACACACACACACACACACACACACACACACACACACACACACACACACATATATATATATATATATATATATATATATATATATATATATATATATTTTTTTTTTTTTTTTTTTTTTTTTTTCCCGCGTTTCCATCCTGTTTCAGGATATTGCGGTCAACACCAGCATCTTTCAGCTGTATGTTGATTCCTAGGCTAGATTACGCTCATCAGCACGCCACGACTTTCTGAGCGACCGGCTCCATACTCTCATAAGTCACTTTTGCGATTCGAATATATATATATAAAATAGAATGTATGTCTGTATGTATGTATGTTATTTATGCGTTCGCGAACGGTCCTTCGGATTCAGATGAAATTTTCTACACGTCTTCCTCTCATTCCCGTGTTTCCAACTGTCATAGTTTTTTTAGTGTACAAACAGTTATTTACTTAATATTATTTAATATTTCAATTTACATTATAATGTATATATAGCGAGGGGACATAACTTCTAATACCATTGCTATATATGTAAAATTGTTGCATATTTCTCAAATAGGTGGACCTTTTCGCTACAGTTATCTACAGGAATATGGGTTATAATCCTCCTCCTCCTCCTCCTTCTCCTCCTCCTCCTTCTCCTCCTCCTCCTCCTCTCTCCTCCTCCACCTTCTTCTCCCCCTTCATCCTCCTCCTCCCCTCCCCCTCCTCCCCTTCCTCCCCTCCTCCTCCTCCCCTCCTCTTCCTCCCCCTCCTCCATCTCCTCCCCCTAATCCTCCCCCTCTTCTCCCCTCCTCCTCCCTACCCCTCCTCCTCCCTACCCCTCCTCCTCCCCTCCTCCTCCGCCCCTCCTCCTCCTCCCCCTCCTCCTCCCCCTCCTCCTCGTCCTACCTCCTGCTCCTCCCCCTCCTCCTCCCTCCTCCTCCCCTCCCCCTCCTTCTCCCTCCTCTCCCTCCTCCTCCACCCTCCTCCTCCCCCTCCTCTCCTCCTCCCTTCTTCCTCCACCTCCTCCTCCCCTCATCCTCCTCCTCCACCCCCTCCTCCTCCTCCCCCTCCGCCTCCTCCTCCTCCTCCTCCCCCTCCATCTCAACCTCCTCTCCTCTCTCCTCCCCTCCCCTCCTCCTCCCCTCCTCCTCCTGCTCCCTCTCCTCCCCCTCCTCCCCCCTTCTCCCCCTCCTCATCCTCCTCCTCCCCCTCCTCCTCCCCTCCTCCCCCCTCCTCCCTCTCCTCCCCCTCCTCCTCCTGCCCTCCTCCACCCTCCTCCTCCTCCCCTCCTTCTCCCCCTCCTCCCCCTCTCCGTAGTTAGTTATTGGGATGAAGATTGTTCTCTTCCAATCTCTTCGCCATATTTCCGGGAACGGGAACTGGAGCTTATATGACTACTGATATGAATTAAATGAGACGCTCCCTGCCAGGGACTGGGCGAAGCCGGGCCGGGCTTCTTATATGGGAACGGGAACCGTAGCAGGGGCCGAATATGAATTAAATGAGACGCTCCCCGCCAGGTGCTGAGCGAAGCCGGGCCGGGTCGTCTTTTTTTTTTGGGGAACTGGAACGGGAGCAGGGGCCTTTATGAATTAAATGAGACGCTCCATTTACCTAAGTTAATTGTTGGGGGAATATGTAAAGATCTTTCAAGTGCTCTTTCTAATAACAGACAGACAGACAGACAGACAGACAGACAGACAGACAGACAGACAGACAGACAGACAGACAGACAGGTAGATAGTCGGGAACGGGAACGGGAGCTTATATGACTACTTATATGAATTAAATGAGATGCTCCCCACCAGGAGCTGGGCGACGCCGGGTCGGGTCAGACAGACAGACAGACAGACAGACAGACAGACAGACAGACAGACAGACAGACAGACAGACAGATAGTCGGGAACGGGAACTTTTATGACTACTTATATGAATTAAATGAGATGCTCCCCATCAGGGTCTGGGCGAAGCCGGGCCGGGTCAGACAGACAGATAGACAGACACACAGACAGATAGTCGGGAACGGGAACGGGAGCTTAAATGACTACTTATATGAATTAAATGAAATGCTCCCCACCATGGACTGGGCGAAGCTAGTATATATATATACTGTTCAAAAAAAAAAAAAAGAAAGAAACGAATAGCTGTCGAAAGCACATACACAGCCATAATTTTGATATCCAATCACTTTTTTAATATAATGAATTCATTGTTCAAATTGCACGCAAGCATACCTTATGGTTCACATAACTGGTGACCAGTTGATATGCATCTTGGTCACGAGTGATTTTTGGCGTATGGGCTTTCCCGTGAGTATGGTGTGTGGCCTCCTCTTGCATCGATTATAGACTGGCATCTCCTGGGCATGGATGCGTTCAGACGCCTGAGGTGGGCCTGTGGGATGTGTCTGGGTCTGTGGGATGGCTGCCGACTCTTCTAGGAGTGCCTGGAACAGATCATGACGATTGGCTGTAGCAACATCTTGGCGTCAAACACGTCTATGCAGCTCATCCGACAGGTGCTCAATAGGACTCATGTTTGAAGACAGGGATGGCCAGAGAAGGGTGAGAATGTTGTTGGCAGTCAGGAACTGCGTGGTCAACCGTGCACAATGGGGTCTGGCATTGTCCTGTTGAAACATTGAACTTTGGGTAGCCAAAAGTGGAAGGACATGGGGTCGAAGAATTTCATTGACGTATCGTGGCGCATTAAATGTGAACCAGTTGACTCTTTCCGCTATAATTGATCATTCCCAACACCATGGCACTTCCACCAACGTGCGGTGGAGCTTCATTACCGCAATTGTCGGCAAAACGTTCATTTAACTCTCGGTATATCCTTCTCCGCTGCAGCAAAAAGAAAGATTCGTCACTAAACCAGACACATCTCCATTAGTTGTCTGCTCCCAAGGACGATGCTGGTTACCCCAAAGAAATCGATTTTGGCGATGGTGGCGTGTAAGGACAGGTCCACGATAAGGTCGTTGTGTCCGAAGTCCAGCGTCGTGAGATCTATTCGGGAGTTTGATCAAACATATGACGTCTTGCAGGCAATGGCTGGGCAGTTGAGGAAGATGTTGTAAACCTGTCTCTGAGATGACGAAGCCGAATAAATCGATCAACCGCCGCTATTGCCACTCTGGGTCGTCCACCGCGATGCCGGTCTTCAACTGAGCCAGAGACTTGGGACCGGTGCCAAATTCGACTGATGGTACTCTGAAGCACGTTTAGATGCCTGGCAACCTGACTTTTACTTTCGCCTGCATACAGTAGGCTAATAGCAATATTCCTTAAATTTATCGATGGATGTGCCATAGGCGTTTGCTTGAAAATGAACTGAATTGTTTTATGTAGCGTTATCCTTTCATAGAGTTTCAGTTGCGAAGTCAGTGAATAGTGTTCACCCCAAATATTGTTGCTTTCACGTGCGCGCATCATGAGCTGTGGTAAACATTTGGTCATAAACACTATTGACCACTGCATTGTAACGATTTTTTTTTTTTTTAGCATATCCTTTACAGGACTTAGCTGTCAACACCAGCATCTTTCAGCTGTATGTTGATCTCTTGGCAAGATTACGCTCAGTAGTTTGCCATTGCTTTCTGAGCGGCCGGCTCACATACCCCGTAAATTACCGATGCGATTCGAACCACTGCTGATTTGAACCGTCATCACGTTACCGACGAGAGTATACGAGAATACGGAGAAAAGTCATAACCTCTAAGCCACGAAGCCGGCATTGTAACGATTACAAAAACGAAATCAATTCAGGACAACACGTACATGTGACACTGTAAAGAACATTTGAGGCGGGGTTATACCCTAGCACAAAATTTTACTTACAAACTCATACAAACGCACCATCGGATAGCTATGCGTTTCTTTTATATATATATATATATATCTTGGCACCTTGCCGTCTTGACAGACGATAGTTTGTGCTTTAAAAATGCATAATAACTTTTAACTATGGCGGTAGCGAGTGTGACTGATAAGGCCAATTTGCGCTGTAAATGTCCGTTCACAGTGGGTGCATCTGAACACGTGGTCATTTCCACCATCATGCACCATCTTACGTCTCAAACGCTTGGTGTGTGACTTTTCTGCAATAATTTTCTCCTTTGACTTTATTCCATTTCTGATATTTGCCTATATATATATATATATATATATATATATATATATATATATATATATATATATATATATATATATATATATATATATATATATATATATATATATATATAGATTTGCTTTAAACAAACTTTTTTCACGACCCGTTTCTTAAAGTTAAAGCTTCCCATGTGTTCAAGGGAGTAATCAGATCCCTGGGGAGCATCTTATGCCGCTGAAATAACAAGAGCAGCAAAAGCCACATATATTAAGGTGCACTTATAAGAGACTAAAGAAAGACATAGAACTCAGACGATGCACTGCACAATAAACAAGCTGAAAGCACTATATGAAAAGTAAAATAGAGGACCCTTTTTACAAGTTTGTATATATAGGAACTGCTAGATTCTTGAAACCACACACTCTTTTTCGTCTATTGCTAACTATCAACTGAGCACTAAGGTTTACAACCTCCTGTTTATTCAAAACAAGTGGCAAACCTGTAGGTTAAGTTAGTTCCTACCATAGTGCACACATTTCATTTGCATGCTAAGGGGGATGACATCCAGGTGAAGTCTAACACTGTCTATACAACCAGTATGTCTTCCTATTCTAGTTACTTTTAGACCTGTAGACTTGTGTCTGGGTCAGTAAGGCTAAGCTGCATGTTAATTTTAAAAGTGATTGACGTTGTTTTGTTCCAAAGTGGACTTTATAATGGCATTTATTGAAATATATAAAACCTATGGAGGAAGCATTACTAACTTAGTGCTAATCCCAGACTGCCTGTATGTGTTATACTGAATCATGACATGTTTATTTTCTAATATGCTTCTTGGAGATGTGAGTTGCAGTAACAGACTTGTACACCTAGCTAGTTTCTGTGCTTGGAGAGGGGAAGGAAAGCTCTGCGACGCAGCTCTCATGGAAATGCTGTATTTATTCGAAAGATAAGTCTCTGAACTGCAATGTACTGGGCTTAAGAATTAACACTCACAATCTTCGAGAGAATTCACATCCACTCAACCAACCACCGACTAACTAAGCATGTGAGTGTACATCACTATTCTAATGGGATAAAAATGACCCATATCAGTCATGTCTCTAAATGCACATTTCCATTTGAGATTTGAAACAAATATTTCAAATGTTATCAGAGTAGTTTAACAAGTGAGTATTGGTTTATAATCATACAAACACATCGTTATATATTATTGATCGATTTTCATATAAACACATCATTTTATTTTTGATTGCAGATATATTTTTGTTGAGCTCTAGATATAATAAATAATTTCCATTCTGGCGAGTCTAGGAACAAGGAAGTCGTCCGAATTATGAGTCTGATATAATTGATTTTCCAACATCGCCTCGCATTCCCTCATTGATCCTACTTCGGCGTAATTTGTATTCTTAAAGACTGGAGGCTATATTTGTGAACGACATTATTTATATTTGTCTATTTTAAATTTTACTTTTTGTTCAGGTTATTTTTAGATCTCCCTGTTATAGCCATGTATAATTTTGCTTAACACCTAAACACTGGCCTTTAAATTTTAGCAAATAGAACAGCATGGCCGAATGGATAAGGACACGTGTTCTTAAACATCCGGTGTGCTGATACCAAGGTTAGGGGTTCAACAACTACACCGGACAGTTGGACTAAACTCTTGACCTTTCGTTCTTGACTTGGGGACGTTAATTACAAGTACTTCTGAAGTCGGAGTGGGTTCGCCTGATGGCGAAAGCTATTCTACGCGCAAAATTCAGTCCAGCACTACTAGCATTAATGTGTATGGACTACGCTTGAGTTCAAAGAGAGCGAGCGCAAAAATAAACATTATAATAGTAAATCGAATCTCAAAGATAAAGACAAGTCAAGAAACCACACAAGTGGCAACTCTCACTTAACTGAAGAGTTAAAGCCGCGGACAACTCCAGACGAAAAAAAAAGAAGACTAGAAGATACATAAACAAGTGGTCCGCCCTGAGGCAAACCTGTACGATGTCAGTTGAAACAGAAAAGCTAATTTTAATTCTAGAGTCAGGGAATGAAGACTAGATGACAAATACTACGCAAATGTCTGCCAAAGTTGGACACTGACACATAATGTGAATAACTTAGTGTGAAGCACTTCCCTCGAAAGAGGAAAGAAGAGATGATTAATGAACAGGTGCCAGTACAGCGGCAGATCTGTGCATGACAACCAACATGATAAAGCTAACTTCAGTTGAAGCAACTGAGACGTGCAGACGTGGGCGGTCTTGTGGCAAACTCGTGCTGTAACAACCGACATTAGAAATGCTGATGTTGATTCAAGAGTGAAGGATTGAATACTATAAGGTCAATGAAGAAGTGGCACATCCTGCGGAAAATGTGTCCTATTACAACTGACGCAGAAATGATGACTTTGACGAGAGAGTAGCAACGCCGTTTTTAAATTGATGAATTATCCGAACCTGTAATGAAGGATACACTAAATGTGTACCGCTTGCACGATGGGTTATGATAACTCGCCGGATAGTGAAAATTACCGAGAAGTGAACAGCACAATTGTGTCGATTGTCTGTGCACATACTAACAGCCAGTACTATTTCTGTCGGGTGTGCAGTGCGATGGTGCACGCAGATAGCCAAATCCCTAGGACGTAGCAAATGTCCGGTGTGTAGATCAAGTTACCAGTTTTTTTATTATTATTCTTTCGATCCAGTTGAGCATGTGCAATTTTATTTGGCATATCTTGTTCAGAGGTCATCGCAGTCAACACCGTCATTTCTGCCGCTGTGATCTTTTGGCAAGTTTACGGTCAGTAGGTTGCCATTGCTTTCTGAACGACCGGTACATATATCAACGCAAAACCAACACAGCGCGGTCTGCTGCCAAATCGTGCGAGTCTGTGTTTTGAACGCGGGTATACGGGATTACGAACCGCGTTCGTAACATATTCGTAACGGAGTTCGGCGTATGTGCACTACCACCGTCTATTCTACCAGCGATATACGCCAAGTAATAAATCGTGCAATCTATTGTTTGTGTCTTTACTGTTCAAATTTTCTGTCAAGAAAACAATTATGTGGATCTCTTAATGTGTTGAGTTAGCTTGTTACATTTATTAATACAGCCAGGATTAGTAAGGCATTTAGTTAATATATTAGGGAGACAGAAGCTTTAGCTGCAGAAGTAACTGTAGGGGCAGAATTTCCAGTTGTAAGAAATGTAACAGGATGGCCTCGGTTGTTGTGAATGAACACAAGCCCCGAGGTATCCCAGTCACTCAAGTGTATACTAACCTCAGGGGTTGGACAGGTAGATACACTGATACTACTATTATTGACCCCCTCTGCAAGGTGACAAGTGTTATTAGTCTACAGGCCTCTCCCAGATCCGAAACCTCTACCATCTACCCTCTACCTTGGAACTTTAAACTCTCAGGCCTCGTCCAAGACCACACCTAATAACTGTATAGAAGACATGTCAACAATTCAACAATTTAATGTACACTATAGATACAGGTCTAAAAGGAATGTCCTGATAGGAGATGATCTATATACAATATAGAGAAAAGGTTAGAGACAGAGTCAGAGATGATATCTGGGTCATCATGAGGCGTAGCAGAAGATTTGCGGGGTGTTTTCGTCGAGTCGGTCCTATAGACTCACCCGGCTCTCTCCCAGCACTGGTGTCTGAACCACATGTGGACTTTTCTGCCGCAAGCAACCGGTGATCATACAATGGGATTTAGCCCCCAGGACCTCCGATGACTGGACTAAGATCAATACCTATCGTCTCTAGGACTGCTCTGCCTACACAGTCTGGATGGGAGACCCTCGACCATGAGGTATCCGTTGATGCACCTGGACAATAGCTGAAAATATAGTCTTGCCACGTGCACTATAATGTCACTGCATAATACACTTGGTTGGGCGACGTGGACTCCCAATCGCGTGACTATAATAGAGAATCGAGGATCACGTATTTCCTAAAGTCTGCAAAGTGTCTCTGGAGGGTTTCTCCTCTCTAGTAGATGACTGGAACTCAGGATTGACCGGACTCCATCTGAGTCTGGTCCAGAACAATGTCCTGTATCATGGTAACACTGTCTAATGGCATACGAATAGGATAAATGTCTGTAAGATCTTATGAGGATCTATCCCTGTGGAACACAAAGTTTCGATTGGTCTACTATATAAGGTTCGGTGGCGTTCCACAATGCTACTCTAGCTGAGGTGCTCCCAGAGCGCTGACGTTTCCCCAACTGGGGTTGTCCTCTGGATCGAGCAAATCAACACAATCTTCCATTGGAAGCTGAGCTTCTATGTAGAAGTCATATACAACACAGGTTCATTGTAGCATTCATATACCACATCTTCATTGTAGAATACATCTGCCATACAGGTTCATGGTAGAATTCATATACCACACAGGTTTAGTGTAGAATTTCTATACAACATCGCTTCATTGTAGAATTCCTGAATAACACAGGCTAGGTCTCACAAATCATCACTGCAGACCTCATACAACAGGCAACACCTGAAAGGAAAGAGCAGGCGGTGAGAGCATTCGGTTCCAACTCGGATTCACATGCTAACATCCACTACAAAATTACCTTCAGCATTACTATGTAATCTATATACTTACATAGAGAATCATCCCTATATATATATAGTCGAAGCATGTCTAGACATCCGATGTAGAATGGCACCTGAATCAGCCCGTCGGAAGTATTAGGCTCCGAAAAGTTCGAGTCTGATCTTACTGCAGTCTCATGCTCCTACCTTACTCTGATCTTCGGTGGTTGTGTGAAGAACTTTACTGTTTCTAATTACACTAATAGAAAACTAAACCTCTGGAAGAGTTGGTCCCTAGACCACTCCCCTTCATTGGACAGAGAAGTATTGTTATCTAGTAATTAATACCAAGTCAATTACTAAACAATAAACATAATGTAATTCCTGTAAGATTGCTCTGGCATAATATCAAACATAAGCTCGAATATAAACAGTCCAGAGGTGCCGACAACTGTCCAGCAACGAAGCAACGGAACTTGAATAAAAGGACTCACTAGAAGGCTGGCAAACTAATTGATGCGGCTACGTTTATTATCCAATATTCTTGAGCAGTAGTCAATCAGGCAATTAATACATTTCAGTAAATTTCGATCGGGTCTGTAACTGCCAGATGGGACGATCGTAAGAAAACATCAATGATAAATATTCAACTGTTGACCAAACTAGCTACTGAGAACTATCACATCATTAGTATTGCAGTCCTTCATTTCTTCTGTCCATCCAAGGTTACCGAAGTGTCCTTCTGGTGCAATCACATTTCTAGATTCGGCATCTGTCCCAAAATCGTTATTCTGATATATCAGCTGCCGTGGTTCTCATTTCTAATATATCTTAGTCATGAATAAAATTGTCCTGTCAGAAAATAGCTCAATATATTTGGAGATGACTTAAACGTGCTGCTTCTCCAGTCCAGCTCTATGATCCGAATAACCGTATCTATTGACAAACAAAACTGACGTGATCTCTGTTCTAAGTCAGGTGCCTTGTTATACTCACATTTTGGTTCAGGAGTTTTGCTCCTTCTTACTTTTGCGTCATGTGCTCTGCTACGACTTGGCAGTAATAACTATCCATTTCGCTAGTGGGATGCCTTCCTACATAATAGCGATATCCTTCTTAATCCACCTCTGGTCATTGAGGTGAGAAGTTCTGTTTCTAAACATGTTTTGCCACACCACATGTTTAATGTGTACTTGCCTGTTCTGGTCCCCCATGCGGATTAGCTTTGGGTGGTGACCGAACATCACAACTGGCCTGGTGTACCAGTTACATACATAATATAATTGCCTTGCATCCCATATCCCATACATCTCCGAGTCTCATTCAACAGCCATACACCTTCTCTTCCATCAATCACACAAGCACTCACGTACTCGTGATCATAAAGAAAAAGCATAGGTTCAGTGTAGAGTAGACCCTCGACCGGTTTCCCAACAATCGCGACGATAGCGCACAAGTTTCTCGCGTCGGACCGCATCGGACGTCCACAAGTCGCTCAGCTATATAACGCTCAACTATATATATATATATATATATATATATATATATATATATATATATATATATATATATATATATATATATATATATATCATCGTAGCACATGATCACTACTTTCAGCATCTAAACACTTCTCAGGAATGAAACCACCACTATTTATCAATCACAAAATAGCTGCATCCTTTCCTAGCGTCTAAACGTATATGCTCTGTTTGATCGACGAATGACACTTGCTCTTGCCACATCATTGTCTGAATTCCACCTACATCAGCCTAACCACAGAATCAAACTGCAGTGGTCACAGTAACAACTGACTAATCTAACTTGGCTTCAACAGGTTCTACCAGATAGCAGTAACATTTCATCACAATTGTAACTACACTAATAACTACAAGATATCACATTTGCAATATAATTAATAGCTACAATGGAGTTGCCACACTAATGGACTTACAACTAATCCAATGTTCAAGCTACGCTGTTACACATCTCAAGCGGAAAACGCAAACGTAAACACACTAGCGAGAACGACACAACCTGTCAGTTATCGATCGCCAAGCTCATTACGTATTCGCATAGATAATGAGATGCCTTACAATTGTTCTGTTACGCTGTATTACACAACGTAAATATGTAAAGAGGTATTACCTGAACCATGAATCGACACCAAGTCAGGCTGAATTACTGTCTGTGGTTCACAAGCCTCATACTTGACAATAGGCACTGATTTTCTGGAAATCTGCTCTCGCAGAGATCTCAAATCGAAATGATGGCCAAATGCCTTGTTCCGGTTGCGAGGTAACCTCTCCGAGCCCGGAAAAGTCATGTTGCACAAATTACTCACTCTAAGTGAGAATCATGCTTTCTCCCGAGTAGTGAACAAGTCTAGTTCACTCACGTGATAAAAGTAATGCACGATTCGACCTTTCTGTCTCGAAACTTCCAGCTTCTCGATCTTTCTAAGTTATGCAAATCATCCGACTTCCCCCGAGTTATAAATAACTGGGGAACTCACTAATGACGTACTCACGTACTACGGAGATTCCTCGTACGAAGCACAGCTAATTTGAGCTAAATCGTGACAAGAAGTAGGACTACAATTCGCCTTTCTGATTATGAAAATTCGGTTGAACCTGTCACAATTACAAAGAATTGTTTAGAATACAATGTTATGTTATAATTGATGAGATAGCCTTAAATTCCATTCACGAACGGTTTAAAAATCTTCACGTATGTCACAATGTATTACATTTCTCCATGGATTTCGAGAAATGACTGATAATGCTATTTTATCAGGGCGAAGCCGGGCCGGGTATGCTAGTATATATATATATATATATATATATATATATATATATATATATATATATATATATATATATATATATATATATATATATATATTCATTCATTCATTCATTCATTCATTCATTTGCCCATTACTGTCTTGACAGATGATAGTTTGTAAGACCAGGGATGGTCCATAGCACAAAGCCTGGGCTGAAGTTAGAGACCATGTGTTGCCCATGCAGCATGATCCCTTTCTCGGCCTGCCTACTTTACTCCAGAGGAAAGGTAACACCAATACATCTGAGACAAGACAAGCTGCTGAAGCTGCCGGATCAGCAAAGCAATGCTCTAACTATCCGCCTCTTGGAGCTTTGATCCTAGACCAGCTGCCAACCAAGTCTTTAGGGCCTTGTCTGCCCTGCCATGACATTCTGTCTTAAGGTTGCAGTTCCTCGCACCTGGATAAGGCTTGTACCCTCCCAATCGCGCTCCTGCGTCCGAAGCCGTTGGTACAATGTGGGGTGCCAGGTTTTGTAAGCTTCGCCCAACATTCGGCGCTAACAGAATCAGGCAGTATCGTCTACTGTCATACGGTATCTCAGCCATATATATATATATATATATATATATATATATATATATATATATATATATATATATATATATATATGTGTGTGTGTGTGTGTGTGTGTGTGTGTGTGTGTGTCTGTGTGTGTCTGTGTGTGTCTGTGTCTGTGTCTGTGTCCGTGTCTGTGTGCTTTTCATTGTTCCATAGTTGGTAGGGATACACATTACAAATATTATATAATGATTATGCGTGATAAACGCCGTATACATCATTTTTTTTTTTAAATTTATATTTAAGTTTAACGTTTAAAAAAAGATATGTTTATATCCACAACGTTAAAGGTTCACTCATCTTGCTTTCGTATTTGCCAACTCGTCAAATACATCTGATAATGACAAACTTTCACACAAGTCCTTCTCTAAAGCCGACAGTCCAAGATCACTAAACCGTTCTTGGGTCATTGGCGTTATTACATATGTCTTTAATATCTGAGTTTCGCAAAACTCTTTTCAGTTGATGCTACACTAATTGGTAATTTCATAGGAACTCTGAATGGTATACACAGATTAAGAAATGATGTAATTACGACATGCTTTGTTATATTAAGTTTTTTTTTTTTTTTTTATGACGTCTGCCCAATCTGCAATTTCACTTCTCACAATAATACATATTATTAGCAAGTTGCACAGCTAATGACCATAAAATCAGTACAACGTTGATTCTTGTGTTAATTTAGTTAGTTCTTTTGTTAATTAGAAATGACAAATCTAAATCAAATAAAGATTTATTTAAAATAGCATTATCAGTCATTTCTCGAAATCCATGGAGAAATGTAATACATTGTGACATACGTGAAGATTTTTAAACCGTTCGTGAATGGAATTTAAGGCTATCTCATCAATTATAACATAACATTGTATTCTAAACAATTCTTTGTAATTGTGACAGGTTCAACCGAATTTTCATAATCAGAAAGGCGAATTGTAGTCCTACTTCTTGTCACGATTTAGCTCAAATTAGCTGTGCTTCGTACGAGGAATCTCCGTAGTACGTGAGTACGTCATTAGTGAGTTCCCCAGTTATTTATAACTCGGGGGAAGTCGGATGATTTGCATAACTTAGAAAGATCGAGAAGCTGGAAGTTTCGAGACAGAAAGGTCGAATCGTGCATTACTTTTATCACGTGAGTGAACTAGACTTGTTCACTACTCGGGAGAAAGCATGATTCTCACTTAGAGTGAGTAATTTGTGCAACATGACTTTTCCGGGCTCGGAGAGGTTACCTCGCAACCGGAACAAGGCATTTGGCCATCATTTCGATTTGAGATCTCTGCGAGAGCAGATTTCCAGAAAATCAGTGCCTATTGTCAAGTATGAGGCTTGTGAACCACAGACAGTAATTCAGCCTGACTTGGTGTCGATTCATGGTTCAGGTAATACCTCTTTACATATTTACGTTGTGTAATACAGCGTAACAGAACAATTGTAAGGCATCTCATTATCTATGCGAATACGTAATGAGCTTGGCGATCGATAACTGACAGGTTGTGTCGTTCTCGCTAGTGTGTTTACGTTTGCGTTTTCCGCTTGAGATGTGTAACAGCGTAGCTTGAACATTGGATTAGTTGTAAGTCCATTAGTGTGGCAACTCCATTGTAGCTATTAATTATATTGCAAATGTGATATCTTGTAGTTATTAGTGTAGTTACAATTGTGATGAAATGTTACTGCTATCTGGTAGAACCTGTTGAAGCCAAGTTAGATTAGTCAGTTGTTACTGTGACCACTGCAGTTTGATTCTGTGGTTAGGCTGATGTAGGTGGAATTCAGACAATGATGTGGCAAGAGCAAGTGTCATTCGTCGATCAAACAGAGCATATACGTTTAGACGCTAGGAAAGGATGCAGCTATTTTGTGATTGATAAATAGTGGTGGTTTCATTCCTGAGAAGTGTTTAGATGCTGAAAGTAGTGATCATGTGCTACGATGATATATATATATATATATATATATATATATATATATATATATATATATATATATATATATATATAGCTGAGCGTTATATAGCTGAGCGACTTGTGGACGTCCGATGCGGTCCGACGCGAGAATCTTGTGCGCTATCGTCGCGATTGTTGGGAAACCGGTCGAGGGTCTACTCTACACTGAACCTATGCCTTTTTCTTTATGATCACGAGTACGTGAGTGCTTGTGTGATTGATGGAAGAGAAGGTGTATGGCTGTTGAATGAGACTCGGAGATGTATGGGATATGGGATGCAAGGCAATTATATTATGTATGTAACTGGTACACCAGGCCAGTTGTGATGTTCGGTCACCACCCAAAGCTAATCCGCATGGGGGACCAGAACAGGCAAGTACACATTAAACATGTGGTGTGGCAAAACATGTTTAGAAACAGAACTTCTCACCTCAATGACCAGAGGTGGATTAAGAAGGATATCGCTATTATGTAGGAAGGCATCCCACTAGCGAAATGGATAGTTATTACTGCCAAGTCGTAGCAGAGCACATGACGCAAAAGTAAGAAGGAGCAAAACTCCTGAACCAAAATGTGAGTATAACAAGGCACCTGACTTAGAACAGAGATCACGTCAGTTTTGTTTGTCAATAGATACGGTTATTCGGATCATAGAGCTGGACTGGAGAAGCAGCACGTTTAAGTCATCTCCAAATATATTGAGCTATTTTCTGACAGGACAATTTTATTCATGACTAAGATATATTAGAAATGAGAACCACGGCAGCTGATATATCAGAATAACGATTTTGGGACAGATGCCGAATCTAGAAATGTGATTGCACCAGAAGGACACTTCGGTAACCTTGGATGGACAGAAGAAATGAAGGACTGCAATACTAATGATGTGATAGTTCTCAGTAGCTAGTTTGGTCAACAGTTGAATATTTATCATTGATGTTTTCTTACGATCGTCCCATCTGGCAGTTACAGACCCGATCGAAATTTACTGAAATGTATTAATTGCCTGATTGACTACTGCTCAAGAATATTGGATAATAAACGTAGCCGCATCAATTAGTTTGCCAGCCTTCTAGTGAGTCCTTTTATTCAAGTTCCGTTGCTTCGTTGCTGGACAGTTGTCGGCACCTCTGGACTGTTTATATTCGAGCTTATGTTTGATATTATGCCAGAGCAATCTTACAGGAATTACATTATGTTTATTGTTTAGTAATTGACTTGGTATTAATTACTAGATAACAATACTTCTCTGTCCAATGAAGGGGAGTGGTCTAGGGACCAACTCTTCCAGAGGTTTAGTTTTCTATTAGTGTAATTAGAAACAGTAAAGTTCTTCACACAACCACCGAAGATCAGAGTAAGGTAGGAGCATGAGACTGCAGTAAGATCAGACTCGAACTTTTCGGAGCCTAATACTTCCGACGGGCTGATTCAGGTGCCATTCTACATCGGATGTCTAGACATGCTTCGACTATATATATATAGGGATGATTCTCTATGTAAGTATATAGATTACATAGTAATGCTGAAGGTAATTTTGTAGTGGATGTTAGCATGTGAATCCGAGTTGGAACCGAATGCTCTCACCGCCTGCTCTTTCCTTTCAGGTGTTGCCTGTTGTATGAGGTCTGCAGTGATGATTTGTGAGACCTAGCCTGTGTTATTCAGGAATTCTACAATGAAGCGATGTTGTATAGAAATTCTACACTAAACCTGTGTGGTATATGAATTCTACCATGAACCTGTATGGCAGATGTATTCTACAATGAAGATGTGGTATATGAATGCTACAATGAACCTGTGTTGTATATGACTTCTACATAGAAGCTCAGCTTCCAATGGAAGATTGTGTTGATTTGCTCGATCCAGAGGACAACCCCAGTTGGGGAAACGTCAGCGCTCTGGGAGCACCTCAGCTAGAGTAGCATTGTGGAACGCCACCGAACCTTATATAGTAGACCAATCGAAACTTTGTGTTCCACAGGGATAGATCCTCATAAGATCTTACAGACATTTATCCTATTCGTATGCCATTAGACAGTGTTACCATGATACAGGACATTGTTCTGGACCAGACTCAGATGGAGTCCGGTCAATCCTGAGTTCCAGTCATCTACTAGAGAGGAGAAACCCTCCAGAGACACTTTGCAGACTTTAGGAAATACGTGATCCTCGATTCTCTATTATAGTCACGCGATTGGGAGTCCACGTCGCCCAACCAAGTGTATTATGCAGTGACATTATAGTGCACGTGGCAAGACTATATTTTCAGCTATTGTCCAGGTGCATCAACGGATACCTCATGGTCGAGGGTCTCCCATCCAGACTGTGTAGGCAGAGCAGTCCTAGAGACGATAGGTATTGATCTTAGTCCAGTCATCGGAGGTCCTGGGGGCTAAATCCCATTGTATGATCACCGGTTGCTTGCGGCAGAAAAGTCCACATGTGGTTCAGACACCAGTGCTGGGAGAGAGCCGGGTGAGTCTATAGGACCGACTGGACGAAAACACCCCGCAAATCTTCTGCTACGCCTCATGATGACCCAGATATCATCTCTGACTCTGTCTCTAACCTTTTCTCTATATTGTATATAGATTCTCTCCAGGCCATGATGTTCTTCCACTACATACACATGACAACATCATTCTCTCCAGGCCATGTGTTCTTCCACTACATACACACACATGACAACATCATTCTCTTCAGGCCATGATGTTCTTCGACTACACACACATGAGAACATCATTCTCTCCAGGCCATGATGTTCTTCCACTAAACACACACACATGACAACATCATTCTCTCCAGGCCATGTGTTCTTCCACTACATACACACACATGACAACATCATTCTCTCCAGGCCATGATGTTCTTCCACTACATACATACACATGACAACATCATTCTCTCCAGGCCATGATGTTCTTTTACTACATACATACACATGACAACATCATTCTCTCCAGGCCATGATGTTCTTCCACTACATAGACACACATGACAACATCATTCTCTCCAGGAAATGATGTTCTTCCACCACATACACACACATGACAACATCATTCTCTCCCGGCCATGATGTTCTTCCACTACATACACACACATGACAACATCATTCTCTCCAGGCCATGATGTTCTTCCACTACATACTCACACATGACAATATCATTCTCTCCAAGCCATGATGTTCTTCCACTACATACACACACATGACAACATCATTCTCTCCAGGCCATGATGTTCTTCCACTACATACACACACATGACAACATCATTCTCTCCAGGCCTTGATGTTCTTCCACTACATGCACACACATGACAACATCATTCTCTCCAGGCCATGGTGTTCTTCCACTACATACACACACATGACAACATCATTCTTTCCAGGCCATGATGTTCTTTCACTACATACACACACATGACAACATCATTCTTTCCAGGCAATGATGTTCTTCCACTACATACGCATGACAACATCATTCTCTCCAGGCCATGATGTTCTTCCACTACATACACATGACAACATCATTCTCTCTAGGCCATGATGTTCTTCCACTACATACATACACATGACAACATCATTCTCTCCAGGCCATGTGTTCTTCCACTACATACACACACATGACAACATCATTCTCTCCAGGCCATGATGTTCTTCCACTACATACACACACATGACAACATCATTCTCTCCAGGCCATGATGTTCTCCCACTACATACACACACATGACAACATCATTCTCTCCAGGCCATGATGTTCTTCCACTACATACACATGATTCCAACAGTGCCCTGACCACATCTGCCTTATCGTGCACCAAAACCCTGCCCAACAATGCAGGCCCAGCCTATTTTCCCGCTTTCTCGTTTCTGAACACACCAGCACGCTCTGGAGAAAACATCCAACATTCGCTATCTTTCATTTTAATTAACGCATGTCACTCTAAATGGCGCATGCAGATGATTATTGTATTATTTAGAAGTTGATCTAACGTATTTTAGCCATGGTATTCGTAAGATGACAGACAGTTTACCAGAGAGAAGGACAACTAACATCAAACACCCACATTCAAGGTGTACCTGCGTGCTGAGGAACTGCAAGGTCATGTGTTAAATGGTCGTTAACGTCAGGCGCCTGGTGTGTGGGGAGCAATATCGGGCGTTTGGACGTCTTCTGGACGATCCTGGGCACTCCCATAGCAGGCAGGCTCTATTACGCTGCCTGGTCATTTCCTGTCTTATAACAAAGCCTGCTACGGTATCTATACATATGTATCATCACCGGTGCTACGGAGTGTCTGCTGCGTTCTCGATGTTCATCCGTCCATCTTGTGCCATGCCGATAAGCATGGACGGTCATACTTTGCCATCTCACTCGATCACCAGAGTCGGGGATCTGCTCCGTGTTTCTGTCTCGACCATGCCACGTGGCCAAGCCATCCAGGTATTTACTTCTCGGTCTTTCCCTTTGTCTCTTCCCTTTGATCTTGCCAGTTGTAACCAAGTTCTCCTGATCATTTTTTCTCATAATATGCCCCAAAATGTTGACTGTCTACGTGTAATGTCTCTAGTCGGTTTACGATCTTCATTTGTTTCTTGAAGGACTTGTTCAATTGGTTTTTCTGTCTGTCCATGGTGTTATATGCATTTCCCTCAGAAACCACATTTCCACAGCCATCAGTTGTTGTTCAGCTTGTCTGCTCATTGTCCACACTTCACATCCAAACAAAAGTACACGTTCTATGTAGCATTTCAACACTCTTTTTCTCGTTTCAATTTATATATTTGTATTGGTCAGTATGTTTTTCATCTTGCAAAAGACTATCTTCGCAATGGCAATTCTAATCTCTTTAAGGGATCTCCCATCTAATGTTATGACTTTTCCGAGATACCTTTACCGATTAACCTGTTTACGAATATGCCCATTTACTTGTATATTAATTACATTGTGGTAATTACATTAATTACATTGTGGTAAAGCCAAATTTCAAAGGGCCCAACTCCAGGCTAGACGGAAAAGCTGGCAGGAGAAAACAGAGTCACTGAACTTTGAAAGAGACACAAGGAAGTTATGGAGGCTAATAAAACAGCTTAACGATGAGGGCACAGGGAGAAACTCAAAAATTGCGATACATAAAGACGGAAACATTTTAACAGGAAAGCAAGCAGCTGACCATTTTGCGGACTCATTCGCACGATAACAATATTGAAATTAGTCCAGAGAAACAACAGGAGATTCGAGAGAAATGGCAAAATACAGGACAGAAGGAAATTGTACATGAGGTTATGGAGACACCTATCACATTCAGTGAACTGGAGCTAGCCATATCAAAACTGAAAATGAGAAAATCACCAGGAGCTGATGGTATCTCCAATGAAATGATCAGGAACCTAGGAACAGAGGCCAAAGCAAAGTTGCTACAGATCTTTAATAATACATGGACCTTAGGTAGTGTTCCACAAGTCTGGAGAGAAGCAATCATGATACCCCTCCTAAAATCTGGGAAAGACAGTTCCATTGCCTCCAGCTACAGATCCATTAGCCTCACCAGTTGTCTCTGCAAAACAATGGAACGCGTCATCAATCACAGACTACAATGGTACATTGAAAGTGAAAACATCCTTGTGCCACAACAGGCTGCCTTTAGGCAGTGCTACTCTACGGAAGATCAGACAACCTACCTCTCTCAAGAAGTTGAGGATGCATTCCAAGAGAAGAAGCTGGTACTTGCGGCTTGGATAGATCTGAAGAAAGCCTTTGACAAAGTCTGGAAAGAGGGTCTGATGAAGAAACTGAGAAACTGTAAAGTCAATGGAAGAATGTACAAATGGGTAAAAGCATACTTGCACAACAGAAGAGCCCGAGTACAGATAGACGGTCTCAAGAGCAAGAAAGTACTATTGCGTCACGGTGTTCCCCAGGGCGGAGTCCTGTCCCCAACACTTTTTCTAATCTTCATCAATGATCTTGTTGCTTATCTACTTGATGGAATTAAAGCGGCAATGTACGCTGATGACCTGGTTTTGTGGAGCGCAAATAAACATGCATCAGTGGCAACCATATTGCTACAGAGAGCTGTAGATACATTTGTTGCATGGGCGGATAGATGGTGTATCAGCATAAACACTGACAAGTGCAGCACCACTCTATTTACCCTTTCTCCGAAACAAAAGGCAGGGAGCATTCAGATAAATGGAACACCCCTAAGAGAAGATAAGGAACCAACATACCTTGGTGTAACATTCGACGACAGGCTGACATGGAGAAAACACATAAAAAAGCAGTAGCAAAAGCCAGAAGGAAAATTGCCATCCTGAGAAAGCTAACTGGAACCACGTGGGGAGCCAGTGGGAAAATACTTAGCAAAGTTTATCAACAGAGCATACGACCACACTTGGAATACGGGTCAACTGCGTGGTGTTCAGCATCAAAAACTACATTGCAGGAGCTGGAAAAGGTGCAAAATCAACCTCTTAGAGTCATCACAGGAGGGATGAGATCAACCCCTATAGTAGCAATGGAGAAAATGGGGAGGACACAAGCTTTAAGAGAACGCAGAGATACAAAAACTTTAATACAAGCAGAAAAGTTTCTCAGCTTGCCAGGCCACCCTATGAAGAACCGATTTGAAAACTTAGCTATGGGGCGGTTGAAAAGAAGTAGTTTCATCCACCAGGCAAAACAACTCTGCAGAGAATCCATCGATCTTCCCACAGTTGGTATCCCCCTGACAACTATTCCAGAGCAAACCCCGTGGAAAGATGAACATAGAATATCGCTACAAATCCAGTCAAAAGTGAGAGGAATATTTGACAAGGAAGAACAGAACAGTGTACAGCGCAGAACAGCCACTCTCAGCTTCCTTGATGATGAATACCCACAGGACCTCTGGATCCGAGTCTACACAGATGGGTCAGCACAAAATGCTGTTCGAAATTGAGGAGTGGGAGTGTACATAGAATACCCAAATAATACTAGAGACACGGCCAGAATTCCAACAGGAAAGTACTGCCATAACTATGATGCTGAAATTGAGGCAATCAAGATAGCCACAGAGAAATTACAAAATACCAGCCATGGTACACAACCTGCAGTGATATTGACAGATGCAAAATCCGTAATAGAGGCGCTCCTGTCTGGGAAATTGCCAGTTCTGAGGACACTACTTTCTGAACTTAGCAGTCAGCGTAAGATCACCATACAGTGGATACCATCCCACTGTGGAATCCCCGGAAACGACAGAGCTTATCGATTGGCTAAGGAAGGAGGACAAGAAGAACAACCAGATGTACCTATTACATACCACCAAAAGAAAAGAATGATCAAATCAGCCAGAAGGCCACCAAACCTTACTCAAGACGACTACCACGTTATGGACAGACCAGAACAGGTCATTCTTCTGCGCCTCAGAACAGGACACAATAGATTACGCAACCACATGTATACAAAATTCAAGATTGGTGACTCAGCCATGTGCACATGTGGTTTGGCGTCGCAGACAGCAGAGCACATACTCCAGGATTGCCCAAACTACAACATATCATATGTAGACATGTTTCAGGCGAACGAAAGAAGAAGAAGAAGAACATTGTCGTATTTCCTTCTTCCCAGTGACGACCATAATCTGTGTCTTCTTATAATTCAATTCAAACCCAAATTGTTCACTGTGTGCAACAACCGCATCTACTAAGTGCTGCAGGTACTGATCATTGTCTGCAATCAAGACTGTATCATCTGCATATGCAATGTTATTGATGTATCGTCCCCCAATGTTGATTCCTTCCATATCTTCTATATTTCTGAAAATATATTCACTGTACAGGGGAAAAGATCTGGAGACATTACACATCCCTGTCTCACACCACTTTTATAGGCTGATATTGATCTACATCGTTATCAATTCACACACACACGCGCGCGCGCACACACGCACACACACACACACACACACACACATATATATATATATATATATATATATATATATATATATATATATATATATATATATACGTTTGTACACATGGAACGTTTTTGAATCTGTGGACGAATGTTGAAGTCAGTGATTGTTCGAGCGACAGATATACAAGATAGAGATCGAGTGCAAGTATTGTTGTTTTAGTGACATTGATGTGGCATGTTTTTAAAAGAAAGACAGAAAACACCGCGTGAAAACAGTGCAGTTGTCGTGTTATGAAGAAGTTATTGTTAGTGTAGTGTTGACTGTTATGTGATATATACGTGGTGATTTAGAGAAGGTAGAAAGAGTATTACTACCCATCAACTCCAAGGCAAATAAGAACAATAATAGAACATGAATATTACATATGCCCTATCTACGTGGAGACAGTAGAGTGACTTATGTCAACAGTTACAGGTGCCCTAATTCGTTAGCAACTGAGTAACATCATCTCATCCATCGGCAACACAGAATAGCTTAGTGGCAGTAGAATCGCCAGTCGTAACCCATCCAGCAAAAACTTATTGCCGACTCATTTGTGATTAATTTCACTCTATGGCAATACAGTGCGCTCATGTTAGCACCTCATACATGACAACAGCGCTCATGCCATCCGAATGCATATCACGCTTATGTCATATATATATATATATATATATATATATATATATATATATATATATATATATATATATATATATATATATATATATATATCTTCTTATACATAAAAAAGGATGTGTGTTGTGGGTGTGTATGTCCTTTATGCGTTCGCGAACGGTCCATCCGATTGAGATGAAATTTTCTACACGTCTTCCTCTCATTCCCGCGCTGCCAACTGTGATATTTGTTAATTCATATAAGTAGTTATATAAGTTCTCGTTCCCGTTCCCGACTATCTATCTATCTGTCTGTCTGCCTGTCTGTCTGTTTGTCTGTCTGTCTGTCTGTCTGTCTGTCTGTCTGTCTGTCTGTCTGTCTGTCTGTCCGTCTGTCTGGCTCGTCTGTCTGACCCGGCCCGGCATCGCCCAGCTCCTGATGGGGAGCATCTCATTTAATTCATATAAGTAGTCATATAAGTTCCCGTTCCCGACTGTCTGTCTGTCTGTCTGTCTGTCTGTCTGTCTGTCTGTCTGTCTGTCTGTCTGTCTGTCTGTCTGTCTGTCTGTCTGTCTGTCTGTCTGTCTGTCTGCCTAATCATTTATTGGTTGCAGTTAGAACAACCTTAGATAAACGAAGACCAACTTACAAAAAGCATTAGAAAGAGCACTTGAAAGATCTTTACATCTTCCCCAACAATTAACTTGGGTAAATGGAGCGGCAGCAGAAGAAGAAAATGGAGAAGTAGGAGCTGGGAGGAGGAAGAGGGAGGTGGAGGAGGGAGGAGGAGGAGGGAGGAAGGGATAGGCAGAGAGAGGAGGAGGAGGGAAGAGGAGGGAGAAGGAGGGAGGAGGAGGAGGGAGGAATAGGAGGGAGGAGAAGGGATTAGGAAGAGGAGTGAGGAGGAGGAGGGAGGAGGAGGAGGTAGGAGGAGGAGGTAGGAGGAGGAGGTAGGAGGAGGAGGTAGGAGGAGGAAGGAGGAGGAGGGAGGAGGAGGGAGGAGGAGGGAGGAGGGGGAGAAGGAAGAGGGAGGAGGAAGGAGAAGGAGGAGGAGGAGGGAGAAGGAGGGAGGAGAAGAACGCAGGAGGAGGTGGTAGGAGGAGGAAGAGGGAGGAGGGAGGAGGAGGAGGGAGGAGGCGGAGGGAGAAGGAGGAGGGAGGAGGAAGAGGGAGAAGGAGGGAGAGGAGGAGGGAGAAGGAGGGGGAGAAAGAGGAGGGAGGAAGAGGAGGGATGTGGAGGGAGGAGGAGGAGGGAGGAGGAGGGAGTAAAAGAGAGGATGAGGAAGGAGGAGGAGAAGGGAGGAGGAGGGAGGAGGAGGAGGGAGGAGGGGGAGGAGGAGTAGGTAGAAGGAGGAGGGAGGAAGAGGGAGGAAAAGGAGGAGGAGGGATGAGGGGGAGGAGGAGGAGGGATTAGGAGGAGAGAGGAGGAGAAGGGAGGAGGAGGAAGGAGGAGGAAGAGGGAGGAGGAGAAAGAGGGAGGAGGAGGATGGAGGAGGGAGGAGGTGGAGGGGAAGAGGAAGAGGGTAGGAGGAGGAGGGGGGAGAGGAGGAGGAGGATTATAACACATATGCCTGTAGATAACTGCAGCGAAAAGGTGGGTCTGTCTATCTATCTGACCCGGCGTGGCTTCGCCCAGCTCCTGTCGGGTAGCGTCTCATTAAATTTATACAACAAAAAAAAGTAACTTAAAAGATTGTCCTTCCACACACCATCCATTATTTTTAATGAAAACTGTTTTTAATCACCGACATGACTGTAGATAACTTCTTAAGCATAAAAAGATTAGTTACAATGTTATGCATTATGCATTATTTTTATGAAAACTTTGAAAATACCTTAAAGATTGTATCACTGTTTATTATAACTCTTATACCGGTACATAACTATAGACAAAGAGTTTATAAATCTTTGAAAACCATGCAACAATATGACTATAAGGTAAACAGAAAAGTTATTAAAAGTTATGCCCTTGAAATAACTTTTACACATTTAAGTCCCCTTGCTATATAGAAATTACAATGAAAAATGAAAAATTAAATAATATTAAGTAAGCAGCCAATTTCACACTAAAAAAATATCACAGTTGGCAGCGCGGGAATGAGAGGAAGACGTGTAGAAAATTTCATCTCAATCGGATGGACCGTTCGCGAACGCATAAAGGACATACACACCCACAACACACATCCTTTTTTATATATAAGAAGATATATATATATATATATATATATATATATATATATATATATATATATATATATATATATATATATATAACATAAGCGTGATATGCATTCGGATGGCATGAGCGCTGTTGTCATGTATGAGGTGCTAACATGAGCGCACTGTATTGCCATAGAGTGAAATTAATCACAAATGAGTCGGCAATAAGTTTTTGCTGGATGGGTTACGACTGGCGATTCTACTGCCACTAAGCTATTCTGTGTTGCCGATGGATGAGATGATGTTACTCAGTTGCTAACGAATTAGGGCACCTGTAACTGTTGACATAAGTCACTCTACTGTCTCCACGTAGATAGGGCATATGTAATATTCATGTTCTATTATTGTTCTTATTTGCCTTGGAGTTGATGGGTAGTAATACTCTTTCTACCTTCTCTAAATCACCACGTATATATCACATAACAGTCAACACTACACTAACAATAACTTCTTCATAACACGACAACTGCACTGTTTTCACGCGGTGTTTTCTGTCTTTCTTTTAAAAACATGCCACATCAATGTCACTAAAACAACAATACTTGCACTCGATCTCTATCTTGTATATCTGTCGCTCGAACAATCACTGACTTCAACATTCGACCACAGATTCAAAAACGTTCCATGTGTACAAACGTATATATATATATATATATATATATATATATATATATATATATATATATATATATATATATATATATATGTGTGTGTGTGTGTGTGTGTGTGCGTGTGTGCGCGCGCGCGTGTGTGTGTGAATTGATAACGATGTAGATCAATATCAGCCTATAAAAGTGGTGTGAGACAGGGATGTGTAATGTCTCCAGATCTTTTCCCCTGTACAGTGAATATATTTTCAGAAATATAGAAGATATGGAAGGAATCAACATTGGGGGACGATACATCAATAACATTGCATATGCAGATGATACAGTCTTGATTGCAGACAATGATCAGTACCTGCAGCACTTAGTAGATGCGGTTGTTGCACACAGTGAACAATTTGGGTTTGAATTGAATTATAAGAAGACTTGGTGACAACTGGTAAGATCGAGGGGAACAGACCAAGGGGAAGACCTAGAAACAAGTATCTGGATGGCTTGGCCTTGTGGCATGGTCGAGACAAAAACACGGAACTGATCCACGACTCTGTTGATCGAGTGAGATGGCAGAACATGACCGCCCACGCTTACCGGCATGGCACATGATGGATGGATAAGAAGACACAGATTATGGTCGTCACTGGGAAGAAGGAAATACGACAATGTTCTTCTTCTTCTTCTTTCGTTCGCCTGAAACATGTCTACATATGATATGTTGTAGTTTGGGCAATCCTGGAGTATGTGCTCTGCTGTCTGCGACGCCAAACCACATGTGCACATGGCTGAGTCACCAATCTTGAATTTTGTATACATGTGGTTGCGTAATCTATTGTGTCCTGTTCTGAGGCGCAGAAGAATGACCTGTTCTGGTCTGTCCATAACGTGGTAGTCGTCTTGAGTAAGGTTTGGTGGCCTTCTGGCTGATTTGATCATTCTTTTCTTTTGGTGGTATGTAATAGGTACATCTGGTTGTTCTTCTTGTCCTCCTTCCTTAGCCAATCGATAAGCTCTGTCGTTTCCGGGGATTCCACAGTGGGATGGTATCCACTGTATGGTGATCTTACGCTGACTGCTAAGTTCAGAAAGTAGTGTCCTCAGAACTGGCAATTTCCCAGACAGGAGCGCCTCTATTACGGATTTTGCATCTGTCAATATCACTGCAGGTTGTGTACCATGGCTGGTATTTTGTAATTTCTCTGTGGCTATCTTGATTGCCTCAATTTCAGCATCATAGTTATGGCAGTACTTTCCTGTTGGAATTCTGGCCGTGTCTCTAGTATTATTTGGGTATTCTATGTACACTCCCACTCCTCAATTTCGAACAGCATTTTGTGCTGACCCATCTGTGTAGACTCGGATCCAGAGGTCCTGTGGGTATTCATCATCAAGGAAGCTGAGAGTGGCTGTTCTGCGCTGTACACTGTTCTGTTCTTCCTTGTCAAATATTCCTCTCACTTTTGACTGGATTTGTAGCGATATTCTATGTTCATCTTTCCACGGGGTTTGCTCTGGAATAGTTGTCAGGGGGATACCAACTGTGGGAAGATCGATGGATTCTCTGCAGAGTTGTTTTGCCTGGTGGATGAAACTACTTCTTTTCAACCGCCCCATAGCTAAGTTTTCAAATCGGTTCTTCATAGGGTGGCCTGGCAAGCTGAGAAACTTTTCTGCTTGTATTAAAGTTTTTGTATCTCTGCGTTCTCTTAAAGCTTGTGTCCTCCCCATTTTCTCCATTGCTACTATAGGGGTTGATCTCATCCCTCCTGTGATGACTCTAAGAGGTTGATTTTGCACCTTTTCCAGCTCCTGCAATGTAGTTTTTGATGCTGAACACCACGCAGTTGACCCGTATTCCAAGTGTGGTCGTATGCTCTGTTGATAAACTTTGCTAAGTATTTTCCCACTGGCTCCCCACGTGGTTCCAGTTAGCTTTCTCAGGATGGCAATTTTCCTTCTGGCTTTTGCTACTGCTTTTTTATGTGTTTTCTCCATGTCAGCCTGTCGTCGAATGTTACACCAAGGTATGTTGGTTCCTTATCTTCTCTTAGGGGTGTTCCATTTATCTGAATGCTCCCTGCCTTTTGTTTCGGAGAAAGGGTAAATAGAGTGGTGCTGCACTTGTCAGTGTTTATGCTGTTACACCATCTATCCGCCCATGCAACAAATGTATCTACAGCTCTCTGTAGCAATATGGTTGCCACTGATGCATGTTTATTTGCGCTCCACAAAACCAGGTCATCAGCGTACATTGCCGCTTTAATTCCATCAAGTAGATAA
Source organism: Cepaea hortensis (assembly GCA_963921405.1). Taxonomy (NCBI): domain Eukaryota; kingdom Metazoa; phylum Mollusca; class Gastropoda; order Stylommatophora; family Helicidae; genus Cepaea; species Cepaea hortensis. Next base: position 82,311,289 of record OY992880.1, on the reverse strand, counting down.
GCAACAAGATCATTGATGAAGATTAGAAAAAGTGTTGGGGACAGGACTCCGCCCTGGGGAACACCGTGACGCAATAGTACTTTCTTGCTCTTGAGACCGTCTATCTGTACTCGGGCTCTTCTGTTGTGCAAGTATGCTTTTACCCATTTGTACATTCTTCCATTGACTTTACAGTTTCTCAGTTTCTTCATCAGACCCTCTTTCCAGACTTTGTCAAAGGCTTTCTTCAGATCTATCCAAGCCGCAAGTACCAGCTTCTTCTCTTGGAATGCATCCTCAACTTCTTGAGAGAGGTAGGTTGTCTGATCTTCCGTAGAGTAGCACTGCCTAAAGGCAGCCTGTTGTGGCACAAGGATGTTTTCACTTTCAATGTACCATTGTAGTCTGTGATTGATGACGCGTTCCATTGTTTTGCAGAGACAACTGGTGAGGCTAATGGATCTGTAGCTGGAGGCAATGGAACTGTCTTTCCCAGATTTTAGGAGGGGTATCATGATTGCTTCTCTCCAGACTTGTGGAACACTACCTAAGGTCCATGTATTATTAAAGATCTGTAGCAACTTTGCTTTGGCCTCTGTTCCTAGGTTCCTGATCATTTCATTGGAGATACCATCAGCTCCTGGTGATTTTCTCATTTTCAGTTTTGATATGGCTAGCTCCAGTTCACTGAATGTGATAGGTGTCTCCATAACCTCATGTACAATTTCCTTCTGTCCTGTATTTTGCCATTTCTCTCGAATCTCCTGTTGTTTCTCTGGACTAATTTCAATATTGTTATCGTGCGAATGAGTCCGCAAAATGGTCAGCTGCTTGCTTTCCTGTTAAAATGTTTCCGTCTTTATGTATCGCAATTTTTGAGTTTCTCCCTGTGCCCTCATCGTTAAGCTGTTTTATTAGCCTCCATAACTTCCTTGTGTCTCTTTCAAAGTTCAGTGACTCTGTTTTCTCCTGCCAGCTTTTCCGTCTAGCCTGGAGTTGGGCCCTTTGAAATTTGGCTTTACCACAATGTAATTAATGTAATTACCACAATGTAATTAATATACAAGTAAATGGGCATATTCGTAAACAGGTTAATCGGTAAAGGTATCTCGGAAAAGTCATAACATTAGATGGGAGATCCCTTAAAGAGATTAGAATTGCCATTGCGAAGATAGTCTTTTGCAAGATGAAAAACATACTGACCAATACAAATATATAAATTGAAACGAGAAAAAGAGTGTTGAAATGCTACATAGAACGTGTACTTTTGTTTGGATGTGAAGTGTGGACAATGAGCAGACAAGCTGAACAACAACTGATGGCTGTGGAAATGTGGTTTCTGAGGGAAATGCATATAACACCATGGACAGACAGAAAAACCAATTGAACAAGTCCTTCAAGAAACAAATGAAGATCGTAAACCGACTAGAGACATTACACGTAGACAGTCAACATTTTGGGGCATATTATGAGAAAAAATGATCAGGAGAACTTGGTTACAACTGGCAAGATCAAAGGGAAGAGACAAAGGGAAAGACCGAGAAGTAAATACCTGGATGGCTTGGCCACGTGGCATGGTCGAGACAGAAACACGGAGCAGATCCCCGACTCTGGTGATCGAGTGAGATGGCAAAGTATGACCGTCCATGCTTATCGGCATGGCACAAGATGGACGGATGAACATCGAGAACGCAGCAGACACTCCGTAGCACCGGTGATGATACATATGTATAGATACCGTAGCAGGCTTGTTATAAGACAGGAAATGACCAGGCAGCGTAATAGAGCCTGCCTGCTATGGGAGTGTCCAGGATCGTCCAGAAGACGTCCAAACGCCCGATATTGCTCCCCACACACCAGGCGCCTGACGTTAACGACCATTTAACACATGACCTTGCAGTTCCTCAGCACGCAGGTACACCTTGAATGTGGGTGTTTGATTGTTAGTTGTCCTTCTCTCTGGTAAACTGTCTGTCATCTTACGAATACCATGGCTAAAATACGTTAGATCAACTTCTAAATAATACAATAATCATCTGCATGCGCCATTTAGAGTGACATGCGTTAATTAAAATGAAAGATAGCGAATGTTGGATGTTTTCTCCAGAGCGTGCTGGTGTGTTCAGAAACGAGAAAGCGGGAAAATAGGCTGGGCCTGCATTGTTGGGCAGGGTTTTGGTGCACGATAAGGCAGATGTGGTCAGGGCACTGTTGGAATCATGTGTATGTAGTGGAAGAACATCATGGCCTGGAGAGAATGATGTTGTCATGTGTGTGTATGTAGTGGAAGAACATCATGGCCTGGAGAGAATGATGTTGTCATGTGTGTGTATGTAGTGGAAGAACATCATGGCCTGGAGAGAATGATGTTGTCATGTGTGTGTATGTAGTGGAAGAAAACATGGCCTGGAGAGAATGATGTTGTCATGTGTATGTATGTAGTGGAAGAACATCATGGCCTAGAGAGAATGATGTTGTCATGTGTATGTAGTGGAAGAACATCATGGCCTGGAGAGAATGATGTTGTCATGCGTATGTAGTGGAAGAACATCATTGCCTGGAAAGAATGATGTTGTCATGTGTGTGTATGTAGTGAAAGAACATCATGGCCTGGAAAGAATGATGTTGTCATGTGTGTGTATGTAGTGGAAGAACACCATGGCCTGGAGAGAATGATGTTGTCATGTGTGTGCATGTAGTGGAAGAACATCAAGGCCTGGAGAGAATGATGTTGTCATGTGTGTGTATGTAGTGGAAGAACATCATGGCCTGGAGAGAATGATGTTGTCATGTGTGTGTATGTAGTGGAGGAACATCATGGCCTGGAGAGAATGATGTTGTCATGTGTGTGTATGTAGTGGAAGAACATCAGGGCCTGGAGAGAATGATGTTGTCATGTGTGTGTATGTAGTGGAAGAACATCATGGCTTGGAGAGAATGATATTGTCATGTGTGAGTATGTAGTGGAAGAACATCATGGCCTGGAGAGAATGATGTTGTCATGTGTGTGTATGTAGTGGAAGAACATCATGGCCGGGAGAGAATGATGTTGTCATGTGTGTGTATGTGGTGGAAGAACATCATTTCCTGAAGAGAATGATGTTGTCATGTGTGTCTATGTAGTGGAAGAACATCATGGCCTGGAGAGAATGATGTTGTCATGTGTATGTATGTAGTGGAAGAACATCATGGCCTGGAGAGAATGATGTTGTCATGTGTATGTATGAAGTGGAAGAACATCATGGCCTGGAGAGAATGATGTTGTCATGTGTGTGTATGTAGTGGAAGAACACATGGCCTGGAGAGAATGATGTTGTCATGTGTGTGTATGTAGTGGAAGAACACATGGCCTGGAGAGAATGATGTTGTCATGTGTATGTAGTGGAAGAACATCATGGCCTGGAGAGAATGATGTTGACATGTGTGTGTATGAAGTGAAAGAACATCATGGCCTGGAGAGAATGATGTTGTCATGTGTGTGTATGTAGTGGAAGAACATCATGGCCTGGAGAGAATGATGTTGTCATGTGTGTGTATGTAGTGGAAGAACACATGGCCTGGAGAGAATGATGTTGTCATGTGTATGTATGTAGTGGAAGAACATCATGGCCTAGAGAGAATGATGTTGTCATGTGTATGTAGTGGAAGAACATCATGGCCTTGAGAGAATGATGTTGTCATGTGTATGTAGTGGAAGAACATCATAACCTGGAGAGAATGATGTTGTCATGTGTGTGTATGTAGTGGAAGAACATCATGGCCTGGAGAGAATGATGTTGTCATGTGTGTGTATGTAGTGGAAGAACATCATGGTCTGGAGAGAATGATGTTGTCATGAGTGTGTATGTAGTGGAAGAACACCATGGCCTGGAGAGAATGATGTTGTCATGTGTGTGTTTGTAGTGGAAGAACATCATGGCCTGGAGACAATGATGTTGCCATGTGTGTGTATGTAGTGGAAGAACATCATGGCCTGGAGAGAATGATGTTGTCATGTGTGTGTATGTAGTGGAAGAACATCATGGCCTGGAGAGAATGATGTTGTCATGTGTGTGTATGTAGTGGAAGAACATCATGGCCTGGAGAGAATGATGTTGTCATGTGTATGTATGTAGTGGAAGAACATCATGGTCTGGAGAGAATGATGTTGTCATGTGTGTGTATGTAGGGGAAGAACATCATGGCCTGGAGAGAATGATGTTGTCATGTGTGTGTATGTAGTGGAAGAACACATGGACTGGAGAGAATGATGTTGTCATGTGTGTGTGTTTAGTGGAAGAACATCATGTCCTGGAGAGAATGATGTTCTCATGTGTGTGTAGTCGAAGAACATCATGGCCTGGAGAGAATGATGTTGTCATGTGTGTGTATGTAGTGGAAGAACACATGGCCTGGAGAGAATGATGTTGTCATGTGTCTGTATGTAGTGGAAGAACACATGGCCTGGAGAGAATGATGTTGTCATGTGTATGTAGTGGAAGAACATCATGACCTGGAGATAATTATTTTGTCATGTGTGTGAATGTAGTGGAAGAACATCATGGCCTGGAGTGAATGATGTTGTCATGTGTGTGTATGTAGTGGAAGAACATCATGGCCTGGAGAGAATGATGTTGTCATGTGTGTGTATGTAGTGGAAGAACATCAAGGCCTGGAGAGAATGATGTTGTCATGTGTATGTATGTAGTGGAAGAACATCATGGCCTGGAGAGAATGTTGTTGTCATGTGTGTGTATGTAGTGGAAGAACATCATGGCCTGGAGAGAATGATGTTGTCATGTGTGTGTATGTAGTGGAAGAACACATGGCCTGGAGAGAATGATGTTGTCATGTGTGTGTATGTAGTGGAAGAACATCATGGCCTGGAGAGAATGATGTTGTCATGTGTGTGTATGTAGTGGAAGAACATCATGGCCTGGAGAGAATGATGTTGTCATGTGTGTGTATGAAGTGAAAGAACATCATGGCCTGGAGAGAATGATGTTGTCATGTGTGTGTATGTAGTGGAAGAACATCATGGCCTGGAGAGAATGATGTTGTCATGTGTATGTATGTAGTGGAAGAACATCATGGCCTGGAGAGAATGATGTTGTCATGTGTGTGTATGTAGTGGAAGAACATCATGGCCTGGAGAGAATGATGTTGTCATGTGTGTGTATGTAGCGGAAGAACATCATGGCCTTGAGAGAATGATGTTGTCATGTGTGTGTATGTAGTGGAAGAACATCATGGCCTGGAGATAATGATGTTGTCATGTGTGTATGTAGTGGAAGAACATCATGGCCTGGAGAGAATGATGTTGTCATGTGTGTGTATGTAGTGGAAGAACATCATGGCCTGGAGAGAATGATGTTGTCATGAGTGTGTATGTAGTGGAAGAACATCATGGCCTGGAGAGAATGGTGTTGTCATGTGTGTGTTTGCAGTGGAAGAACATCATGGCCTGGAGACAATGATGTTGTCATGTGTGGGTATGTAGTGGAAGAACATCATGGCCTGGAGAGAATGATGTTGTCATGTGTGTGTATGTAGTGGAAGAACATCATGGCCTGGAGAGAATGATGTTGTCATGTGTATGTATGTAGTGGAAGAACACATGGCCTGGAGAGAATGATGTTGTCATGTGTGTGTCTTTAGTGGAAGAACATCATGGCCTGGAGAGAATGATGTTCTCATGTGTGTGTAGTCGAAGAACATCATGGCCTGGAGAGAATGATGTTGTCATTTGTGTGTATGTAGTGGAAGAACACATGGCCTGGAGAGAATGATGTTGTCATGTGTGTGTATGTAGTGGAAGAACACATGGCCTGGAGAGAATGATGTTGTCATGTGTATGTAGTGGAAGAACATCATGGCCTGGAGAGAATTATTTTGTCATGTGTGTGTATGTAGTGGAAGAACATCATGGCCTCGAGAGAATGATGTTGTCATGTGTGTATGTAGTGGAAGAACATCATCGCCTGGAGAGAATGATGTTGTCATGTGTGTGTATGTAGTGGAAGAACATCATGGCCTGGAGAGAATGATGTTGTCATGAGTGTGTATGTAGTGGAAGAACATCATGGCCTGGAGAGAATGGTGTTGTCATGTGTGTGTTTGCAGTGGAAGAACATGATGGCCTGGAGACAATGATGTTGTCATGTGTGTGTATGTAGTGGAAGAACATCATGGCCTGGAGAGAATGATGTTGTCATGTGTGTGTATGTAGTGGAAGAACATCATGGCCTGGAGAGAATGATGTTGTCATGTGTATGTATGTAGTGGAAGAACACATGGCCTGGAGAGAATGATGTTGTCATGTGTGTGTATGTAGTGGAAGAACATCATGGCCTGGAGAGAATGATGTTGTCATGTGTGTGTATGTAGTGGAAGAACATCATGGCCTGGAGAGAATGATGTTGTCATGTGTATGTATGTAGTGGAAGAACATCATGGCCTGGAGAGAATGATGTTGTCCTGTGTGTGTATGTAGTGGAAGAACATCATGGCCTAGAGAGAATGATGTTGTCATGTGTGTGTATGTAGTGGAAGAACATCATGGCCTGGAGAGAATGATGTTGTCATGTGTATGTATGTAGTGGAAGAACATCATGGCCTGGAGAGAATGACGTTGTCATGTGTGTGTATGTAGTGGAAGAACATCATGGCCTGGAGAGAATGATGTTGTCATGTGTGTGTATGTAGTGGAAGAACATCATGGCCTGGAGAGAATGATGTTGTCATGTGTGTGTATGTAGTGGAAGAACATCATGGCCTGGAGAGAATGATGTTGTCATGTGTGTGTATGAAGTGAAAGAACATCATGGCCTGGAGAGAATGATGTTGTCATGTGTGTGTATGTAGTGGAAGAACATCATGGCCTGGAGAGAATGATGTTGTCATGTGTATGTATGTAGTGGAAGAACATCATGGCCTGGAGAGAATGATGTTGTCATGTGTGTGTATGTAGCGGAAGAACATCATGGCCTGGAGAGAATGATGTTGTCATGTGTATGTATGTAGTGGAAGAACATCATGGCCTGGAGAGAATGATGTTGTCATGTGTGTGTATGTAGTGGAAGAACATCATGGCCTGGAGATAATGGTGTTGTCATGTGTGTGTTTGCAGTGGAAGAACATCATGGCCTGGAGACAATGATGTTGTCATGTGTGGGTATGTAGTGGAAGAACATCATGGCCTGGAGAGAATGATGTTGTCATGTGTGTGTATGTAGTGGAAGAACATCATGGCCTGGAGAGAATGATGTTGTCATGTGTATGTATGTAGTGGAAGAACACATGGCCTGGAGAGAATGATGTTGTCATGTGTGTGTCTTTAGTGGAAGAACATCATGGCCTGGAGAGAATTATTTTGTCATGTGTGTGTATGTAGTGGAAGAACATCATGGCCTCGAGAGAATGATGTTGTCATGTGTGTGTATGTAGTGGAAGAACATCATGGCCTGGAGAGAATGATGTTGTCATGTGTGTATGTAGTGGAAGAACATCATCGCCTGGAGAGAATGATGTTGTCATGTGTGTGTATGTAGTGGAAGAACATCATGGCCTGGAGAGAATGATGTTGTCATGAGTGTGTATGTAGTGGAAGAACATCATGGCCTGGAGAGAATGGTGTTGTCATGTGTGTGTTTGCAGTGGAAGAACATCATGGCCTGGAGACAATGATGTTGTCATGTGTGTGTATGTAGTGGAAGAACATCATGGCCTGGAGAGAATGATGTTGTCATGTGTGTGTATGTAGTGGAAGAACATCATGGCCTGGAGAGAATGATGTTGTCATGTGTATGTATGTAGTGGAAGAACACATGGCCTGGAGAGAATGATGTTGTCATGTGTGTGTATGTAGTGGAAGAACATCATGGCCTGGAGAGAATGATGTTGTCATGTGTGTGTATGTAGTGGAAGAACATCATGGCCTGGAGAGAATGATGTTGTCATGTGTATGTATGTAGTGGAAGAACATCATGGCCTGGAGAGAATGATGTTGTCCTGTGTGTGTATGTAGTGGAAGAACATCATGGCCTAGAGAGAATGATGTTGTCATGTGTGTGTATGTAGTGGAAGAACATCATGGCCTGGAGAGAATGATGTTGTCATGTGTATGTATGTAGTGGAAGAACATCATGGCCTGGAGAGAATGATGTTGTCCTGTGTGTGTATGTAGTGGAAGAACATCATGGCCTAGAGAGAATGATGTTGTCATGTGTGTGTATGTAGTGGAAGAACATCATGGCCTGGAGAGAATGATGTTGTCATGTGTATGTATGTAGTGGAAGAACATCATGGCCTGGAGAGAATGACGTTGTCATGTGTGTGTATGTAGTGGAAGAACATCATGGCCTGGAGAGAATGATGTTGTCATGTGTGTGTATGTAGTGGAAGAACATCATGGCCTGGAGAGAATGATGTTGTCATGTGTGTGTATGTAGTGGAAGAACATCATGGCCTGGAGAGAATGATGTTGTCATGTGTGTGTATGAAGTGAAAGAACATCATGGCCTGGAGAGAATGATGTTGTCATGTGTGTGTATGTAGTGGAAGAACATCATGGCCTGGAGAGAATGATGTTGTCATGTGTATGTATGTAGTGGAAGAACATCATGTCCTGGAGAGAATGATGTTGTCATGTGTGTGTATGTAGCGGAAGAACATCATGGCCTGGAGAGAATGATGTTGTCATGTGTATGTATGTAGTGGAAGAACATCATGGCCTGGAGAGAATGATGTTGTCATGTGTGTGTATGTAGTGGAAGAACATCATGGCCTGGAGATAATGGTGTTGTCATGTGTGTGTTTGCAGTGGAAGAACATCATGGCCTGGAGACAATGATGTTGTCATGTGTGGGTATGTAGTGGAAGAACATCATGGCCTGGAGAGAATGATGTTGTCATGTGTGTGTATGTAGTGGAAGAACATCATGGCCTGGAGAGAATGATGTTGTCATGTGTATGTATGTAGTGGAAGAACACATGGCCTGGAGAGAATGATGTTGTCATGTGTGTGTCTTTAGTGGAAGAACATCATGGCCTGGAGAGAATTATTTTGTCATGTGTGTGTATGTAGTGGAAGAACATCATGGCCTCGAGAGAATGATGTTGTCATGTGTGTGTATGTAGTAGAAGAACATCATGGCCTGGAGAGAATGATGTTGTCATGTGTGTATGTAGTGGAAGAACATCATCGCCTGGAGAGAATGATGTTGTCATGTGTGTGTATGTAGTGGAAGAACATCATGGCCTGGAGAGAATGATGTTGTCATGAGTGTGTATGTAGTGGAAGAACATCATGGCCTGGAGAGAATGGTGTTGTCATGTGTGTGTTTGCAGTGGAAGAACATCATGGCCTGGAGACAATGATGTTGTCATGTGTGTGTATGTAGTGGAAGAACATCATGGCCTGGAGAGAATGATGTTGTCATGTGTGTGTATGTAGTGGAAGAACATCATGGCCTGGAGAGAATGATGTTGTCATGTGTATGTATGTAGTGGAAGAACACATGGCCTGGAGAGAATGATGTTGTCATGTGTGTGTATGTAGTGGAAGAACATCATGGCCTGGAGAGAATGATGTTGTCATGTGTGTGTATGTAGTGGAAGAACATCATGGCCTGGAGAGAATGATGTTGTCATGTGTATGTATGTAGTGGAAGAACATCATGGCCTGGAGAGAATGATGTTGTCCTGTGTGTGTATGTAGTGGAAGAACATCATGGCCTAGAGAGAATGATGTTGTCATGTGTGTGTATGTAGTGGAAGAACATCATGGCCTGGAGAGAATTATGTTGTCATGTGTATGTATGTAGTGGAAGAACATCATGGCCTGGAGAGAATGACGTTGTCATGTGTGTGTATGTAGTGGAAGAACATCATGGCCTGGAGAGAATGATGTTGTCATGTGTGTGTATGTAGTGGAAGAACATCATGGCCTGGAGATAATGGTGTTGTCATGTGTGTGTTTGCAGTGGAAGAACATCATGGCCTGGAGACAATGATGTTGTCATGTGTGGGTATGTAGTGGAAGAACATCATGGCCTGGAGAGAATGATGTTGTCATGTGTGTGTATGTAGTGGAAGAACATCATGGCCTGGAGAGAATGATGTTGTCATGTGTATGTATGTAGTGGAAGAACACATGGCCTGGAGAGAATGATGTTGTCATGTGTGTGTCTTTAGTGGAAGAACATCATGGCCTGGAGAGAATGATGTTCTCATGTGTGTGTAGTCGAAGAACATCATGGCCTGGAGAGAATGATGTTGTCATTTGTGTGTATGTAGTGGAAGAACACATGGCCTGGAGAGAATGATGTTGTCATGTGTGTGTATGTAGTGGAAGAACGCATGGCCTGGAGAGAATGATGTTGTCATGTGTATGTAGTGGAAGAACATCATGGCCTGGAGAGAATTATTTTGTCATGTGTGTGTATGTAGTGGAAGAACATCATGGCCTCGAGAGAATGATGTTGTCATGTGTGTGTATGTAGTGGAAGAACATCATGGCCTGGAGAGAATGATGTTGTCATGTGTGTGTATGTAGTGGAAGAACACATGGCCTGGAGAGAATGATGTTGTCATGTGTATGAATGTAGTGAAAGAACATCATGGCCTAGAGAGAATGATGTTGTCATGTGTATGTAGTGGAAGAACATCATGGCCTGGAGAGAATGATGTTGTCATGTGTATGTAGTGGAAGAACATCATGACCTGGAGAGAATGATGTTGTCATGTGTGTGTATGTAGTAGAAGAACATCATGGTCTGGAGAGAATGATGTTGTCATATGTGTGTATGTAGTGGAAGAACATCATGGCTTGGAGAGAATGATATTGTCATGTGTGAGTATGTAGTGGAAGAACATCATGGCCTGGAGAGAATGATGCTGTCATGTGTGTGTATGTAGTGGAAGAACATCATGGCCTTGAGAGAATGATGTTGTCATGTGTGTGTGTGTAGTGGAAGAACATCATTTCCTGGAGAGAATGATGTTGTCATGTGTGTCTATGTAGTGGAAGAACATCATGGCCTGGAGAGAATGATGTTGTCATGTGTATGTATGTAGTGGAAGAACATCATGGCCTGGAGAGAATGATGTTGTCATGTGTGTGTGTGTGTGTATGTAGTGGAAGAACATCATGGCCTGGAGAGAATGATGTTGTCATGAGTGTGTATGTAGTGGAAGAACATCATGGCCTGGAGAGAATGATGTTGTCATGTGTGTGTTTGTAGTGGAAGAACATCATGGCCTGGAGAGAATGATGTCATGTGTGTGTATGTAGTGGAAGAACATCATGGCCTGGAGAGAATGATGTTGTCATGTGTGTGTATGTAGTGGAAGAACATCATGGCCTGGAGAGAATGATGTTGTCATGTGTTTGTATGTAGTGGAAGAACATCATGGCCTGGAGAGAATGATGTTGTCCTGTGTGTGTATGTAGTGGACGAACATCATGGCCTGGAGAGAATAATGTTGTCATGTGTGTGTATGTAGTGGAAGAACATCATGGCCTGGAGAGAATGATGTTGTCATGTGTATGTATGTAGTGGAAGAACATCATGGCCTGGAGAGAATGACGTTGTCATGTGTGTGTGTATGTAGTGGAAGAACATCATGGCCTGGAGAGAATGATGTTGTCATGTGTATGTATGTAGTGGAAGAACATCATGGCCTGGAGAGAATGATGTTGTCATGTGTGTGTATGTAGTGGAAGAACATCATGGCCTGGAGAGAATGATGTTGTCATGTGTGTATGTAGTGGAAGAACATCATGGCCTGGAGAGAATGATGTTGTCATGTGTGTGTATGTAGTGGAAGAACATCATGGCCTGGAGAGAATGATGTTGTCATGAGTGTGTATGTAGTGGAAGAACATCATGGCCTGGAGAGAATGGTGTTGTCATGTGTGTGTTTGCAGTGGAAGAACATCATGGCCTGGAGACAATGATGTTGTCATGTGTGTGTATGTAGTGGAAGAACATCATGGCCTGGAGAGAATGATGTTGTCATGTGTGTGTATGTAGTGGAAGAACATCATGGCCTGGAGAGAATGATGTTGTCATGTGTATGTATGTAGTGGAAGAACACATGGCCTGGAGAGAATGATGTTGTCATGTGTGTGTCTTTAGTGGAAGAACATCATGGCCTGGAGAGAATGATGTTCTCATGTGTGTGTAGTCGAAGAACATCATGGCCTGGAGAGAATGATGTTGTCATTTGTGTGTATGTAGTGGAAGAACACATGGCCTGGAGAGAATGATGTTGTCATGTGTATGTATGTAGTGGAAGAACATCATGGCCTGGAGAGAATGATGTTGTCATGTGTGTGTATGTAGTAGAAGAACATCATGGCCTGGAGATAATGATGTTGTCATGTGTGTATGTAGTGGAAGAACATCATGGCCTGGAGAGAATGATGTTGTCATGTGTGTGTATGTAGTGGAAGAACATCATGGCCTGGAGAGAATGATGTTGTCATGAGTGTGTATGTAGTGGAAGAACATCATGGCCTGGAGAGAATTGTGTTGTCATGTGTGTGTTTTCAGTGGAAGAACATCATGGCCTGGAGACAATGATGTTGTCATGTGTGTGTATGTAGTGGAAGAACATCATGGCCTGGAGAGAATGATTTTGTCATGTGTGTGCATGTAGTGGAAGAACATCATGGCCTGGAGAGAATGATGTTGTCATGTGTATGTATGTAGTGGAAGAACACATGGCCTGGAGAGAATGATGTTGTCATGTGTGTGTATGTAGTGGAAGAACATCATGGCCTGGAGAGAATGATGTTGTCATGTGTGTGTATGTAGTGGAAGAACATCATGGCCTGGAGAGAATGAGGTTGTCATGTGTATGTATGTAGTGGAAGAACATCATGGCCTGGAGAGAATGATGTTGTCCTGTGTGTGTATGTAGTGGAAGAACATCATGGCCTGGAGAGAATGATGTTCTCATGTGTGTGTAGTCGAAGAACATCATGGCCTGGAGAGAATGATGTTGTGATTTGTGTGTATGTAGTGGAAGAACACATGGCCTGGAGAGAATGATGTTGTCATGTGTGTGTATGTAGTGGAAGAACACATGGCCTGGAGAGAATGATGTTGTCATGTGTATGTAGTGGAAGAACATCATGGCCTGGAGAGAATTATTTTGTCATGTGTGTGTATGTAGTGGAAGAACATCATGGCCTCGAGAGAATGATGTTGTCATGTGTGTGTATGTAGTGGAAGAACATCATGGCCTGGAGAGAATGATGTTGTCATGTGTGTATGTAGTGGAAGAACATCATCGCCTGGAGAGAATGATGTTGTCATGTGTGTGTATGTAGTGGAAGAACATCATGGCCTGGAGAGAATGATGTTGTCATGAGTGTGTATGTAGTGGAAGAACATCATGGCCTGGAGAGAATGGTGTTGTCATGTGTGTGTTTGCAGTGGAAGAACATCATGGCCTGGAGACAATGATGTTGTCATGTGTGTGTATGTAGTGGAAGAACATCATGGCCTGGAGAGAATGATGTTGTCATGTGTGTGTATGTAGTGGAAGAACATCATGGCCTGGAGAGAATGATGTTGTCATGTGTATGTATGTAGTGGAAGAACACATGGCCTGGAGAGAATGATGTTGTCATGTGTGTGTATGTAGTGGAAGAACATCATGGCCTGGAGAGAATGATGTTGTCATGTGTGTGTATGTAGTGGAAGAACATCATGGCCTGGAGAGAATGATGTTGTCATGTGTATGTATGTAGTGGAAGAACATCATGGCCTGGAGAGAATGATGTTGTCCTGTGTGTGTATGTAGTGGAAGAACATCATGGCCTAGAGAGAATGATGTTGTCATGTGTGTGTATGTAGTGGAAGAACATCATGGCCTGGAGAGAATGATGTTGTCATGTGTATGTATGTAGTGGAAGAACATCATGGCCTGGAGAGAATGATGTTGTCATTTGTGTGTATGTAGTGGAAGAACACATGGCCTGGAGAGAATGATGTTGTCATGTGTGTGTATGTAGTGGAAGAACGCATGGCCTGGAGAGAATGATGTTGTCATGTGTATGTAGTGGAAGAACATCATGGCCTGGAGAGAATTATTTTGTCATGTGTGTGTATGTAGTGGAAGAACATCATGGCCTCGAGAGAATGATGTTGTCATGTGTGTGTATGTAGTGGAAGAACATCATGGCCTGGAGAGAATGATGTTGTCATGTGTGTGTATGTAGTGGAAGAACACATGGCCTGGAGAGAATGATGTTGTCATGTGTATGAATGTAGTGAAAGAACATCATGGCCTAGAGAGAATGATGTTGTCATGTGTATGTAGTGGAAGAACATCATGGCCTGGAGAGAATGATGTTGTCATGTGTATGTAGTGGAAGAACATCATGACCTGGAGAGAATGATGTTGTCATGTGTGTGTATGTAGTAGAAGAACATCATGGTCTGGAGAGAATGATGTTGTCATATGTGTGTATGTAGTGGAAGAACATCATGGCTTGGAGAGAATGATATTGTCATGTGTGAGTATGTAGTGGAAGAACATCATGGCCTGGAGAGAATGATGCTGTCATGTGTGTGTATGTAGTGGAAGAACATCATGGCCTTGAGAGAATGATGTTGTCATGTGTGTGTGTGTAGTGGAAGAACATCATTTCCTGGAGAGAATGATGTTGTCATGTGTGTCTATGTAGTGGAAGAACATCATGGCCTGGAGAGAATGATGTTGTCATGTGTATGTATGTAGTGGAAGAACATCATGGCCTGGAGAGAATGATGTTGTCATGTGTGTGTGTGTGTGTATGTAGTGGAAGAACATCATGGCCTGGAGAGAATGATGTTGTCATGAGTGTGTATGTAGTGGAAGAACATCATGGCCTGGAGAGAATGATGTTGTCATGTGTGTGTTTGTAGTGGAAGAACATCATGGCCTGGAGAGAATGATGTCATGTGTGTGTATGTAGTGGAAGAACATCATGGCCTGGAGAGAATGATGTTGTCATGTGTGTGTATGTAGTGGAAGAACATCATGGCCTGGAGAGAATGATGTTGTCATGTGTTTGTATGTAGTGGAAGAACATCATGGCCTGGAGAGAATGATGTTGTCCTGTGTGTGTATGTAGTGGACGAACATCATGGCCTGGAGAGAATAATGTTGTCATGTGTGTGTATGTAGTGGAAGAACATCATGGCCTGGAGAGAATGATGTTGTCATGTGTATGTATGTAGTGGAAGAACATCATGGCCTGGAGAGAATGACGTTGTCATGTGTGTGTGTATGTAGTGGAAGAACATCATGGCCTGGAGAGAATGATGTTGTCATGTGTATGTATGTAGTGGAAGAACATCATGGCCTGGAGAGAATGATGTTGTCATGTGTGTGTATGTAGTGGAAGAACATCATGGCCTGGAGAGAATGATGTTGTCATGTGTGTATGTAGTGGAAGAACATCATGGCCTGGAGAGAATGATGTTGTCATGTGTGTGTATGTAGTGGAAGAACATCATGGCCTGGAGAGAATGATGTTGTCATGAGTGTGTATGTAGTGGAAGAACATCATGGCCTGGAGAGAATGGTGTTGTCATGTGTGTGTTTGCAGTGGAAGAACATCATGGCCTGGAGACAATGATGTTGTCATGTGTGTGTATGTAGTGGAAGAACATCATGGCCTGGAGAGAATGATGTTGTCATGTGTGTGTATGTAGTGGAAGAACATCATGGCCTGGAGAGAATGATGTTGTCATGTGTATGTATGTAGTGGAAGAACACATGGCCTGGAGAGAATGATGTTGTCATGTGTGTGTCTTTAGTGGAAGAACATCATGGCCTGGAGAGAATGATGTTCTCATGTGTGTGTAGTCGAAGAACATCATGGCCTGGAGAGAATGATGTTGTCATTTGTGTGTATGTAGTGGAAGAACACATGGCCTGGAGAGAATGATGTTGTCATGTGTATGTATGTAGTGGAAGAACATCATGGCCTGGAGAGAATGATGTTGTCATGTGTGTGTATGTAGTAGAAGAACATCATGGCCTGGAGATAATGATGTTGTCATGTGTGTATGTAGTGGAAGAACATCATGGCCTGGAGAGAATGATGTTGTCATGTGTGTGTATGTAGTGGAAGAACATCATGGCCTGGAGAGAATGATGTTGTCATGAGTGTGTATGTAGTGGAAGAACATCATGGCCTGGAGAGAATTGTGTTGTCATGTGTGTGTTTTCAGTGGAAGAACATCATGGCCTGGAGACAATGATGTTGTCATGTGTGTGTATGTAGTGGAAGAACATCATGGCCTGGAGAGAATGATTTTGTCATGTGTGTGCATGTAGTGGAAGAACATCATGGCCTGGAGAGAATGATGTTGTCATGTGTATGTATGTAGTGGAAGAACACATGGCCTGGAGAGAATGATGTTGTCATGTGTGTGTATGTAGTGGAAGAACATCATGGCCTGGAGAGAATGATGTTGTCATGTGTGTGTATGTAGTGGAAGAACATCATGGCCTGGAGAGAATGAGGTTGTCATGTGTATGTATGTAGTGGAAGAACATCATGGCCTGGAGAGAATGATGTTGTCCTGTGTGTGTATGTAGTGGAAGAACATCATGGCCTGGAGAGAATGATGTTCTCATGTGTGTGTAGTCGAAGAACATCATGGCCTGGAGAGAATGATGTTGTGATTTGTGTGTATGTAGTGGAAGAACACATGGCCTGGAGAGAATGATGTTGTCATGTGTGTGTATGTAGTGGAAGAACACATGGCCTGGAGAGAATGATGTTGTCATGTGTATGTAGTGGAAGAACATCATGGCCTGGAGAGAATTATTTTGTCATGTGTGTGTATGTAGTGGAAGAACATCATGGCCTCGAGAGAATGATGTTGTCATGTGTGTGTATGTAGTGGAAGAACATCATGGCCTGGAGAGAATGATGTTGTCATGTGTGTATGTAGTGGAAGAACATCATCGCCTGGAGAGAATGATGTTGTCATGTGTGTGTATGTAGTGGAAGAACATCATGGCCTGGAGAGAATGATGTTGTCATGAGTGTGTATGTAGTGGAAGAACATCATGGCCTGGAGAGAATGGTGTTGTCATGTGTGTGTTTGCAGTGGAAGAACATCATGGCCTGGAGACAATGATGTTGTCATGTGTGTGTATGTAGTGGAAGAACATCATGGCCTGGAGAGAATGATGTTGTCATGTGTGTGTATGTAGTGGAAGAACATCATGGCCTGGAGAGAATGATGTTGTCATGTGTATGTATGTAGTGGAAGAACACATGGCCTGGAGAGAATGATGTTGTCATGTGTGTGTATGTAGTGGAAGAACATCATGGCCTGGAGAGAATGATGTTGTCATGTGTGTGTATGTAGTGGAAGAACATCATGGCCTGGAGAGAATGATGTTGTCATGTGTATGTATGTAGTGGAAGAACATCATGGCCTGGAGAGAATGATGTTGTCCTGTGTGTGTATGTAGTGGAAGAACATCATGGCCTAGAGAGAATGATGTTGTCATGTGTGTGTATGTAGTGGAAGAACATCATGGCCTGGAGAGAATGATGTTGTCATGTGTATGTATGTAGTGGAAGAACATCATGGCCTGGAGAGAATGACGTTGTCATGTGTGTGTATGTAGTGGAAGAACATCATGGCCTGGAGAGAATGATGTTGTCATGTGTGTGTATGTAGTGGAAGAACATCATGGCCTGGAGAGAATGATGTTGTCATGTGTGTGTATGTAGTGGAAGAACATCATGGCCTGGAGAGAATGATGTTGTCATGTGTGTGTATGAAGTGAAAGAACATCATGGCCTGGAGAGAATGATGTTGTCATGTGTGTGTATGTAGTGGAAGAACATCATGGCCTGGAGAGAATGATGTTGTCATGTGTATGTATGTAGTGGAAGAACATCATGGCCTGGAGAGAATGATGTTGTCATGTGTGTGTATGTAGTGGAAGAACATCATGGCCTGGAGAGAATGATGTTGTCATGTGTGTGTATGTAGCGGAAGAACATCATGGCCTGGAGAGAATGATGTTGTCATGTGTATGTATGTAGTGGAAGAACATCATGGCCTGGAGAGAATGATGTTGTCATGTGTGTGTATGTAGTGGAAGAACATCATGGCCTGGAGATAATGGTGTTGTCATGTGTGTGTTTGCAGTGGAAGAACATCATGGCCTGGAGACAATGATGTTGTCATGTGTGGGTATGTAGTGGAAGAACATCATGGCCTGGAGAGAATGATGTTGTCATGTGTGTGTATGTAGTGGAAGAACATCATGGCCTGGAGAGAATGATGTTGTCATGTGTATGTATGTAGTGGAAGAACACATGGCCTGGAGAGAATGATGTTGTCATGTGTGTGTCTTTAGTGGAAGAACATCATGGCCTGGAGAGAATTATTTTGTCATGTGTGTGTATGTAGTGGAAGAACATCATGGCCTCGAGAGAATGATGTTGTCATGTGTGTTTATGTAGTGGAAGAACATCATGGCCTGGAGAGAATGATGTTGTCATGTGTGTATGTAGTGGAAGAACATCATCGCCTGGAGAGAATGATGTTGTCATGTGTGTGTATGTAGTGGAAGAACATCATGGCCTGGAGAGAATGATGTTGTCATGAGTGTGTATGTAGTGGAAGAACATCATGGCCTGGAGAGAATGGTGTTGTCATGTGTGTGTTTGCAGTGGAAGAACATCATGGCCTGGAGACAATGATGTTGTCATGTGTGTGTATGTAGTGGAAGAACATCATGGCCTGGAGAGAATGATGTTGTCATGTGTGTGTATGTAGTGGAAGAACATCATGGCCTGGAGAGAATGATGTTGTCATGTGTATGTATGTAGTGGAAGAACACATGGCCTGGAGAGAATGATGTTGTCATGTGTGTGTATGTAGTGGAAGAACATCATGGCCTGGAGAGAATGATGTTGTCATGTGTGTGTATGTAGTGGAAGAACATCATGGCCTGGAGAGAATGATGTTGTCATGTGTATGTATGTAGTGGAAGAACATCATGGCCTGGAGAGAATGATGTTGTCCTGTGTCTGTATGTAGTGGAAGAACATCATGGCCTAGAGAGAATGATGTTGTCATGTGTGTGTATGTAGTGGAAGAACATCATGGCCTGGAGAGAATGATGTTGTCATGTGTATGTATGTAGTGGAAGAACATCATGGCCTGGAGAGAATGACGTTGTCATGTGTGTGTATGTAGTGGAAGAACATCATGGCCTGGAGAGAATGATGTTGTCTTGTGTGTGTATGTAGTGGAAGAACATCATGGCCTGGAGAGAATGATGTTGTCATGTGTGTGTATGTAGTGGAAGAACATCATGGCCTGGAGAGAATGATGTTGTCATGTGTGTGTATGTAGCGGAAGAACATCATGGCCTGGAGAGAATGATGTTGTCATGTGTATGTATGTAGTGGAAGAACATCATGGCCTGGAGAGAATGATGTTGTCATGTGTGTGTATGTAGTGGAAGAACATCATGGCCTGGAGATAATGGTGTTGTCATGTGTGTGTTTGCAGTGGAAGAACATCATGGCCTGGAGACAATGATGTTGTCATGTGTGGGTATGTAGTGGAAGAACATCATGGCCTGGAGAGAATGATGTTGTCATGTGTGTGTATGTAGTGGAAGAACATCATGGCCTGGAGAGAATGATGTTGTCATGTGTATGTATGTAGTGGAAGAACACATGGCCTGGAGAGAATGATGTTGTCATGTGTGTGTCTTTAGTGGAAGAACATCATGGCCTGGAGAGAATGATGTTCTCATGTGTGTGTAGTCGAAGAACATCATGGCCTGGAGAGAATGATGTTGTCATTTGTGTGTATGTAGTGGAAGAACACATGGCCTGGAGAGAATGATGTTGTCATGTGTGTGTATGTAGTGGAAGAACACATGGCCTGGAGAGAATGATGTTGTCATGTGTATGTAGTGGAAGAACATCATAGCCTGGAGAGAATTATTTTGTCATGTGTGTGTATGTAGTGGAAGAACATCATGGCCTCGAGAGAATGATGTTGTCATGTGTGTGTATGTAGTGGAAGAACATCATGGCCTGGAGAGAATGATGTTGTCATGTGTGTGTATGTAGTGGAAGAACACATGGCCTGGAGAGAATGATGTTGTCATGTGTATGAATGTAGTGAAAGAACATCATGGCCTAGAGAGAATGATGTTGTCATGTGTATGTAGTGGAAGAACATCATGGCCTGGAGAGAATGATGTTGTCATGTGTATGTAGTGGAAGAACATCATGACCTGGAGAGAATGATGTTGTCATGTGTGTGTATGTAGTAGAAGAACATCATGGTCTGGAGAGAATGATGTTGTCATATGTGTGTATGTAGTGGAAGAACATCATGGCTTGGAGAGAATGATATTGTCATGTGTGAGTATGTAGTGGAAGAACATCATGGCCTGGAGAGAATGATGCTGTCATGTGTGTGTATGTAGTGGAAGAACATCATGGCCTTGAGAGAATGATGTTGTCATGTGTGTGTATGTAGTGGAAGAACATCATTTCCTGGATAGAATGATGTTGTCATGTGTGTCTATGTAGTGGAAGAACATCATGGCCTGGAGAGAATGATGTTGTCATGTGTATGTATGTAGTGGAAGAACATCATGGCCTGGAGAGAATGATGTTGTCATGTGTGTGTGTGTGTGTGTGTGTGTATGTAGTGGAAGAACATCATGGCCTATAGAGAATGATGTTGTCATGAGTGTGTATGTAGTGGAAGAACATCATGGCCTGGAGAGAATGATGTTGTCATGTGTGTGTTTGTAGTGGAAGAACATCATGGCCTGGAGAGAATGATGTCATGTGTGTGTATGTAGTGGAAGAACATCATGGCCTGGAGAGAATGATGTTGTCATGTGTGTGTATGTAGTGGAAGAACATCATGGCCTGGAGAGAATGATGTTGTCATGTGTTTGTATGTAGTGGAAGAACATCATGGCCTGGAGAGAATGATGTTGTCCTGTGTGTGTATGTAGTGGAAGAACATCATGGCCTGGAGAGAATAATGTTGTCATGTGTGTGTATGTAGTGGAAGAACATCATGGCCTGGAGAGAATGATGTTGTCATGTGTATGTATGTAGTGGAAGAACATCATGGCCTGGAGAGAATGACGTTGTCATGTGTGTGTGTATGTAGTGGAAGAACATCATGGCCTGGAGAGAATGATGTTGTCATGTGTATGTATGTAGTGGAAGAACATCATGGCCTGGAGAGAATGATGTTGTCATGTGTGTGTATGTAGTGGAAGAACATCATGGCCTGGAGAGAATGATGTTGTCATGTGTGTATGTAGTGGAAGAACATCATGGCCTGGAGAGAATGATGTTGTCATGTGTGTGTATGTAGTGGAAGAACATCATGGCCTGGAGAGAATGATGTTGTCATGAGTGTGTATGTAGTGGAAGAACATCATGGCCTGGAGAGAATGGTGTTGTCATGTGTGTGTTTGCAGTGGAAGAACATCATGGCCTGGAGACAATGATGTTGTCATGTGTGTGTATGTAGTGGAAGAACATCATGGCCTGGAGAGAATGATGTTGTCATGTGTGTGTATGTAGTGGAAGAACATCATGGCCTGGAGAGAATGATGTTGTCATGTGTATGTATGTAGTGGAAGAACACATGGCCTGGAGAGAATGATGTTGTCATGTGTGTGTCTTTAGTGGAAGAACATCATGGCCTGGAGAGAATGATGTTCTCATGTGTGTGTAGTCGAAGAACATCATGGCCTGGAGAGAATGATGTTGTCATTTGTGTGTATGTAGTGGAAGAACACATGGCCTGGAGAGAATGATGTTGTCATGTGTGTGTATGTAGTGGAAGAACACATGGCCTGGAGAGAATGATGTTGTCATGTGTATGTAGTGGAAGAACATCATGGCCTGGAGAGAATTATTTTGTCATGTGTGTGTATGTAGTGGAAGAACATCATGGCCTGGAGAGAATGATGTTGTCATGTGTGTGTATGTAGTGGAAGAACATCATGGCCTGGAGAGAATGATGTTGTCATGTGTGTGTATGTAGTGGAAGAACACATGGCCTGGAGAGAATGATGTTGTCATGTGTATGTATGTAGTGGAAGAACATCATGGCCTAGAGAGAATGATGTTGTCATGTGTATGTAGTGGAAGAACATCATGGCCTTGAGAGAATGATGTTGTCATGTGTATGTAGTGGAAGAACATCATGACCTGGAGAGAATGATGTTGTCATGTGTGTGTATGTAGTGGAAGAACATCATGGCCTGGAGAGAATGATGTTGTCATGTGTGTGTGTGTGTAGTGGAAGAACATCATGGCCTGGAGAGAATGATGTTGTCATGTGTGTGTATGTAGTGGAAGAACATCATGGCCTGGAGAGAATGATGTTGTCCTGTGTGTGAATGTAGTGGAAGAACATCATGGCCTGGAGAGAATGATGTTGTCATGTGTGTGTATTTAGTAGAAGAACATCATGGCCTGGAGAGAATGATGTTGTCATATGTGTGTATGTAGTGGAATAACATCATGGCTTGGAGAGAATGATATTGTCATGTGTGAGTATGTAGTGGAAGAACATCATGGCCTTGAGAGAATGATGCTGTCATGTGTGTGTATGTAGTGGAAGAACGTCATGGCCTGGAGAGAATGATGTTGTCATGTGTGTGTATGTAGTGGAAGAACATCATTTCCTGGAGAGAATGATGTTGTCATGTGTGTCTATGTAGTGGAAGAACATCATGGCCTGGAGAGAATGATGTTGTCATGTGTATGTATGTAGTGGAAGAACATCATGGCCTGGAGAGAATGATGTTGTCATGTGTATGTATGTAGTGGAAGAACATCATGGCCTGGAGAGAATGATGTTGTCATGTGTATGTATGTAGTGGAAGAATATCATTGGCCTGTAGAGAATGATGTTGTCATGTGTGTGTGTGTAGTGGAAGAACATCATGGCCTTGAGAGAATGATGTTGTCATGTGTGTGTGTGCGTATGTAGTGGAAGAACATCATGGCCTGTAGAGAATGATGTTGTCATGAGTGTGTATGTAGTGGAAGAACATCATGGCCTGGAGAGAATGATGTTGTCATGTGTGTGTTTGTAGTGGAAGAACATCATGGCCTGGAGACAATGATGTTGTTATGTGTGTGTATGTAGTGGAAGAACATCATGGCCTGGAGAGAATGATGTTGTCATGTGTGTGTATGTAGTGGAAGAACATCATGGCCTGGAGGGAATGATGTTGTCATGTGTATGTATGTAGTGGAAGAACATCATGGCCTGGAGAGAATGATGTTGTCATGTGTGTGTATGTAGTGGAAGAACATCATGGCCTGGAGAGAATGATGTTGTCATGTGTGTGTATGTAGTGGAAGAACATCATGGCCTGGAGAGAATGATGTTGTCATGTGTATGTATGTAGTGGAAGAACATCATGGCCTGGAGAGAATGATGTTGTCATGTGTGTGTATGTAGTGGAAGAACATCATGGCCTGGAGAGAATAATGTTGTCATGTGTGTGTATGTAGTGGAAGAACATCATGGCCTGGAGAGAATGATGTTGTCATGTGTGTGTATGTAGTGGAAGAACATCATGGCCTGGAGAGAATGATGTTGTCATGTGTGTGTTTGTAGTGGAAGAACATCATGGCCTGGAGAGAATGATGTCATGTGTGTGTGTGTGTAGTGAAAGAACATCATGGCCTGGAGAGAATGATGTTGTCATGTGTGTGTGTGTAGTGGAAGAACATCATGGCCTGGAGAGAATGATGTTGTCATGTGTGTGTATGTAGTGGAAGGACATCATGGCCTGGAGAGAATAATGTTGTCATGTGTGTGTATGTAGTGGAAGAACATCAAGGCCTAGAGAGAATGATGTTGTCATGTGTGTGTGTGTAGTGGAAGAACATCATGGCCTGGAGAGAATGATGATGTCATGTGTCTGTATGTAGTGGAAGAACATCATGGCCTGGAGAGAATGATGTTGTCATGTGTCTGTATGTAGTGGAAGAACATCATGGCCTGGAGAGAGTGATGTTGTCATGTGTATGTATGTAGTGGAAGAACATCATGGCCTGGAGAGAATGATGTCATGTGTGTGTGTGTGTGTAGTGAAAGAACATCATGGCCTGGAGAGAATGATGTTGTCATGTGTGTGTGTGTAGTGGAAGAACATCATGGCCTGGAGAGAATGATGTTGTCATGTGTGTGTATGTAGTGGAAGGACATCATGGCATGGAGAGAATAATGTTGTCATGTGTGTGTATGTAGTGGAAGAACATCAAGGCCTAGAGAGAATGATGTTGTCATGTGTGTGTGTGTAGTGGAAGAACATCATGGCCTGGAGAGAATGATGATGTCATGTGTCTGTATGTAGTGGAAGAACATCGTGGCCTGGAGAGAATGATGTTGTCATGTGTCTGTATGTAGTGGAAGAACATCATGGCCTGGAGAGAGTGATGTTGTCATGTGTATGTATGTAGTGGAAGAACATCATGGCCTGGAGAGAATGATGTTGTCATGTGTATGTATGTAGTGGAAGAACATCATGGCCTGGAGAGAATGATGTTGTCATGTGTAACCAAAATGTTTGGACAACACCCAGTGTTCCGAGGAAAGACCAGACGGTCATATAACCAGACAGCAATTAGTAACTAAGATATTTGGTTCGCCGATGGTTAAAGCGCATACGTGTACGTCCCGAATGCTGTCGCTTCGGTTCTTGACGCAGCGTATTCTTTGCTTCCTTTTCGTGGAAAGAGATTATAACATTCAAATCTTAGTTCATATCTATTGATGAGGGTTGCGTGTGATATTTTTCCGCTCACTTCTCAGTAACGTATTGCCACGCATTGCTGTTTTGAATATGTAACCCACTGACTCGTTTGCTGGACGTGTATGGCTAGATCTGGATAACGAATTAATACAGCCACACTACCCTGATCATCGCAGATGCCATGAGCACACAACCAAACACTGTACCTAGTCGCAAAACGAAATGTCCCATGCCTGAAATTTCGCTATTAATGAGATCATTATCTCATGGGAATTTCACATTAAAAAAATCTTCTCAAAAATCAATTTTACAGTTAGGTATTGGCTCCGCTATCATGACATTTGTGCTGGGACATTTCATTTTCTCCTCGTTTTATATCGATATCGACAACGACAAAAGCATGCCTCGTCTACTCACACATGTTTAGTCTTAAGATGCTGGAATTGCCAGTTCTCTTGTGAGTTCAAATGGTGCTCTCTCTCAGTGAGAGAGTCGGAATATTTTGTTTTCTCTGGGGTAAATGTAACGCGACTCGAACCAGACATTTCCAGAGTTTGAACTGTTATCTTGAAACCCGTTAACGATTCATGAAGGTCTTGCACAACGTTTAGTGTCATACAGACAGCAAGACGGTGTTGTGTTGGCTAGAGGTATTTAGTAGCCAGAGATCTTTAGATGTTTACCTGGGTTGGGATCTTTAGTATTTCCACGGGTCGAAAGATCTTTGGTATATATACGTGGCCAGAAATCTTTAGTATGTTCACCTGGCCAGACTTTAGCATTTACATACGGCGAGAGATCTTTGGTATTTCCAGGGGTTGAAACCTTTTTGTATGCCCTCTGGCCAGACATCGTTTCAAGTTATCCGGGAAAACAGCTGTAATATTCGAAGCCTAAACTCAAATCCTATTTGAAATATTTTCCACAAGGTTGGAGTTTATTGTCATTACCTCATAAACCGAGATATTTTCGGTAGGAAAACACAAACCTGACCCACCATAATAGAATATTTATTATATTCCCACAGTGCCCCTTATATCCCACGTCAATGTGAGTTGGATATCTTGTACGAGGAGAAGAAAAATACGGGGCTAATGGTACTTAAATACATACACAATATTTACCGACATGTCCTTGAGTTCGCCTACGGTGAATATAAAAACACCGGTCTAGGTTTTCTCCTGTCAAACGCTCTATTCATATTCACAGACAATACACACACTTGTTGTATCCTAGTCCACACACTTGTTGTATCCTAGTCCACACATTTGTTGTATCCTAGTCCACACACTTGTTGTATCCTAGTCCTCCGTATAATCATCATCATGTGCCATGCCGATATGCGGGGTGGTGGGGGGGGGAAGGAAGGGTCATTTTCGCATTCTCACGCGATCCCCAGAATCGTGGATCAGCTCTGTGTTCTTGTCTCGACCATACCACGGGACCAAGCCATCTAGGTTTTACTTCTCTGTTGAATGAAAGAATGTATGAGAGGAAATAGAGAAGAAGGGCAGAATGTCAGACGGGCCTGCGTGCCCAATTCTTAACCCTTTGAAAATAAAGACTTATTATTATTATTATTATTATTATTATTATTATTATTATTATTATTATTCTCTGCCTTCCGCTTGTTCTCTTCTCCTCAGTCTTGCCAGTTTTCACCAAGTTCTCCAATGTATTTCTTCTCATCACGTGTCCAAACAAATTTTGACTGTCTGCGTCTAATTTCGTTAATCAGTTTACAGTTTTCATTTGTTTCTTGTAGGACTTGTTCATTGGTTTTTATGTCTGTAAAATAGTAATCTTTCCAGATTCCTCAGAAATCACATTTCCACAGCCATCAGATATTTTTCAGCTTGTATACTAAATGTCCACGCTTCACATCCATACAACATTGCAGGTTCTATGTAGTACATCAACATTTCTTTTCTCGTTGCAATCGACATCTTTTTATCGGTCAGTATGTTTTTCATCATGCAAAAGGCTACCTTCGCCATGGCGATTCTTCTTATAATTTTTTCAAGGCATATCCCATCAGATGTTACGACTGTTTCGAGACAATTGTACCTATTCACTTATTTCAGAATATTCAAATGTACTTGTATATTACATTGTGATTTTTGGTTTTATCTTGCCCATGGACAAGGGGGAGGTGGTCGTGCACTTGTGGGACCAAGTGGAGAAGGCAGAGGAACAGATTGAGAACCCATATGTGGAAAAAATGAGATTGCGGGGGATCGGCAGGGGTTCTGGAAGAATATCAAAACTGAGAGGGAAGACCAGGAGAACATTTAATCAGATAGCGGTGGGAACGATTAGTAGTATGACACTTCGCTGGCTGTTGAACGAGGGGACTGAGCACGTATGGGAATGTCCTGAGTGCAGTGATGTCGGTTCTTGACTCAACTCAACTCAACAACTCTTTCTTTTTAGTGACGACCATAATATATGTCTTCTTACAATTCAATTCTAACCCAAGTTGTTCACTGTGTGCAACAACCGCATCTACTAAATGATGCAGATCCTGCCCATAGTCTGCACCACCGCAAATGGAATCTATGACGTTATGTCCTACAATGGTGATTCTTCTCAAATCGTCCAAATTTCTACCCGCATTTCCTTATGTATTGACTCATTATGTTACTTGTTTTTTGTACATCAAATTATATTATTCCCGATTTCTACGAGACTGTGACGCTGTCTTGAGCTGGATCATAAAGGATATCATATTGTTACGAACTGATGCCGTGGCAGCGGGTTCACCCCTACACCGGTCGGCTGAATTAAAATATAGACTTCTCAGCCTTGACTTGGATGTTTAAATTACAAGTTCCTCAGAAGTCGGTGTGGATTCACCTGATGACGAGCGACATGCGTAACAGTGAAAGCTAGTCCACACGTAAAATGAGTCTAGTGGTCTCCCCAGTAGTGGCACGTGTATGAACTACGCTTGAGTTC
Organism: Cepaea hortensis; assembly: GCA_963921405.1. NCBI lineage: Eukaryota > Metazoa > Mollusca > Gastropoda > Stylommatophora > Helicidae > Cepaea > Cepaea hortensis. Next base: position 82,283,560 of record OY992880.1, on the reverse strand, counting down.
AAGGCGAGCGAACCCAATAAAAAAGAAGTATATAATTTCACAGTGTAACGATTATTTCAGATTTCAATAACCCAAAACCTATTTACAATCTTATCCTGAACCATTATGTTATTCCATTATTTATTCCTTAGGAACTTGTTGATGAGAGTTTTATATTTAGAGGTGTTGTATGTATTGATTTCGTGGAGGCGAGGTCTCGGAGGTTTGACGCTGTGCCGCCAGCGTCTGCAGCCTACCTTGTGCCAGACGTATTGGTTACCCATATTCCTCTGGAAAATACAAGGGCTAGGCCGAGAGAGGGAACATGTCGTTTGGGCACCACATGTTTCTCTGAAGCTCTGCCCAGGCATTGTGATGGAATATTGGCCACATTTCAACTCACATACTTTGGTCTGGCAAGACTGCGAGATGCCACTCAAGTATTGATTTTCATTTCCCATTACATGTTGCCTAAGCCTTGCTTGTTGTGCTTTGCAAATAATTTATTTTTTATTTATTTAAAAAAATATTTTTTTTTGGTCTTTACATCTTTTCACATTTTGTAATGATAATGTTTGTTGTTCATTATTGCTTACTTCCATCGTTTTATCAGTCCTCACAAACCGGCTGCATAGAACTGCGTGCACTGTTTTCTAAACCAAGTTTTCACTTCACATTCAATTTCGGCGTCATTCGCGAAATGTCTCCAGCCAAGGTGGGTTTCCTGTTTATACTGACAAATGTTTGTCCCGTAAAGAGGTCCATACCTGGGTAGCAAACGTTTGGTGGGTGAGTCAATACAGGTCAAATACAGAGCTAGATCCATACTCGAACAACATTTAAGCAAAGCACTACTTGGTTTCACTATTTCACTATTTGGAAAGGTAACAATTCCACTGTAGCACTATTTAAACTAAAGCAAATATAAGGGGGGAACAAAACCACATGCATAGCCACACCCACCCCCCAGATCCCCCCCCCCCCCCACACACACACGCGCGCACGCACACACATACACACACACACACACACACACACGCTGTAAAGGCCATTTGCAGTTCACTAAATACGTTTTTCAAATGATAATATTGGACGCTGACTGTCGAATACGTTAGTGCAAAGTTATTGTCCTGTAAACGTAGATATATATTAATTAATCTATAACATATCTGTTATGTTCTGTTCCTAGTTGAGACGTTTCTAGTTGATCATAACATGTAGCGGTAATCATCACTCAAATGACACCTGCCAGTTAGACATCAAATACGTTCCAATGATTAATGATCGACGTCAAGGTGTCAAGCTCCTTCAATATTTTCTATAAATAAATATGCTATTTCTTACGTTCTTTATCCCGTCCAGGATTTTTACCCACATGATGTGCTACCACCATGGCGTTGGCTCAAGTTTTTCCCCCTTGTTAATTAATTAATTAATTCTCGTTGCTCTTAATAACATGCATGGGTTATATTAGCTTCCTGCCATGCAATTTTTTTTTTAAACAGATTTTAATCCGACATAATTTTCTTGCTAATATTTCATTTACATCGTAGCGCTGCCTGTCATTTGATATTATTATTGAGTATCTGTCTGCCCATGCCCATGAAGCATTTCCGTGATTATTCTTGTATTAGTCTGTGTGCTCTTCTATCTATCTATCTATCTATCTATCTATCTATCTATCTATCTATCTATCTATCTATCTATCTATCTATCTATCTATCTATCTATCTATCTATCTATCTATCTATCTATCTATCTATCTATCTATCTATCTATCTATCTATCTATCTACCTATCTATCTATCTATCTATCTATATTGGGTGGCGGGATAGGGTTATCCCCTATCAAAGGAGAGGTAAGGTGCCTCCATCACTCCGCTAGCCTACGGAACATCCTTGGGCAAGGTGGCAAGGTGGTGTACCAGTAACCCCCCCCCCCCACCCCCCGATCAGGGTTACGTGAAGCCATGGGTGCAGGTGGTGGATGAAGATGTAGAGCAGCCGACAGATAGTTGTAGGTTATGGTCTACAGCTTCACGACGGTAGGCAGAGGATCTCCTTTATTGCGAGACAATGGCTACGGTCATCGACCAGTATGGTCACTGCTAGGAAGGAAAGCAATGGTAAACTACCTTCTTTACAGATGCCAAGAATATCATGTACTGCAGTCTTATCGATAATCAGAGAAATGGCGTAAATGGGTGCTCCATGGGAGCAGCCTCGCCCGGTAGGGGTAGTCATGTGCACAAGGTGACTCCAGACCGTCATCAGGCGACTGTGTGCAAAAGAATATCAACATTGAAAGTAGGAACTTGGAATGTAAGAACTATGAGTGGAGATGGAAAGTTTGATAACATTAAAAATGAAATGAGAAGATTAAATATTAACCTTTTAGGTGTATGTGAGACCAGATGGACAGGAACGGGCATTATGACATCTGAGAAATATAGAATAATCTATTCTGGTGGAGAGAAACAACAGCGAGGTGTAGCAATTATAATGGATACAGAGAGAGCAAAATCGATCAAAGGATATTGGACTGTATCAGACAGTGTTACTGGTGAAGTTGAGTGGAAGAACTTTTGATGTCAACATCATACAAGTTTATGCACCAACAGCAGACAGTAGTGATGACAGCATTGATGAATTTTATAGTGCTTTAGAGAAAGCCTTCAAGAAATGAAAGAATTCTGAAGTAACTATCATAATGGGTGACTTGAATTCCAAATGGAAATCAACAGAACGAATACATAGTAGGCAAGTATGGACTAGGGGAACAAAATGAAAGAGGTTGCAGACTAGTACAGTGGGCAAAAGAGCAAGATTTGATTATTGGAAACACCTGGTTTCAACAGCACCCACGAAGATTATGGACATGGAGGAGTCCTGATCATAAGATCAGAAATCAGATTGATTACATCCTCATCAACAGCAGATTTCGAAATGTCTTAAAAGCCGTAAAAACTATACCAAACGCAGACTGCTACAGCGGCCATAGATTAATCTTAAGCAATTTACATATACAATTAAAGAAAGTCAAATATTCACCAAGAAACACAAAATTTGATCTACAAGCACTGAAGAGTGAGGAAATAAAAGATAAATTCAACGTAGAGGTAAAGAACAAATTCGATGCATTGTCCGATATGGAAATATTATTTCAAGACGTCAGTGACCAATGGGAAATATTAAAGACATCAGTCAACCATGCTGCGGAAACAACCATCCCAAAAATAAAGATAATAGGACGCAAGAAATGGATGGCGGAAGACATCATTAAACTCACGGAAAAACACAAGGAAAAATATTAAGAGATTCACAGGAAAATTAGGAAGCTATGCAAAGAGGCAAAAGAAAAGCTTTAGGAAAATTGCAAGGAAATTGAACACCAACACAACACCCGGAATACCAAATTAATGCACAAAAGAATTAATGACATCACTAACAAAAGAACACATACATTATCGGGTTGCCTAAAAACCAAAGATGGCAAAATCATAATAGATAAAGATCAGATTTTATATGCGTGGTCAGATTATGTGAAAGACCTTAATGATGATATAAGAGAAGAACAATATGATCATCGGAATAATAATGAAGGACCATCAATTTTGAAGATAGAAGTTCAGAATGCTCTTAACCATATGAAAACTGGCAAGACCCCGGGTACAGATAACATCACAGTAGAAATGATCAATGCCTTAGAAGAATATGGAATAGACCAAGTCACCAGACTGCTGAACACAATATACGATACTGAAGATATACCTCCTGAATTATGTAATTCTATATTTATTGCAATCCCGAAGAAATCAGGAGCTATGGAATGCGATGAAAATAGAACAATTAGTATAATGAGCCACATCACGAAGATTCTGCTGAGAATTATCATGCAAAGAGTTAGGAAGAAAATACAACCCGAAATAGGAGAAGAGTAATGTGGGTTTGTATAAGGCAAGGGCACAGTAAATGCTGTGTATATACTGAGAACAGTAATTGAACGTTCTATAGAAGTAAACAAAGATCTATATCTTTTCTTTGTTGACTACACAAAGGATTTCGATAAAGTGAGACATGTCGACACGATAAGAATGCTTGAAGATCTACAAATTGATGGAAAAGACCTTTGACTTGTAAAAAACATATATTGGAAACAACAAGCTGCCATCAGAATTGATAACGATGTAGGTCAATATCAGCCTATTAAAAGAGGTGTGAGACAGGGATGTGTAATGTCTTCAGATCTTTTTTCCCTGTAAAGTGAAAATACATTCAAAAATATAGAAGATATGGAAGGAATCAACATTGGGGGACGATACATCAATAACATTAGATATGCAGATGATACAGTCGTGATTGCAGACAATGAACAGAACCTGCAAAATTTAGTAGATGCGGTTGTTGCACACAGTGAACAACTAGGGTTAGAACTGAATATTAAGAAGACACAGATTATGGTCGTCACTGGGAAGAAGGAAATACCACAATGTGAAATACGAGTAGATGGGCATAGTCTTAAACAAGTGAATCGATACTGTTATCTCGGCACAGTCATAACATCTGATGGGAGATGCCTTGAAGAGATTAGAACAAGAATTGCCATTGCGAAGGTAGCCTTTTGCAAGATGAAAAACATACTGACCAATATCTATTGAAACGAGAAAAAGAGTGTTGAGGTGCTACATAGAACTTATACTTTTGTATGGATGTGAAGCGTGGACAATAAGCAGCCAAGCTGAAAAACAGCTGTTGGCTGTGGAAATGTGGTTTCTGAGGAAGATGCAAATAATACCATGGAAGGCAGAAAAACCAATGAACAAGTCCTTCAAGAAACAAATGAAATATCGTAAACTGATTAGAGACATTAGACGTAGACAGTCAAAATATTTTGGGCATGTTATGAGAAGAAATGAATTGGAGAACTTGGTGACAACTGGCAAGATTGAAGGGAAGAGACCAAGGGTAAGACCGAGAAGTAAATACCTGGATGGCTTGGCCACATGGCATGGTCGAGACAGGAACACGGAACTGACCCACGACTTTGGTGATCGAGTGAGATGGCAGAACATGACCGCTCACGCTTACCGGCATGGCACATGATGGATGGATATATATATATATATATATATATATATATATATATATATATATATATATATATATATATATAAAGAAAAAACATTGATGTTGGCATAAGTAAAAAGAATTAGGTAGACGCATGGATGTCCGATAGACATTAAGAATAGTGTAAATTAACGCCATGAACCTAGCATCCCCAAATTACTCAACGCTCGAGAAACTTGCATTCTTTGATTCTCTACATTTTTCCTTTATGTGTCTTTTGCTTGTTGTGGTTTTGGAATGCATTAATATTGTGTAGGGTTGGTAATCTAGAATCGGCACTGTATATGTGCATTGTCGATGTTAATCGTGTCCAAGAACTTCCTCTTCATCATCCTGTTGCTTTCTTTCTCGGGTGTCTAATGCAGATTGATTTCTTACAAGTTTACCGTTTTCCTAATGATGATCAGAACTCCGTATGTGATGAAAACTGTTAGCTAAATAAGAAGTGATAAATCCTGCTGGAAATATATAATGTTCTAACAGTGCATAAACCAATACCAAAACAAGGCGACATAAATTAATGTACAGATTACAGATAAATTGCATTGACAAGTCACACACGCAAACCGTTATTTTAAATAACCACGGAAAGATTGAGAAAATATTAGAAAACTGAAAACTTAATACACGATGGCTGTTGGTGAAATAAGGTCACATTACACGATATGTAACTTGAGGGCAAATACAGAAAGAATAGTAGAGAGTGTAATATAGATGTGTACCCATTGCTTTATACATTACTCAAAGACATTTGGCTGTACAGAACATGAAGAATTATGAAAATTACATTTAATACAGGACTCCCATGAGCACTCTATAGTGCACAAGGGGAAGTCGTGAAATATGTGATACAGCATTGGTTTAGTGTACAATGGGAAGTCAGACAGTTGCACTTTGTGCCTTTGTCTGTCTAACATATATGCTGAACCAACAATCCCATTGTAATCAGGGGAATAACACCGGAACTCCAGCCAACAGCCAAGCAACATTTCCTTTTTTTTTAAAATAACTAATGCATCCGCAATTGTGTTTTTCATGGTTTAATTAATTCCCGCTTGTCTTGATGTTGCACGTAGTAAAGTAAAACCGTGTCGTCAGTTACTGGTACGGCATGACCAACAGAATAGAGAGGCTACGACATGGCCATCATAACTGATAAGGTACATGACCAAAACAATGACCGGGTACAACATGACCAAAGGAATTGGCAGACTACTCATCTCATCTCATCCTGTTCCATTGTACAGTGCGGTGTCAAGGTGAAGCATAATCAGCGGGAGAGTGCCCGTTGATGGGCTTCATATATCAAGATTCCCATGGACTCTGTTATTCCATCTGTCCATCGTTTACTTGGTCGGCCTCTGTTATTCCATCTGTCCATCGTTTACATGGTCGGCCTCTTCTTCTGGTTTCATTTGGTCTGTATATCATTGCTTTTTGTGGTTAGTTTGTGGCCTAGTTATATGGCCGAAACATTTAATTTGCTGTTTTCTACTGAAATCTAGAGCTTATATAACTCTCATTTTAGTCCTGATTTCTTCATTTCTCATGTTCTTTTTGTTGATACATTGAGTATTCTTCTCAGGAATCTCATTTCCGTTCCCTTGTTGCAATTTTTTTTTTCTGTTTTTTCATAGACAACAGAATGACTGGGTACAACAGACCAACAGAATGGACAGATGACGACATGTCCAAAAGACTGTCCAGGCTACAGCATAACCACACGCTGACGTATTGATGAATCTATTGTGTATTCTTGAAATCGAAGTGAGGCTTACGTGTTCCATTGACTCTATGATCCATGCAGAATATATCTTTAACTATTGTTAGGATCTTAAATTCCAACAGAATAAGAGAACGGACCGGTCAAGGAGAGATACATTTTATACCGACGGGGTCGTTGTCTGTTGGAAGGGTCTCCCTTGACCTGAAGGTTACAAGATCGGGACCAGTCGAAGTGACATAAAACCTACCACCTGATAGGTAAACTAGAGACATTCAATGGCCAAGGAACACAACCACAAACAATGCTTGTCGAAACTGAATGTATTGAGCCAGGGAGTCTCCGTGGCGAAGTGGTTACGCAGCCTGCTTCGTTTTCCAAAGGTTGTAGTTTCGATTCTAGCAACGTCGTTCGGTTCACGATTGCAGTTTTATCGGAGACTCTTTGGTGATCGTCGATGAATTTGGCAGACCGAGCAACTGAAAGAGACCGAGCTGCTGAAACAGACCGAGCCACATAGGATAAAGCCAGGTGCAATGAAGTCGATCGTCTTCTTTATTAATTATGTTACAATAAAAAGTAAGTACTACTAAATGTCACTTTAGTTTAGTCGGACCGGTTACGAGCGGACGTGTTTTCACAAGCTCTCCCAATTTTTATACAATTTATCAAAGTTCTGCCCATTTGAGTCGAGATGCTGTGCATATCATTGTGTTCGTTCTAAAACTGGATCTAATACAAATTAATATCTTAAGTTTATGTGACTGTAATTTAGTGAAATGAGGATTTCTTTGTGAAATGGACGGTAAGAGCATTCAATTTTGAAATCTACCAATTATCGATTAACGACAACGTGTGATAAAAGTGTGGTAAGTCGCCAAGCACACAACACCATTTCAAGTGATAGTGGAACACTAACAAAACTAGACGAATCAAGTGCATGGGCGTATCAAAACCAACTAACCACAACACATGACTTCAAATTGCCCGTGGCGCGTCTAGGCTACAATGAGTTCGCTGCATTCTTCAAGCGGGTTTGATAACATGATGCAGTAATGTAATCAATAGGAGAGGCCTCTCTGGATGTCAATGGTGTTAAAAAAAGATCCGGTTTACGATCGGCCGTGAATAAAACATACACACTAAACAAAGAGAAAGCGGTGAAGACCAAGCTAGGCAGGTGTGTGAACCCAATCGGCTGAGTCGTCCAACACACCAACTCTGGCCATTGTGTTACAGTATTCTTTACCAATACACACCATTATGAGGTATTTTGAACGTACCTCATCAACTATTACAAACCTGAACTAATTCAACATAGACAAGATAGGAGAGGGGCCTACGTGGAAGACCTGATTACGACGCCAGTCCTTACAATACACTTGTATCACTCGAAAAACAAGTTATTAGCTCAGGGAAGCATTGAAAATATTAAATCTTGGCTAAAATTAGACTTTGTTGAGCTGGAAAACTCAATACATAAATTCACGAGTAGAGACATATTACAGACACAAGATATCATCAACATGCTCGTCTCGAGTGAGGAATCAGAATCTACACAGCCCACAACTACACCTGTGGACATCACAGCAGACAATGTTTCTCAACTAACACATACAATGAGTGAACAGAACAACACCATTAACACGAGGTCAGCTACCCCATCAGTGCTCTTGGTCATTGAATATTGAAAATTGCTGTTCGTTCATTATTATTTTGAACATCGTAGATTTAGTCTCTGTTGTCGTCATAAAGGTTTTTCACGTAATCTGACCATACATGTAAGATCTGATCTTTTTCTATTATGACTCTTCCATCTTTTGTCTTTAGGCAGCCTGCTGATGTACGTGTTCTTTGATTAGTAAGTTCCTGGATTCTTTTGTGCATTAGTTTCGCATTTTTACTGTTGTGTTGTTTTTCAATTTCTCCGCAAATTTTCTCCAGCCATGTTTCTTTTGTCTCCCTACATAAGGTTCTGACTTTTCTGTGAATTTCTTCATATTTGGCAGGATTTTTTTTTGTTCTGTCTTCTTGTTTCCATTAGTTGTAAAATTTCTTCAGTCATCCATGTATTACGGCCCACTTTCTTTAATTTTGGAATAGTTTTTTCTGCTGCACAACTGATTGAATTCTTCAGCATTTCCCATTGATCATCTACATCTTGAAATACGATCTCTAGATCAGACAATAAATCAAATTTGTTCTTTACTTCTATGTTAAAATTAACTTTACAGCATGAGTCCACCACCAACCCAACTGAAGAAGCGTGTAATTCCCAAGCAGCTGTATCAACATCGGAGAATCTAGAAGCCCAGTTTCACCAAAAACAAATAACTAAACAAGACGCGAAAAAACCTCAACGTGCAGAGGAAGATAAAACGCTACAATCAGTCTATCCAACTGGTGTAAAAATAAGCAACAGATTCGAAGTGCTTCAAGAAAATTCGTCAGAAAACGTACAGTGCTATAGTGCACTGCCAACAGACAACACACGCCTCCATGAAACACAGGGAGAGTCATAGGAGATGTACAGACTGCTGCTAAATGGGAGAAACAACGGACATGGCATACAAACATCCATTATTTGCAGACAGGACGACCCGACTGTTCACACTTTATAATAGGCGACTCTCTAATGAAAGGTCTATACAGCGACCGGATGGCCACTTCAGAAAAGACATTGTTTCCATAATCTCATTGCCTGGGGCTGGTGTTGACCGGCTAACAGACAAGATTAGCAGGTTGGCTGTAAATCGTAATGTTAGAAAGGCAAGCGTTCATATTGGTATTAATGACACCATGAACAACCAGCAAATCACAGCATCTCAACTGATGGCACTCATGAACGGGTTACGTTACACTTTTCCTAACTCGATTCCAGCGTCGTCTTGCTGACATAAATAACAACATATTGCAGAAGTTTTGTTCTCACAACAACATAAGTTCATCAACAACACACCGGTGTTTACTTCACAGTCTGGAGCACCTATAAAGCTACTTTATTAGGATCAAGTACGTTTGTCTACATTGGGCACCAGCATGCTACACAAAAATATCAAATATCCAGAACGGATTCATCCTACATCCAATACTGATCGCATAGGACACTTTTAGCTACTCTACCTCAAACTCAAGCAAGACGACATACTCCAACCACATCAAGTTCAAGTAGGCCAGAAGAGCGAAGACCACTTATAACCACGGCACCTGACATCCAAGCCAGACGGAACATTTCTACCACACCAAATCCGTACAATACGACCTCTTTCATACAAGAGAGTGATAATTATGAAGATATGTTCCCTCTTCTCCACAGCAAGGAACAACCTAGCAGTAACAACAACGTACCACCACAGCCTCATGTTAGCCACGAATCAGAGCCTGTAGTCGGAAGTCGTTACACACCCGTGAGAAATCAACAGTATCTATTCCATTGTAACCTAGAGTTGTTATACCTCACACGCTTTAGCCCAGGTTCACTTCGTCAGGCACTTATGATGTCGCTGTACCAAGGACCAACACAGCCTGGTATTTACTAGCAATTCAGCACAAAGCAACATCGGATATCGATACAAGAAAGAGCCTCTCCTAGAACGTTTATGTGCATACTTGGTTATTGTTTTATATAGCAACGTACTAGATTGTACGTGACTATAAACATTGACTCGTCTTGACGTCACAGAGATTGATACTTAGTTGGATATCATTTATAATACTTTTTATTGTGTTTATACTGTGAGTGAGGGGGTCTTCACTGCTCATCCTTACTGATATTTATACGTGTTTTGTGTGTGTGCGTGCATATTGACATATATATTACTGTTTCTCTGTACTTTAGAGTGTGTATAGTTATAAGGGACGTAAGTTGTATTCTTTTTGTGTTTTAATAGAAATTCATGATTACGCATTGTTAAAATGTCTAATAAGTAAGAACATTGGCTCAGTAATAATGGGCTTAGAATCGGGCATTTAAATATCTGCCATCTATTAGGGAAGCTGCCTGAACTATCACTTATACTTAATCAAAATTTTCACATGTTCAGTGTTAGCGAAAGTCGATTAAATAGTAACATTTCAGATGATGACATCGCTATCAGAGGCTTTAAACCCATTAGAAGAGATCCCTATCAGAAACAAGAGACGGGTATTGCAGTTTATATTTCTAACTCGCTTAACGCCCACCGTAGGCTAGATTTTGAAACCTCTGAGATTGAGTGTGTAGGGCTTGAGGTTAAGCTTCAAAATCGCATACCTCCTAGTGGTTGGCTATCTTTATCGAAACCCCAATGCAGGTAATATCTGGTATGAAAAATTCACCACTATGATGGATGTAGTCGTTAGTAATGCGAGAGAAATAATACTGCTAGGCGACTTCAACATAGACACTAACAAATCAAATAAAACGTGGGAACACATAATAGAGTCATATAACTTCCAACAGTTACTCAAACAAGCCACTAGAATAACAAAATCATCTGCAACACTTATAGATCATATCTATACTACGTGTGCTGACAACATCACACAATGTACTGTACCTATTAATTCAATGCGCGATCACTACCCAGTATGTTGCACAGTGGTCGAAAAGAGGTACCAAAACTCCAAAACACACACATATAAGTGTACAATATAGAAATTATAAAAACTTCAATCAAAATGCCTTTTTACAAGACTTGCTCAACTCATCTCTGGACTATGTTTATCAGCTTCCTGACCCAGATGATGCTCTGGACCACTTTATAAGTGTATTTGATAAGCATGTCCCATTTAAGGAAGTTCGTGTTAAACATCACACTAAGCCCCCGTGGATCACACAGGAGGTAGTTGAACTTATGAGAGACCGGAACAGGGCACATAAAAATAGAGATATAACTATGTACCGTAGTTTGAGAAACAAAGTTAAATATGTTATTCGAAAGGAAAAGAAAAACTATTTTAAGAACTTAATAATAGTTAAAACCAACACTAAAGATATATGGAAAGCTATTAACACCTTGACAAACAAACACAAATCATTACAATCATTACCATCAAGTCAGATTACATGTCAATTCAGTAGTTTCTTTCAGTCCGACATAAATCAACTGAAGGCTGCAATACCAGATGATATATCTTTATTATCATCATTCTGTGAGAGCAAATGTTATGGAGACATTCCCACAAATATACCGCTAATGACGACCACTGAAGTATTTACTCATCTTAGTAACCTAAAAAACAATAACTCATCAGGACTAGATAGAATCAGTAATCGCATCTTTCGCTATGCTGCACCGGCGATCTGCGAGTCACTAAATTTTATATAAAATCAATGTCTCACCCAAGGTCACTTCCCATCAGCCTTTAAAATCGCTAAAGTGTATCCTCATTTAAAAGCTGGTTCATTAGACGATTGTATCATGAGTAATTATAGGCCAATTTCCATATTATCCTCTTTATCCAAACCGCTAGAAAAGCTCATCCACAAAACAATACTAGAGCACTTAGTTCGCCAAAAACTAATAGCTGACAGTCAGTCAGGATTTCGGCCAAAATATTCCTGTCATACGGCCCTAACAAACATGATAGAAAACTGGCATCAAAATATTAGCAACAATACTCTATGTGGAACGATGTTTATAGACTTTAGAAAAGCATTCAATATGATAGATCATACTATCCTAATTTAAAAAAAACAAAAACTAGAAACAATGAAAGTAAGCTTTAATATAGTGACATTAATAAACTCATTCTTATTAGACAGAAAACAGGTAGTACCACACAATAAATCTCTATCCCAAGCCATTACCATTTATACTGGAGTACCTCAGGGGTCTATACTTGGCCCTCTGTTATTTGCCATTTATATAAATGATCTTCCCTTATATATGTCATCGTCCTGCGATCTATTTGCAGACGACTGCACATTATATACAAACGCTATTGATCGTAATGTTTTAGAATTATCCTTGCAACAGGAAATAAATAGTGTAGTTAACAGGAGACATGCAAACCGCATGCAAATTAACATTTCTAAAACAAAATCTATGTTAATAGGAACCAGGCAAAGACTTCACACTCTATAAACTCGCAGAGAACTCTTCAGCTGAACATTGGTAGCACGCCTATAGAAAGTGTAACCGAGCACAAGGCACTGGGTCTTATCATAGATCAAAATCTATCCTTTAATTCTCATGTTCATGTTCTCGTTAAACAAATAGCCAAAAAAGTATACCAACTTGCCAAAATCAAAAATTAAAAAGAAAGATATTCTATATTTCCCACATACAAACACATATTGATTATTGCTCCACAATCTGGGATGGATGCTCCAAATCAATAACAAAACGCCTTTATTCACTGCAGAAAAGGGAAGTGCGTCTAATCAATGCTGAGAAGCTTACAGACAATTCTAATCTCCATGAACGTCTTCAGTTACTGCCACTCCACAAACGCCTACTTTTTAATCAGGCTAAACTAATTCACAAAATCCTATTTCAAAAAGCCCCAAACTACCTTTGGCCATTGTTTAAATATAACGCAAGACATAGCGAACGACTAAAAATACTTCATGTTCCTAACCCTAGGATAGAGTTATATAAAACAAGCTTAGCATACTCTGCCACTCAGTTGTGGAACAATCTTCCACAAGAAATCAAAGACATCACCAATCATTATACATACAGTCGCAACCTGTTTGAACACTACCTCAGGACAGATTACATGGCCCCTTAAAAAAAAAAAAAAACAGCAACAAAGGCAATAATAATAGTAAATTATCTCGAACGACAACTAGCAACAACAAAAAAAAAAAAAACATTCCCATATCTATGGCACGTTAGACCCACCTTGGGTATTTATGATGCCCATGTTAAACATTGCCTCAACGAGTCATGTATTATTGATTATTTTTCATGCGTTTTAATGCTTATTGTTCTTTTGTTGTCAAAGAATTGCTTCATAAGAGATGTTGAATGAAAGCATGTATGAGAGGAAATAGAGAAGAAAGGCAGAATGTCAGACGGGCCAGCGTGCCCAATTCTTAACCCTTTGAAAATAAAGATTTTCGTTCGTTCGTTCGTTCGTTTCTCGACGGATCGACATCACCGCACATGGGTGTAACCCATAAGCGCTCCGTTATACTCCTAACCCAAGCCTGAGTCCTGAGAAACGCAGCTCAGTGCACACACTCTGTAGCACCGGTGAGGATCCTGACATACTTTGGGTAGATTTTTAACTCGAAATTTTGCCCGGGCAACGCCGTTAGGCTACTCTTTCCTATTTCCAGCTGTCAAGGGATTTTTTACTTGCGTAACAATAAACACGGTCGTCCGATCTCACTACCCAGAGACCAGGGGTAATTTGTTACTAGAAGTCCCCGTGAAAAAAACCCAGTCCTCACCGGGGCTTGAACCAGGGACCTCCAGCACTCGAGGCGGACACCATACCTCGAGACCACTTGGACCACTTGACAAATTGCAACGTAAATCCCTTTAAGATGACGTATTGCTGAAACTAGGGTGAATTGGTAGACTACGACTGTACATGTTGATGATCTCTTCTCACACTTTATGGACCGGCTTAGAAGAACCAACCCCGGAAGAGTTTTGGACAATGTTTAGTAAAGGAGATCTTGGCATTAGTTAGTTAGTTAGTCGACAGATCATCCTCATTGCACATCGAACCATTCAGTCCATAAGTGCTCGGATCCCCTCCTCAGCAAATCCCGCAGCGTGTAGCGGCTAACGACGCCAGTTCTGTGTTGGTTATTAATCTTCTTTGGCTTCCTGAGTAGTGTTCTTGTTTGGCCACCCCTCTTTTAATTTGCTGCTCTAGCAGTCTGGCCATTGTTGTAGATGCACAGTCATCACTTGGTTCTCGCAAAAAGTCTTACTTCTCGTAGAGCATTCAGAATGTCAGCCTGTTCCATGGCGCGTCCGCCCTCCACAGTAGCCTCACCTGCGAGCTTGTCAGCCCGCTCATTTCCTTGTACTCCCGCATGCCCTAGCACGAAGATGAAACTAATCTTTGCCAGCCGAGACCGCTCCAGAGGCAGCAACCATTCTCTTCGGATCGACCCCTCCTCTATCCTCTTGATCATGTTCATTGAGTCGCTAAGGAAATAAGCCCTAGTGAATGTCTGTGTCTCGAGCCATGTTATTGCTTTACTTACTGCCATGAATTCCATGGTCAGGCTACTTGTGGTTTCAGTGAAAGCACCAGAGTCCTCCTTCACAATTCTCCCTCCGGCCCGAGCTGTAAAGGCCCATGAGCTTCTCACATGTCGGACGACCGACCCATCTGTGTAGATGACCGCGTCACTGTCTAGCGAATTCTCGAAAATCAACGCTTGTACTTCAGCCTCCACAGCAGCCGGATTTTCTTGTCTGAATTTCCTATCTAGTTGGGTGCAAACTGAAAAGGATGTACAGAAGTCTAATGGCACTTGCACCCACTCCTCGCCAGGTTCTAAGTCCTCAAGTGAACACACCTGTTGAAGAATGTCTTCGGCTTGACCCATCCACGACCGTCCTCTTTTTAACCTGCTGCCCTTCACTTTCCTAATTTCACTATGCAGTGGATGTTGTGTGTTTGCGTTAACTCTGAGGTAGGCGCGTGCCCTGCAAACTTGTATTCTCTCTTCAATGGTTGGAAAATCAAGAAGGTGGCACATCGCCCTGCATGCTGTATCTCTTGTACACCCAAGAACAATGCGCATAGCTTCATTCTGTATCATTTCCATCCTTTATATCTGCTTATGGCTGAGAGTCAGGATTGCCATTGCATACTCCAAAACAGACATGACCAGCCCCTCATACAGAAGACATAGATGGCGCTGCTCACAGCTTGCTGCCGCCATCACCCGCATCGCAGCCAAACCCCGCTTGGCCTTTGTTATCACCTGGTCTATGTGCACATTATAAGCAAGGCTTCGATCAAACCGTATCCCTAGGTAATTCATTGCCTGCGTTCTTTCCACCGTCTCTGAACACAGCATTACAGTTGATGTTGGAGTGTTGACAATGTGATTATTCAACGAGAACCAAGTCACTCTTGCCTTTGTTGGGTTGACCATTGCCCCAGCTTCATCACACCAAGTACTTATGCGATTGAGTTCGGTTTGTAGTTCCACAGCAATCTGCTCTCTATCCTTACCCTGACGATACACTAAAACATCATCGGCATATGACAATGTCCTACCAGGTCCAGTGATCTGCTCACTGGTGATTCTCACTGTTTAGCGTTGAACAGTACCGGATATAATGGTGATCCCTGTGGTAGGCCAGGATATATTGTTGTTGGTTCCGAAGTCCAACTGCCACATCTAAAAACTACTTTCCGTTGGAAGAGGGCTGCAGCGATCCAACTAAGGAGGAAAGGACTTACTTTTAGTTCAAGAAGCTGAAACATTAAAAAATACAATGGTACTCTGTTGTATGCGTCCTCAAGATCAATCGCTGCCGCAAAGGTTTCAATGCCTGAGTGGAAACCTTCATAGACATCATGGGCAAAGACTGCTGCATTGGTCCAGGTTTCTCTTTTTGGACGGTACCCACCCAGAGTAGGTGGGAAAACACCTTGCCTCTCTAGCTGGCTTGATATCTTCCTGGCAATTACCTTCTTCAGCAGCTTGCCTATTGTATTCTGCATGGTTATAATTCGATATCCCTGAATTTTTTTGTGGTCTTTGTCCGGCTTCGGCAATGGGATCAGATAGCTGTGTAACCATTCCTCCTTGATGCTAGCACTCCCTATACTGTTATTGTACATGTCTGCTAGTTTCTCTAGCTCATTGTCGGTACACTTATTGATGTCGTCGTATCTTATGCCATCAGGACCTGGAGCGCTGTTTTTTGATCGTCGAAGTACAGCCTTGATTTCTTTCACTGTCACTGTGTCTTCATCTTACCACACCTCTGCCCATTTTTCGCTTTTAACCACCTTGACCAGTTTCTTGAAATAGCTTACTTTTGTGTGCATCTCTCTTTCTAAGTGCATGCAGGGACTAGGATGACCAGCTCTGTTCTTCTTGGCATTTTGCCATCTCCTTACAGCACTACGCTTATCCACCCAAGCGTTCTCCACCTCGAAATTCCACCACGGTGGCTGCTCCCAGCTTTTTTTCCTGCCCTGAAACTTTCTGCGCTTGTCACGTCTTATTTTACTCACCACATCTTGCCCTGTACTGTCATACTGGAGAGTCTTTACCTTTAGCTTGTGCTGCCTGGTTCTGCCTTTCTCCACCAATAGGATGCAAGGGTGGTGGTCGCTGCCTTGGTGTCCTAGGACACCCCATCTACACACTGTAGTGAGTGAAGGTGAAACTAGCTCCAGATTAATAGCACTGTCCTCATCGCCTGGACGGCTTGCTGTCCTAGTGACACAGCCACTGTTGATACAAACCAGGTCAATGGTTTCAAGTGCAGTCTCGAGCTCCTCCCCCTGTGTATTGGAGGAAATGTTTCTCCATGATCTGCCTTTAGCATTGAAGTCACCACAGAAAATAACATTTCTCTCGTGGCCTAATATGCCACTTAAGCACTGCCACTTCTGGGCATCCATACTCCCATTGCGGGCATAAACATTAACCAACACGAATGGTATACTGGAATGAACTCTCAACGCCTGTATTTGTATATCGTCACTGTCCCAACTGGACATGTCTAGCTCTGACGCCACCATGCTGTCGCGAACGAGAATCGCCATTCCCAGATGTCGTCTGTTGTAGAAACATTTGAAGCCGGCAATTCGGAGTAGCTGATCGCCCAGTCTCGTCTCCTGGAGTGCTGCAATGTCGTTCCTGTAAACTACGGTTTCTAAAAATAGAGCCCCGTTGTTTTACACTGGCACAGTTCCAATATAGAATACGGATATTCCTGAGTCCTAGACGGTGACACTTGAGTCTAAAACGTCTCAAACCACCACGCTTACCTTGCTTCTTTCTCCCTGCGCGGCTTCCACGCTGCCTCGTTAGGTTGACTGCTGACTGCTCGGAGAACACATGTTGTTCCGCCATGTTGAAAAAAACAAAACACAGAACCCACACACGCTGCTAAAGATTCACTCAAGGACGGCTTCGCTCGATGCACAAACTCCGTAGCACCCGCGCAGATCTTGAGTAGAAACTCCTGGGTTTACATCCTGGCACACCAATTACACGCAAGAAATGAATAAATCCATCCCCTACGCGAAAAAGTTAACGAACACAAAACAACCCGACCGTCCGTCGCCATCTTGAAACCGGAAGTCTCGGAGCTTGGCATATGATACTACAACCTCAAGTCTGAGAATTGTGGTGCTCACGGTTACTACAGCTTCCCGCTGCATGGAGAACAAATTGTACATGCATGCTGTGATTGTAACTGATTTACAGATCATATTTGCAAACGTGTAGAATGTCATACTTCATGAAGAATGGCATGCTTCGTGCAGAAAGGCATGCATCAATTCAGAGCTCGCTGGATGTGAGCATTCGCTGGATCTTTTCTGTAGGACACTCTGGTGTGGTTGGATACGAACAGGCAGATAGATTGGCTGATGCTGCATCATTAAGAGGTGATTTCATGCATGATCAGGCAGATGTGGTGATGGCCCTCTGGGAGCATGTTGATAATGCAGAATAACAGCTAAACTGTCATGGTCTATAATAGTCTAGATAGAGTGCGGCAGAAGGGGTACGTCAGAGGATCTGGTCAACAGTCATCACTCAGAGGTAAAGCAAGAAGGACATATAATCAGATTGCAACGGGTAAAATTAGTATTGGAACTCTCTGCTGGCTGTTAAAGAGGTATGGGTGCTTATGGGAATGCCCCGAGTGCAATATTGCTTTTTCTTGACGCAACTCAACTCAACTCAACCCAGCATGTAATATGGTGTTTCTACATAGTAACGTAGCATTACGGAGAAAGGCCATAACCTCTAAGCCACGAAGCCGGCTATATGTATATATATATATATATATATATATATATATATATATATATATATATATATATATATATATATATATATATATATATATATATAATTTTATTATGAGTGCTACATACAGCCAAATTCTGTTGTGTTTATGCTGAATTTTATTTTCTGTCAATGCATAGATCCCTCAGAAAACTCAACCAAATATCTTTGCTGACTTGCTCATAATTAGTTGGAATGTATAGCTAAAGTGTATTGCGGAAAGAGGTACCCGGTTTCTCGTCAAACTTCCGTAAACGTCTCCAACGTTGTAAGTCACAGTTGTACTTGTCTTTGATTTCTTTGTTGGCTCCACAACACGCAGACGTGTCCGTGAAGTCTTTTCGCAGCGCAATTTAAAATCTAACAACCACTTTCTCCTTTTTTTAAAGAGTATATTAAACGTAATTCACGAAAGAGTACATTGTAATTTGTTTGTCTGCCCCGCTGCTATATACCATTTCCCTACCTATTTTGTCTATCCCTCTATATCTGTAAATCGAGCATCATGCCATAAGATTGTCTGTTTGCTTTATAAACGTATATTTGTGTAACTGGTTGTGTTTGTTAATGTATCATAATGCCGATCAATTTGTGCCATGCCACCCTTCTGTGCCATGATTTTTGAAACTAAAGACTTCTCGGAGAAGGAACCTTCTAAAGTTCTTTGATGTGCTAAAGCCATCACATTTTGTAGGACTGAGTGCATAGCGAATAGGTTGCCAGTCTTTCACCCCCTTCACCGCGAGTGGTGAACTTGTGAATCTACTCCTCCTCCAACCGCCCTCATTCTATTGCCAGCCCACGCATCCAGTCTGTCTGTTTTTGGAACCCTTAATAAACAGACAGGAAACAGCGGTGGCAGCACTCGACCTCGAGGACACGGACACCATAGTTACATTTGATATTTTGATGGACGCTCTCATGGAGAAGAGAGTCTTTCCTTGGTTGGTGAACTGGATTGCTGCTGTTTTGTATTCTCATAGAGTGGTTCTTCATCTGGGAACATGTTGACCATGTATCATAGCCTCCGGACTACCACAGGGGTCAGCAATTTCACCTGTGCTTTTCAATGTGTATACAAGCAAGATTTCAAGCCTCGAAGCACAGGGGTTGGAAGGATACTAACATTTTCAGATGATGTTGTTGCATACAGGCAGGGGAGGGACAGAAATAAACAAAAAACTAAAATATCTCAGGAGATGCAGGTGACATTGGTCAAAGTGATGGATTGGTGCACGGAGATGAATGCTGTCATTAATCCATAAAAATCATCTGTCTTGTGGTGCTCTCTGGACAATAAGATTGTTAAAGCTGACCTCCCAAACCTCATAATAAAAGGTAAAAATGTGAATAGAGAAAAAAGATTGAAGCACCTGGGAATCCCTTGTGAAAGAAGCCCTCCTTTAGGGATCATAATCACGTAGTGATTACAAAGTAACAGAAGGGACTCACTGCACTAAAATTTATGGCGGCAATACATGTGGGGCAGAAATGCTATTTACACTTTTTTCAGCACTTGAGCATTTAAGTGGTAGAGTATGGATTAGAAATGCTTACTGTCTCCAAGAGTCAGCTAGTGAAACTACAGCACTTACAGAATGAAGCCATGACGGCGATTCTGGGGTGTACAAGGTACACCCCATTAGTGTGTACGCATTACATCCTGGTGATAACGACCATTGCAGAGAGACTCAAGATGTTGCAGGCACGGTCCTACTTCAAGGTAGGTAGAGCAAGTAACACCTCCTGCATGATTCCCTGGATGCAGTCAAGGGCTACAGGCTGTTAAGATGAAGACCTTGAATAGCTCAGACAGAAGATACCATAAGGGAAGTGTGCCCACTTGAGAAGATTGGTCGAGTGCTCTATATAATTTCAGACATGTGCAGGGCTATAATAACATTGAGACGTGAGTGTAGGGAGTGGCCAGCAGACGCTACGAAAGTATAAATTTAGCAAGTAATTCAGGACTACTCTCGTCCTGGTGATCCCATAGCGATAGCTCTGTGTTAAGAGGTTAAAAAGTGCTTGGGGATTCATAACAAAAACCAATGGGCAATCTTTAGTAAAGGAGAAATTGGCATGGGACACCACAACCTCAAGCCTGAGAATGGAGATGGAGGCGGTTACTGCAGCTTTCTGCTGGTTGTATAACAAACTGTATATACATGACATGATTGTGACTGATTCTCCAAGCATCATGACCAGCGTGAAGACTGGCATGCTTCGTGCTGAATGGCATGCATCAATTCAGAGTCCGTAGGTTGTAAGCATTCGCAGGATCTATACTATATGACACTGGTGTGGTTGAAACTGAACAAGCATTCAGGTTGGCTGGTGCTGCATCATTTAGGGGTGATGTGATGCATGATAAGGTAGATGTGGTGAAGGCCCTCTGGGAGGGCATGAATAGTGCAGAAGAACAGATAGACAATCATGGTCTAGATAACATGCGGCAGCTGGGGATAGCCAGAGCATCTGGTAGACAGTCGTCACTTAGAGGTAAAGCCAGACGGACATATAATCAGCTTGTAACAGGCAGAATTAGTATTCGAACTCTCCGCTAGCTGTTTAAGATGATGACTGAGCACTTAGGAGTATGCCCAGAGTGCAATGATGTCGGTTCTTGATTCAACTCAACTTAACTCATTCCATCCATCCACAATCCTCTCTGTCTATTTCTGTTAATGATACTCCATGAAAAAGAAAAATACACCAAGCCGCACTTTCTCAGATTTTTCTCAGATATAGTCTGCCGTCCATAAACTTGTGATTTTGCTGATAATCACTTTAAAAACAATCATGCCTCCACTTATAATTGAGGAGTTATCTTAAAAGAAATTATGTTGGATTTTAGCTTTTCTTTTTCATCTTATATCCAGCAGACGGTTTTCATAATTTCTTTAACAATTATAGCAATTTTATGAAAATAGGTAAATTTCCTGTATACTGAAGTGCATTTCTATGATATTTTAGACGCATCCACAGGCAAGGTAAAAGATCAGTTTTTCATGGTGTAGGCGTATTGAGAATATAGCGCTAGACTCAGATTTTATAGTCCATTCAATACTCCATGGATAATGGGGTGAGTATCAAGCTGTGACTGAGAAACATATGTAGATAAACAGTGTACAATATGTAGATAAACAGTAGACAATATGTAGATAAACAGTGCACAATATGTAGATAAACAGTACACAATATATGAAATAGGAACAACTATTGCGCACTAACCATTAGACAAGTTATTCTGTAAGAGATCATGAAGCAATGAATAAGGTTGGCTAAAAATTTTATTTAACGACCTAAAGTATAATCCGGTATTTTATTCTAGATAGTTCAATGAGTAAAGTCTAAAGTCCTTTACCATACGGCTATGTTTCAACTAACGGTGGGTTTACTACGTTTCCAGCTTTGTGCTGACACGGGATATTTGTGTAATTACTTTGCCAAAGTTATTTATTAATTTCGTGATTGCTGTTATAGACATGTCTCTGTCCTTGACTTGCGATGATCAGTCTTTAGGCGAATCATAATGTACTAGACACTTTTAAAGAGGTACTTTGCCGTTGCTTTCCTCTATGGCAGTGACCATACTGGTCAGGTGACCGCAACCATTGTCACTCGAAAGAGATCCTCTGCCTGCCGTCGTGAAACTTGAGACCATAACCAACAAATATCTGTCGGCTGCTCTCAAAGTTTCATCCGCCACCTGCCTTCCGTTGCTTCTTTTGAACACTTCCAATAAATGAATACGAAAGACACCACATAATCCACAGGAAAACACTAAACAGCGTAAAACACTAAACATCTCCGGAAGAATAAGCGCGTCACGTCGTCGGCATTTGAACCGGAAGCTGTCATGAGAAGAAATGCAGTAGAGAACTTGGTGACAACCGGTGTTGCCATCTCCTTTTGATGAAAAAGCACCACAATCGACCCCAAAAACCACAAAAAAAAATCAAAAGGTTTTGGAAAGCACCAAAAAAAAAAAAAAAAGCACCAACGGTTTGTATTACAAATGTAACAAAGTAGCACATTATAATTTATTATTATCACTGAATATTAGAATGAAGTTTATTCCAGATCCACCAAATTCCAATCAGAACTACTATCGAGCCAAAAAAGCAGTAAATGGCAATAATATTTTTTGGGAGCGCACTAAACCAAGCACTGGCGGTATTCATTCAAAATGTTATGAAGTAGCAAATTATAATTTATTATTATCACTGAAAATTAGAATGAAGTTTATTCCAGGTCTGCCAAATCCCAGTCAAACAACTCCGCTTCAGTTTCTGTAGCTATTTCCTGCTGTGTTTGCTCCTGCGATGATGATGATGATGAGGAGGAGGATGATTAACAGAAACGTATATATGCCTCCTGTGATCCAATTTTTCGTAGAATATCCTTAGGTAGTTTATAATCATGACAGCATTTGCCATATCTTTTCATTCCATATCTAATAATCAAAACAGCTGTCAAACTCTTGATGCTCAGTCTGTTCCGCAATTTTGATTTTATAACTCGCATCTGACTGAAAATACACCCAACGTCCGCATTAGAATGAGGTAAAATGAGCACAGTTAAAGCTAAATCTGTAAGATCTTGGAAAGGATTTTCACCGGTGGCATCCCTGTATGAGGCTATTTCTGCCCACAGTCCAAGTGTCTCAGAGGTCTGTGTCCACTGCATGTGATGCAGTTTTCTCCACTGGAAAGCGATGCAGGTGAGAGTAGCTGCATCTTCTACAAACATTTTAGCAAGATCCAGTATACAGGGCTTCATTCGCTGTATACATTCCCTTCCACTAAGACAAGCCATGGACTGCAACACTCGAACGTTATCGGACAAACGTGAACGCAGCTGTGTCAGTAGCTCTGTTAAAAACTGGATGCACCTTCTACGAACTTC
The DNA here is from genome assembly GCA_963921405.1 of Cepaea hortensis. Taxonomy (NCBI): domain Eukaryota; kingdom Metazoa; phylum Mollusca; class Gastropoda; order Stylommatophora; family Helicidae; genus Cepaea; species Cepaea hortensis. The sequence goes on along the minus strand of OY992880.1, from coordinate 82,259,876 downwards.
TTTCTCATCAGGAAACGTGTTGCCTGCCATTTATTTCTCAAACTGATGACCTAGATTGGGATTAGGATCTAAATAATTTTGAATAACATCACTTTTTGTTATTTGTTTCCCAGGAATAGCAATCTTTGAACTGATAGAATCAGTGAGTTGGACAAGATCGCTAAGTAGTTTTGTTGGACCCTATATATCTGCTTCGAATTTCTTATTCACACTTTGAACTTCTCCGAGAATATGCTTTAGAAATATGAGATACACATAGTTTTTCATGTCGCTAAACATAGAATGTAGAAGTTCTGCTGTATAACAGCGCTCGTTGAGTCTTGCTATATCAAAATGAGTTCAGTGCTCGACCCACAGCTGCAATATTCTGACAATGGCAGACTGAATGGACATCCATCGTGTCTGGCTTAATTGAACAACCTTCAGCAGATTGAAGCAAAAAGCTCCATGTACTTTGAATGACGAAGACTTGAGTGAGAAAGCCAGTTATGTGTTTCTCTAATCATGAACTCTGTGTTCCTGGGCAGACAAGCAGCTGCAGCCTGTGACACTGCCAGCTGAAAGGAATGACATACACACCTAACTAGTACCAGATGAGGAACTTCGGATTTTAATTTTGTATATACTCCATTGTTTACACCTGTCATGAGAGATGCATTGTCAGTGCTGAGTGCAGCTAGTCTTTGCAACTCAAGTCCATTCTTGTTTAAACAATCTTTTAACGCATTGCATATTGCCTGCGCGTTGCATTCACTCACTTCAACTAAATCTAAGTAAGTAACCACAAACTGCTTTCTTGTCTCTGAATAGTACATAATAGCTATTCCAAGTAGCTTAGTTTCAGAAATGTCAATCAATAAGCTGTATTTACTTTTGCCAATATCAGCTTTCAAGTCTGTTGTAAAATATGGTGCAAGTACATTTGAAATAACTGCTCTGCACTTAATTCTCCTAAGCTTAAAGTTCTTGCAACCTTTGCTGTCACCAAAGTGTACCTTGCAGAGTTCACTTAAGTGGTCAACCACGCGAAGTGAACAATGGCCAGCTATGAACAAACACATGCATCCTTCTGTTTCTTTGACATCGTCTTTCAGTTTGTCAAATGCAATTGTTGTTTGTCTGTGTGTACTGAATGGTTGTTCGGCTTTTTGATGTTTCGTTGCATTCTTGTGCCTCTCAATATCACTTAACTTGGCTGCCATTGAATATGTCCAATATTTGTAAAAACACTTAGTATTATTCCCTTCTACTTTTAACAACCATTTTTGAAATCTCGAGTCACTGAGCCACTGTTCTCTGAAATGTTGAGAACATTTCTTGCTCATGGTGAAACACAAATAAACGTAAATGAAAGGATAATGCAGACACCACAAAATTATGAACTCGATTACAAGCTAATATATTGTCGTTTGGACGTGTCTTGTCTGCAAGATGGCGTTCGCATTTAGCTAAATCGTATTAAAGGAAGTTAAATTAGTTGAATATTGCGCGGTAACGTACTAAAACTATTTTACACCCTCGCTTCAATTCAAATTCGGCTTTTTAATGTTCACAAAATGATTTTTAAAGTAATTTTTACCCACCCCAAAACGCACCAAAAAAAGCACCAACAAATACTGTAAAGCACCAAATTCGCGCGTCCGCGCTATATGCAAAATTTTGGCACCAAATGACTTGAAAAGCACTAAATTTGGTACGAAAAGCGTCACAATGGCAACACTGTTGACAACTGGCAAGATCGAAGGGAACAGACCAAGAGGAAGACCGAGAAGTAAATACTTTGATTGCTTGGCCACATGGCATGGACAAGACAGGAACACTGAGCTGATCCGCGACTCTGGTGATCGAGTGAAATGGCGAGTCATGCCGCCCACGCTTTCCGGCATGGCACATGATTGATTGATTGCTATAGACATGATGAAAACAAACAAATTAACAAATAGCAACAATACTCATGTGGACATTAATTCAAGCGCACCCATTGGTCAGAATTTACAGATGATACGGGTGTAGAATGAGATAACAGAACAATGAGGCAATAATTGTTCAAACTCGTCAGAGTGCTAAAACACATTATTGTAGATGGTTAACTTCGACCAAATGAAGAGATGCATCTTCTTGTTAAAGGAAGTTTAAGAGAAGAAGTGGAGAACACGCGTCAAAAAGCAGACAACGTTACATGTGGGTAGGCAATATCAATAGATTTACAGGAAAAAGCATGTAGTAGTGCACCATGAAGAAGCAGAGAAGAAGGTGACGAAGTAACATTGCAGCCGACATTAGACGAGGAGATATCACGGTGATGATGACATTCAATTCATTCCATGGTTCTTGGTGGACTAACACGTTTTATTGTGCAATAGTAACAAATATATGATTACTTAATTATGTCCCACGTGACACAATGCTAGATGTCAAAAGTTCTGATTACATAACGGAGTTACATATAAACTGACATTGCTATAAAGAGGAAAATGCATTCTCTCTTTTAAATAACGAGTGGTTTTGGTATAGCGCTAGTCCATATGTTAAAAGACCAATATCGATGTGGTCAACATCACGCCTACCGCACTTTCTACCGCACTTTCTACCGCACTTTCTACCGCACTTTCTACCGCACTTTCTTCCCAGCACATTTTAGTACTATAAGGCGTAGGATTGCTCATTTCCGGAGCATAAAGAGGATGCTCCCGGTATTAAAATCTAGAGAGATTAATAACGCATTAAAAATGAGAATTGTCATATGCTATATATATTCATCGCTACTGTATGGCGCGGAAGCCTGCACATTGAACAAGCAACTAGAAAGTCGAATAGAAGCCCTGGAGGTGTGGATATACAGACGAATATGTCGTATTTCTTGAGAAAAAAAAAATCAAATGCAGAGGTTCTAGAAAAACTGGGAATGAAGAGAGAGTTGATGAAAGAAATAAAGAGGAGGCAAGTGAAATATTTCGGCCATGTTAAAAGACATGATAGCTGTCATGGCTTGAATGACAGCCAGATAGAGTTAAAAGAGTCAGCAAGTGTATCAGAATAGGGAATTAGAAGAAGTAATAAAATCAGCACAAGAAAGCACTTGGACGGAACAAAGGTGACGTCACAAGTGCGTAGATTGACAACGGTTGTCGTGAGTCAGTTAGTGATTAGCCAGCCACGACAGAAGACATGATGTAGGATCCTGCCTTCGTGAACGTAAGACACAAGTTCATGGTTGTTACCAGCTTACGGTTTGAAAGATCTGAGTGATGCTTCTTAACAGGTAAAACCCAAATGGTTCGATATTAGAGCACGCGAGGAGGTTAGGGCTATGTTGCTTACACCTAGACACATCGACACTACCCACACAGGCGAGTTCACGCTCCGTTGCCCAATAGTCCACCCAATTGTGTAGGTTTGATTTGTAAGATCAAAGCGTGAATGAGAGTAGCATGTGACGGACTGAAGCCTAGATCATCCTCTGCATTCTTTAACGTTTCATGATGCTTACCGACAATAATGAAGTTGTCGTTCTCCTCATATGGTGTGAGAGACTTGTTGATGGACTAACGTGAGTTGTGCTGTCATGTTTGAGTAGATAGTCAGCAGCCAAACCCAAGACACAACAGCCCCTAACATCCAGAATCGTGTCAATATTCTTATAAAAACCATACTGGAAGGCAAGATTGAGGGCAAGAGAGCAAGAGGTAGACAACAATACAAGTGGGAAGATAGTATTAAGGGATGGATGAACATCATCCTGACATAATGTATAATGAAGGCGAGAGACAGACAGTGTTGGAAATCCATTGCAGTCAACGTTCATTGTGGAGACGGCACCTGATTGATTGTTTGATAATTCTATGTGACGTCGCGCGGCTCCTGCAAAAATCGGATCCGCTTTGAGGATCAGGAGCCATATTTCAAGGGATTTAAATCTTGAATAGCCATTCGACAGGTGTTTTGCAATATAACCTCTCTTTGGTTAAATTTAAAAATTGAATTTATTAATATGGCAAATATTATTGGTTGTAGTGGACAGGGCTTAAACACTATTACCACTTACATCAGAGATAAACTTGATGTTTTGTGGGGGACTATTGTGTTGACATTCTGGCGGCGGCATTATGCACAGTGTATCTGTGCGGGCTGTTGTTTGTCGAGACTCCTGTCTTTTCCACATTTCACATTGGGCAGTGGGGAGCGTTTTATGTGATATTCACTGGCACAGGAACGGAGCATAATGGGGACGACCCGTTGCTGTGAAGTTGGAACCGTGACTAACTAACTAACTAACCACTTACAGATTTAGGGCTCTCTTGACAACTTTGACACCTATTTAAGGTCTGATCGTCAGACGATATAGGGTTTTTCTTATATAGCCTTTGTAAAGTTACCGATTGTTTATTTACGTGGCGGATATTATTGGTTGTAGTGGGTGGGGCTTAAACACTATCATCATACACGGGTTAGAGATTTTCAAATGAAAATGGTCGATTTGACTATCGGGTTTCTTCTTCTTCTGCGTTCATCCGGATGTTTTTTTTTTTTTTTTCGGACGTGAGTGCGTTGTGCCTGTTTACAGCAGAGCTGCGTTCTTGCGCCGTTAGGCCGACACATCCGACTTATGCGGATATTTGTTGACCGGGTTAAACTTCCCGGGGCTATCGGGTTTGAGGTGGGAGGAATGGGGTGATTCGTTGTTAAGGAGATGCGCGGGTCGAATAATGGAGTGGTTGTAGGGAGATTTTCCTTGCTAACAGTTGGGGTTTTGTTTTAGGGTTACAGTGCTCTTCCTCGGGGTGATCGAGCTTTTTGACAGGGTGAGTGGTGCGTAAGCACTGCCATCATACCTTTGGTGAAGATTTAGGGTACAGTGCTCTTCCTCTAGCGTTGGTGATGTGTTAGGGTACAGTGCTCTTCATCGGGCTATGTGGCTATGGACTGAGTGGGGTTTAAATATTGTCATCATACCATTGGCAGTGTGTTAAAGTACAGCGCTCTTCCACGTGGTGGTAGAGCGGACAGATGCAGGCTTCCGTCCCTTGTTCCGGTCCAGTTGGGAGAAGTGGGGGAGGTGAGCGGAATGGCTTGAAGTTGGAAGTAAAGGGTATATGTTTGTGTGGGGGTCTCTCAGACGACTGGTCCTGTGAAGGAGAGTGGGGGTAATTGATAGTCTCTTCTTCTTTTTCTTCTTCTTCTTCTTCTTCTTCTTCTTCTTCTTCTTCTTCTTCTTCTTCTTCTTCTTCTTCTTCTTCTTCTTCTTCTTCTTCTTCTTCTTCTTATGTGGGTGGATGATTGTTGGTGGGTTATGGGATGGGTGGGGATATATATGTTCGGTATGGGGGATATGTGGTGGGTGGGAGATGTGTGTAGGTGGGGGTGGTTGTGGGTATGGGGATGTATGTGTATGTGAGGGATGTGTGTGAGTGTGGGATGTTTGGGTGGATGGATAGGGAGTGGGTTGGTGGGTAAGTGGGTGGGTGAGGGATGGGTGGGTGAATGTGTGTGGAGGGGTGAGGAATGTGTGTGGGTAGGGGGATGGGTGTGTGATGGGTGTGGGTGATGGATGTGGGGATGTGTGTGTAGGAAGGGGTATCTCTGAGTGGGTGAGGTGTTTGTGGCTGGATGGAGGATGTATGTGTGGGTGGTGAGGGTGATTGTAGGTGGGGGATGTGTGGGTGGGTAGGAAATGTGTGGGTAGATGTGTGTGGGTGAGGGATGTGTCTTTGAAATGTGTGTGGGTGTGGTGTTGTTTGGGAGGGGAGACGGGTGTGGATAAAGGATGTGTGTGTGGGTGGGTGGGGTGTGGTTGGATGTGGGTGTGCGGGTGGGTGACGGATGTGTGTGAGAGTGGGGGATGTGTGTTTGGATGGGTGGTTGGGGTGTGTGAGTGTGGGTGGGTAGCTGGGAGATATACGTGTTGATGAGTGGGTGAGGGATGTGTGGGTGTTAGTGGTAGAGGGATTAG